>JADRCH010000277.1:1386543-1446611 GCA_019843965.1 Rhynchomys soricoides
ATATATATATATATATATATATATATATATATATATATATATATATACACACACACAGATATGCAGCAAGTTGAAAGCAGGTAATGAAAACTCAAATTTTATATAAGGTGCAAAGACATTAAACCATATTTAAATACAAGGCTCTTTGCTGAAACTTAGACATAAAATATTGATGCTAGATATTAGAGCATATATAAAATATTTTTAAAATAGAACTCAAAATTGTAAGGATGTGAGTGTAACTTTTATAAAGTACATTTCCATGTTGTATACAGAAGAGTAAATGGAACATTTGAACCAAACAACATAAGCAAAGCTTGAAGTCTCATTAGCTTTCAGGGTAACCTGAAATCCTGTCTTAGTCACACCTACCAGCATAACCGAAAGGAAGAATAGTCAAGACTAATTCCACTTTCTATTCAATTTTTATTCAAAAGGAACTTACTCACAGATGTTCAGGATTCTGAGTATGTACTCTAGTTATTGGAAGGCACCTTTTGTCAATATGCATGTATTGCCTAAGTCTTGTACTTCATAAGCCAAGAGACAAGTGAACATACTAATTTACAAAGAGAGCATTTCAAGTTAACACACCGTTAAGTTTTTACAAATGACCTATATGCATCAACACAATTAACAGCCTTGGCAATTCTGCTGGGGATCTTCACTGTATTGGACAGGGTAGTGTCTAAGCAGTACTTGGAGGAAGCTGAGTGGAAAGAATGAGCAGAGATGAATATCTTCTACCTTATTTGGACATTTTAGAATTATGGAGCAGCTCTGTGAAGCTTAGGGGGCTTGTTATCATGGCCCCCAAGGAACCATTTACAACAGATCACTATGTGTAAGATTACAACCAATGTGGTTTCAAGGGTAGCTCAGACTGAAAATATGCCAAGAAAAAGAAGGTAAGAGCAGAGACAAGAGAGAAGGAATGACCTGCTCAGCTCTAAGATCCACAAAAACCTTCTCCCTTCTGTTGGGTGATTTTTCAGTCTATGGTGTATGGAGCAAAATGTAGGGTGTCCTGAGCTCTGGTGTCTAGCCACATACAATTCCTGAGGGTTGGCTTGAATCTGAGTAGCCTGCGCCCTAGCATAGGTCCCTGGCCACACCAATGTTTTCAGCTAGTGGAGTTATGAAGTAAACTTCTATTTGTCAAGAGCCGACTGACAGTGAGGCCCTTCCAGATTCATTAAATGCTATTTAAAATGTAAGCACCTTCAGTGACTATATCAAAAGCAGTGGTTCTCAACCTGTGGGTCATGACCCCGTTGGATGTCACAAAAGTCCATTACTTTCACAAAGGCCTAAGTCCATTAGAAAACTCAGATGTTTGTAACTTTAATTTTGTCAAATCCTATTTTTAATGATGCTCTTTTTTTTATAGAAATGTGCTCTATTATTACTAAGTCTCACAAAATGAAAATATCTCAAAAAGGAAACTAGACTAACAACCTCCATCTACAGAATTGGGCGAAGACAGATCAATGTAAGTTTTTTCTGCTTGCCCAGCACGGGTAGGAAGGTATAATAAACAGAACCAATCTAAAGATGGCTGATATTACTCAGGCCTGAAAAGGGGTCCCAGAAGACCCAGTCACCCCTTCTAAAAAGCTTAATGAGGACATCTTAACAGAGCTCCTAAGCAGGCACTTGGCAGTTCAGGATTTTGTCTTCTGGTTGTTTTCTTTTCACTCAGACCCTACGTGGTTCAAAACTAAGATCCAGGGCAGGATGGACAAGGTAACTCTGGGAAGAAGTCTCCCAGCACCACGCCCTGTACTCTGGTCTCTGGTTCCTATCCAGTTCCTGGGGACATTATACTTTATATTTTATATAAATACACAGAGGAATAGAAAATATAAAATCTGAGAAATTGAGGGAATGTGAGGAACTTGGGGAGAAGATGGAGCTGCAGACTTTGCTCAGGCCAACTTGACCTCTTCTTTGACCCCTTTGGCTTCTGGCTTCTCCTCCTTGGTTTTCTTCTCTTCTGTGACTTTTTTCTCTTCAGGGTCCTTCTCTTTCTCATCCTCTGTTTTGACTCTTTTGGCTCTTTTGAAGTTAGAAGAGTTCTTGTGACCACCTTCCCCCTCCTCATCTGAATCTGAGAATTCCTCCTCACAGGCAATGCATTTATCAGAGGAGCAGATGGAGATGCATTTGTCAGAGTCTTCCTCATCCTCATCACTGCTCTCCTCTGGGATGGCATCCTCAGGTATGACCTGCATTTGGACCCCAGAGGCATGGGGCAGCATTCTCAAGTTCTCAAAGAGCCGCTACTTGATCTTCTCCAGGTACTCATTGGTGTTCTGGTTGGTCATATTGGAAGGGCTGATGTGAAGCTTGAAATCCGGTCCAAAGTATTCAAAGTAGTCATTATATGGCAGCTCATTAGGGATCTCTGTGTCCAGGGCCACAGCCGTTTGTAAGTCCAGCACCGAGTGACGTTACAGATGGTGTAGCCACCTCCTCCCAGCATTGGCATAGGCAAGTTGAAACTCTTCACAAATTCCACACACTTGGCATGCCCTTTGATGGTCAGATTGAAGCAACCTAACCGATCTCCAGACAGGGAATTTGAGGCACACTGTAAGACCATCGCACAAGGCTGGAATATCTCCATTATTTTGGACATGACTGGTTTGAAGATGGCTTTATAAGACTCATCATCAATGCTATCTCGCAGTGGGTAGTTAACGGCGTAGTACTTGCCTTTGCCAGCCCCACTATCCCATAGGTCCCCAGTTCCTGGGAAGCACTGTCCATATTTATGAAAGGACACAGTCATGACCTGGTCTGTAGTATAGAAGGCCTCTTCCACACCATTGCCATGGTGAATATCAATGTCAATATACAGCACCCTCTGGTGATACTTTAGCAGTTCCAGGATGGCCAAGACGATGTCATTGACATAACAGAAGCCAGATGCTTCAGACTTCTTTGCATGGTGCAGGACCCTGGCCCAGTTCACAGTGATGTCTGTCTACTGTTTATTGAATTTCACAGCACTTGCGACAGAGCCGCCAGTGGACAACTGACAGAGCCATCAAATACCGGGCAGTCCTCACCAACGTTGGCTGATCCATTTATCCTCACAAGATCTTCTGAGGTAGAGTTTGGTCCAGTCATCTCTGCATCTGCTTGCTGTATTCAGACATATTATCTGGGCTAATAGAACGCAAGAATTTAATGTAGTCATCACTGTGGTATTTGGTCATCTCCTCAGCATTGGCTTTGTGAGGACAATAGATTTCCATTTTCCGGTAGAGACCATAGTTGAGCAGCAGATTGTGAGTCATGTGGATTCGATGAGGCTTCACTGGGTGCCCTCATCCATAAGAATAGTTTCCAACATCCCCATCATAGTAGTAACTGACTTTCCTCTTGGTGCCTTGAGTCTGTGTCATCTTGCTCTCCGCAGGCCCTCCTGTCAGTCTGTCTGACCGCCCACCCGCTAATGATGCTCTTTAAAATGTTTTAACCTCCCTTCTAGTCCACCATCCACCAGAAATAGTGGAAAAGAAAGGATATGGGGAAAGTGGCCCTGTTTAGAAATGGTTCTTTGGAGCAAATCCCATCTATGCTGTCAGGAAATCAGCACTTCAGTTCACACGCCTGCAGCACCAGCTCTATCCACTCAAGTACTTCACAGATGTATCAGCAGTCCAGTTCAGTAGTGAAAGGATAGCAGCAGCAGTGGCACAACTCAGCAGAGACATCAGGCCTCAGCTGAATCAGCATAAGTAAGCAGGAAAGATTTGGACCAGTGGGGACACCAGGAGCAGTCTCTGCTGTGCCTTTCTCAGTGAAGTGAAGATCAGTGAAGACACAAGACCAACAAGCTCTATAAGCAAGCCCCGCTCACAGTTCACTGAATCCTATTTATATTCCCACCAAACATCATGTGTCCTCCACGGGTCTTGTCTCACCACATGTCTTGTCTTAGCGTGTGAGTCTAAGCTCAGCTGACATCACTCTGCCAATCAGTCCAAGTCTGTGGAAGCTGCAAGAAACCATAGCACACCACCAGAAGTCTTTGGTACATTTCTCTCTATGGGGTCCCCACAAGAGGAGCTCAACTACGCAATGTAAGGTGGACCAATGCATGTGCATCATATTGAAGACTCCTTCATCACAGGTCCTTTCACTTGTGTTGCTTTAGCAGAGCATCCTCTCATCTGTGTCTGCTTCAGTGAAACACTCCTTCACATGTTTGCCCCAGCAAAGCACCATCTGACACAATTGACTTTCCAAAGAACCCTTAAGTTTCCACTTCAGACGTTTACGTTATGATTCACAACAGTAGCAAAATTACAGTTATAGAGTTACAACAAAAATCATTTTATAGAGTCACCACAATATAGGGAACTATATTAAAGGGTTGCAGCATTAGGGATGTTGAGAACCACTGGCCTAGAGAGAAACCCAGGCTCTCAGATATAAGCTACGAAAAGGAAAAGACAGATTGAAGTCCTTTAAAATCTGTTTTTCTAAGCCAGTTTTAGAGTTCTGTACTGCCATCATCCTCTGTTTTCCTTAAGCATGCCACTTTTCTAGAAGGTATCTAGTTACTTTCTCAATGTATGGGACGCAAAGGGCATGGTGAAAGGCTTCTGTAACTTTCTGCTTATCTCTAGCAACTTCCTTGGGCTTTTGAGGTTGTTAAGCCTCCTGTCCACATGCACCACTGACAGGAAAGGAGACCTTCCTTAGAGGCAGAGAACAAATTCCTTTTCTCTGGTGGCCAATGTGGCCTTCAGGAAACATCACCACAGGCACCAGTCCATTTGAAGGTGTTTCATGTCCCCGAGTATTGGCCATGCAGATGCAAAGCCACAGAAAGCTCAGCAGAGAGAGGATGAAGACCATATCACTTCTAGGATCCACAAAGTAAGCTTTTCCATCTCCCTGGTCAAGAGGCAATGACCACAGCTCTGTGCTCAAAGGATACTGTCAACTGCATATTATTTTGTCTGAAGTGGGCAGCTGGCTAGAACTGTTCAGAAACTGCTCCATGTGAAAACCCCTTGGCCATGATTTGGCCCCTTGATATGGTTTGAATATGACAGATGATATTTCCCAAAGGTTTATGTACTGGAAAATTGGTCCCTCCAAAGGCCATGTCTCAAGTGTGGGACGTTAAAAGTCTGGGTCAAGTGTGTGAGACCTCAGGCTACTGGGGTTACAGCTTTCTGGAATGGAGAGCTGATAGATTAATTCAGTTCTCTTGGGATGCCTGACTTAGCTGCTGCCTCCTTTTCTTCCTCCCTTTTCTCCTCCTTCTTCTTCCTCTCCTCTTCCTCCTCCTTTTCCTCAACAAGGGCTCGGTGCTTCCTTTTCCTCTCTGCTTCTTCCTCATCTTCTTCCTTCTCAACATGGTCTTGCTGTATATCCCAAGCTGGTCTTGTACTCACCCGTTTCTTGCCCAAGCCTGCTGTGCACTGGGACCAATGACATGGACCACTATGTTTAGCATCTGAGTTCCTTCTTGAGCACAGACATGACTGGCCTCTAGCAGCACCCAGTTCTTATTTTGTAATGAAACATGGTATCATTAATGCCAGAGATACCATTACACTATTTGGATGTGCAGGCTTCAAAACTGTGAAACTCATTTTCTTTATAAAGTTAGCATGACTTCAATGGGTTTTGGTTTTTTATATAGCAACAAACTATACCTTAAACAGATATTAAAATGTAAAAAGTAAACACGGAAGAGTTGCAGGAGAAACCTGTGGGGAGCCACAGATACTTGCATAGCCACCCAGCACTGGCAGTTGTTGTTTCTTGAATGAGAAATGAACTACAACACCTTGTTCAGTGGCCTTTCAGGGAAGATGGGTGTAAATTTATTGATAAAGTGAAATGACCATCCTTCAGACATCTGTGGAAAAGCCTGTTTAAAGTTCTCCATTACCAATGATGGTCACAAGTTATACTAAATGAGACAACCTTGACTAGATTTGGGCACAGTCCCTGAGGTATCCACAAAATTGCTTTCTTTTTCCTTTAATAGTTTAAGGTACATAACTATACTTTATTGTTCAAAGGATACACAAAGAAATGCACATAAATATCACCCACCCACTCACTTCTTAAATTTTACTCCGAGACAAACTAAAGTATAAACAATAAGCCTTTCTACAAACTGTAAATATTTGGTGCTAAGGAACACAGTACAGAAAACTGCTCTGGGTTTCACAGAGAGCAGAATGCTGAAGAATGCATGAAGAGACAGAGTTGAGGTCACAGCCAGGGGAGAGCTTTCCACAGCTTGCCCAAATCCTCATTTTAAACATCATAGAAAGGCCTTTTTGGTTGGTTTTTTTTTTTTTCCTATCAGCAAAAAAAATAGTGCATTTTCAGAAACATGTATTATAGGGCTTGGGCTTAAAAATTATTTAACATTGTTTTAAAATTTCTAACTCCTGTCACCTAAAACACTCCCTTGCTTTGCTTCCTGACAACATGCTTACCCTTTCTGAGCCCAGAGATAGTTCCTTCCTCATTTTCTATTTGTTTGCTTGCCTGTTTTGAGGCAGAGTCTTACACTCAAACTCATTCTGTAGGCTGACTTCAAACTCATGATCCCCTTACCTCATCCTTCTGAGTGCTCTCAGATTATCCAACTTTCATAAACAACTAAGTAAACTAGTTCTGTAGCTCTGTAGAAGTGTTGGCTGTGGTTTTACATCAGCATTGCCTCATTCATAGACCAAGACAAGTATGTCTATGGTCAGTTGAAGGATTCTCTTTTTAATAAATGATTATTCTTTAATTTTTTTAGCTACTTCAGTTCTTCTGAGTTAGGTAAAACTGGCTCCCTTTCTTCTCTCCCTCCCCATCCTTTTACTTTATTTCTGGTTTTTCTAAATAATAAAGAATTTCATTTTCAAATAAATTGCATTGCATGGATGACCTGCCAAGAATTGTCAGTAAAAAACTTAAGCAAATGATAAAAATAGTTAAAATTTCCTCTAGGATTGGGAATTTAGTTGAAGTGATAGAGTCTGTGACTAGGGTGTGTGAGGTCCCATATTCAATTCCCAGCTCCACAAATAAACAGATAGATAAATGGCTGGTAGGTGGATAGACGACAATCTACTCTGTATTACTGCAGATGCAGATGGCTTCCAACAGCATATGTGGCACAACCCTCCTCCTAGGAGAGACCATTCTACCTCTGCCCACTTCTACTCAATCCTGGGCTGCAGCGTTAATAGCTCCAGGATCTTACAGTTCTACTCTGGATTGTTAAAGTGTCTTTGGCTATGTGGTGCTTATCCATGAGAAAAGGCCATCAGAGAAGGAGCGATTTGGTAAAAAGCACATGAGCCTTTAAGTCCCCAGACAGGAAGAGCAGGCCAATTGGTGTACTCCTTTTCTTCCATAAAATAAACAGGCCTTATGATTTCTTAGTGTTAGAAACAAAATTGAGATTTAAATAAGCCCTCCTGAAACCCAGTTCCATGCCATTTCTAACTTCACCTTATGTATACAGAAGGCACCCTCAGAGTCAATCCAGACTAAAGGTGATATTTCTGGAGCAGAACCTGTGAGGTCTTGTTTCTTTTCCATGCTTTTTCCACAAGTAATTGGTGCTCTAGGGATTCTATAGACAATCATCCAACAAGAGAACCAGTGACAGAGAAGTGCTTCATCCTTAAGGGAAATGCTGAAATACAGCCTTTGGTCTTTCTGGCTTAGTCTATAAGCAAAATCTACGAAGTCATTTCCTATCATCACACTCACAATTGCCCTAGAATACTCTGCTTAGAGAAGTACAACTTTTCTTTCCTTGTACTAAATAAATGAATCTAGATATTAAAATGAAGTTCCCATGAGAACGGGGCTCTGATGTTCAGAATATACTGTCTCTCAGCCCAAAATATTTTTGACCCTTGAGATCCTGGATAGGGTGCTCCTGGGAACTGGTTTTCTGCTTTTTGCTCTATTCCAGTGTCCTTGCCCATATGGTTCCAATGACTGAACCTTCAGTTTAATTTCACATACTCATTTTCTGTGGCTTACAACTAAAATTCCCCCACCTGACTTTTTCAAATTGTATGTCATCCTTAAAATCTCACAGGTGAAGCACCAATTTATATATGATGAAACCAATTCTTAAATGTAATACAAGATGTGTTTATTGCATCAGTAGGTAACAGAAAAGGTAAATTTCAAATTAAGAATGATTAAGATCCATGTCACTTCTCTCTCTTGTATCATCTGGATTTCTTGACTCAAATCCAGTCAGAAAGAAAGCAACTGATGAAGCTCCATTCACTAAAACTACTCACCCTCCAACAAATAGAGTATATCAAACACATTATTCCCACGATCCAACAAACACAGTATATCAAATGCAGTGTGCTCTCCATCCAACAAATTCAGTACATCAGATATAGTATTCCTACCAACCAACAAATACAGGGTATCAAATGCAGTGCACCCTCCATCCAACAGATGCAGGACACCATAGAAAATGGGAACTGTGCTAGAGAGATCTGCAAAGAGGAAGCCTCAGCTGAGGAACTGGATCCATCAGACTGGCATGGGCATGTCTGCAGGGACACTGTCTTGACTTATGTTTGATGTGGGAGAACCCAGCCCACTGTGCACACCAATAACCTTGGGCAGGCAGAGCTGGGTTGTATAAAATAAGCAGCTGCATGTTTTCTAGGGAAGCAAGGAACCACGTAATATTCCTCTGTTGCTCTTGACTCTGCCCTTACCTGAATTCCTGCTTCATCTTCTTCTCTAATAGAAGTGATGAGGAAGAAAGGTAAGCACATAGCCAACCCCACCACCAAGTTGGTTTTGGTCATGGTGTTTTGCTGTAACCCTAGAGCAGGAGCACAGAGCTGGCTGACCAGTCCTACTCTTGGTGTTCACAGTCTTCTAGAAATGCTAACTATTCAGTTTATGGATGAATAATTTAAATTTAGGAAATAAAGAAAAAGCAGAATACAAGAGTAAAGCCATGAGATTCATATAGGATTAGGGTAATTTTTCTCATTAAATTAGACAAAAAATATCTACCAGTTTTAAGCCTTTAGCAGTCATTCTTCACTGGCATCATTTCTAGAGATAGAGAACATCGTTTCCATTCTGGTCTTTAAAATAAGCAATGATGATAAAGAAGCCAGTTTCCCATATTCTAATTATTCCATATGCCCTCATGATTGCTCTTGTCTCAGAATCAGTCAATATCATCTTTAAATCAGTTCCTGTGTGTTGGTTTAAAGCATTTAAAAAGGAACTTCATATCGTTATTAGAAAGAAAGAAAACAGCCAATACTTTCCATAAATAGATAGCAGCTATGGACATAAATACAACAGAACAGAATGACAATGCCTAAGGACACAGCTCTGAAGTGAACAGCTCCACACCTGCAGCCAGGTCTGCCTCTTCCAAATGAGATTAGCAGGGATATGACAAATGTTAAGAAAAAACCTAGCTGCTCCAAAGTAATCTTTCTCCCAGAAATAATCAGGAGGGTTTGAAAGGGAACCTGAACAGAAGTAATCTCACTTTATAAGTTGATGCTATTTAACACTGCCCTCAAATTGCATCAATATCTTCCTGTAGGCCACAGTGTTACATGTTCCAAGTACTTGGGTCACCCTAAGGTATCACATGGTGAGCTGCAGAATATGAATGGACTGTGGGAAGCAGTTTAGAGATCTTAACTGACTTTTTCATTCATTCACTCATTCATTCATTCACTCCTTCATTCATCTAATCCAGATTACTTTCAGCAATTAACCAGGAAGGAAGGAAGGGAGAGAAAGAGATGAAGGGAATCAGGAAGAGCAGAAGGTGGGGGAGAGGTTTGGTCTTGTGTAGAAGACAGAGTAATTATCATAGTTTCAAAAAGATGAGAGTGACAGAGATTAAACAAAACACATCTAATTGAAAGTACGCCTCTCATGAGCTATACTTTGACTGAGAAATACTCATGGCCAGGTGGGTACATGGAGAATGCTCTGTGGTCATCAGAACTGCCCCCTGCTCATCAGTACCCAGGCTTCAGTGTTACCCTGTGGTCATTTCTCCTTTTTCCTCTTTGGCACAATTTCACGGAGGACTTCTTAAACTTGCAGTAAGAGGGAAGGCGAAGCCTGAGGTTTCCAGCCCTAACCCCAGTACATGGACAGGTAGTTTATTTTATTGTCCTATTTTCATATTTGGGTTGCCTTGAACAAACTGTAAGAGAACTTACAGCATCTTCCATTTTTCAAGGTTGTTAATCCCTGAAGAAATGGTAAATAAACAACTTCAAAATACTTTTTAAAAAATTCTTAAATAAAAATATAACATCTTCCCTCTTCCTTTTCATCCCTCAAATCCCTGTAAATACATGTATACATTTGAAGATATGAACATGCAATATGTTCATAAATAAATAACTACAACCTGCTTAGTCTGTACGTGTTACTCATATACATGTAATTTAAACTTGAATAAAGATGACACTGATAATATAGTCCCATGGAACATGGAATCTCCAAGGGCCCCAACCCTAGACAAATGGTTACAGGCAACTAAATGGTTAGAGCAGGAGAAATAGTCTTTCCCAGGGAAGAGCCTCCCAATTTATCATCCAAAACCATTTAAAAAATCACTTTATCTTGGAACATCAACAGGGTGATCTGTATTGTCTTTCTAGCTTGATTTAGCTAGTAAATACGTTACCATCCCCAAAGTGTTTGTTTTTTCCTCCAGAATATCTCCATCATATAATAGAAACACAGTTTCTTAAAGGACCTTGTTCAAAAAGTTCAGTCCTATGAAAGATTCCCCGAAGAATGTAACTACAGGGTATCTTAGTCATGCTCTGATTCTGTGATAAACCCACCACCAAAAACACTTTGTGAAGGAAAGGTTTTATTTTCTCTTACTCTTCTAGCAAACAGACCATCACTGAGGGAAGGTAGGAGAGAACTCAAGCAGATTGAAAACCTGGAGAAAAGACCTGAAACAGAGGCCATGGAGGAGTGCTGCTTAAGGGCATGATCCTCATGGCTGGCTCCCAACCACGTGCTCAAGTGTGGCACTGCCCACAGTGGGCTGGGCCATGCCACATCAACCATTACTCAAGAAAATCTCCCCACAGATTTGCTTATGGACTAGTTCAATAGACAAAATTTTTCATTGGAGTTTCTTCCCAGATTGCTTCAGCTTTTGTCAAGTGCAGAAATAACCTAACCAGGATGTGTGGGATATACATGTTTATATCATCTTGCTATTTACATTGTGAACAACATCCAGCTCAGTTTCCAATTAGTTGCTAAACAAGACAAGTCGGTTCCTCTGAGACAATAAATACTGAAGAAATATAACATACCTGTGAAGCTTGAGGGTCACAGTTCCATAAACAGTCGCAAAACCAAGAAGACGAACCCACCTTAGCAGAATACAACGGAATGTACTTGGCTCAAAGTACAGAATAACAACCTGTGGATGAGACAGAGAAAGTCCTTCAGCATCAACTGCTGCCCAGAAAAGGCAGTACATCACAACTGGGTATGTAGTATGAGTTGATTTTGACATAAGCATACATTCACTGAAATAGTTTCTTAAATGCTACCTTAACTCATTATTGAGGCTGAAGAACTACAGGATTACTCCATAGATTCCAATGAAACCTAAATCCTTAACATCCAATTTCAAGTTCTGATCACCTGCTTCCAAGTCTGTGGTAGTCAAAATGTCTTTCTTTTCTTTCTTTCTTTTTTTCTTTCTTTCTTTCTTTTTTTCCTTCCTTCCTTCTTTTTTCTTTATTAATTAATTAATTTTTACACCCCAATCACTGCTCCTCTCCTGCTCCCCCCCCCAGGGTCCATCTTTCTTTTTCCTCCCCCTCTCCTCTGATAGGGTGGTTCCCCCCACATACACTTTTCATTGCAGTCAGGGGTCTAGCATACCTGTCCTCTGAAAGGCTCTACCCAGCAGCTGACTGAAACAATGTAGATACCCACAGTCAAATAGTGGATGGAGCATGGGGGACTCTTATGGAAGAGTTGGGAGAAGGATTAAAGGCCCTGAAGGGGACAGGAACTCCACAGGAAGATCAACAGCATCAACTAACCTGGAACCTTAGGAGCTCTCAGAGACTGAGCCACCAACTAAAGAGCATACATGGTCTGGAGCAAGGCCCCCAGAACATATGTAGCAGATGTACAACTCAGTCTCCATGTGGGTCCCTAACAACTGGAGCAGGTGCTTTCCCTAAAGCTGCCGTTTGGCTGTGGAATCTGTTCCCCAACAGGCCTGTCTTATCTGTCCTCAGTTGGAGAGGATGAGTCTAATCCTGTCTCTTTCTTATCAACTCCATCTTGCAGACCTCTCTGCCATCCTCTACTGTAGGCTCTCCCATTCTACACTTCTAGCAAGACCCTCCCCCTGTGTGAGATAGCCCCGACAAGGTTTTCCATACTGTACCTCTAATCAATCCAACCACCACGCCAGCTTTCCTAGTTAACTCAGAACATGGGCCAGGGAATTCAATCACTCCTTGAATATCACTTCAAATTCAATAAACAGAAATTAAATACGCCTCCAGGCTGATGGGGCCAGTAAGAATCAGGCAAGAAGCACTTATGCCACAGTGTTCATTTAGGTAACCCAGGAGCTACAGGAGACATCTAAGAGGCTTCAGTGGGGCCACAGAACAAATGGCCAACTCTATGGGGCAATCAAAAGACTTGTACAAGACACTTCACTGCCTTTCATGATACTGTTATGTAATTTTCAGCAAGTTCTTATTGAAAAATTGCTCTGAGTCTGCCAGGGAGCTTTGGGGATAGTGTTAAAGGATGAGTGATAATAAAAAGCAGAGACAATCAACAGGTATGAATTTATTATGAATTTATTCTGCTAAGTCAGGGCCACCATAACAGAAACTCTGCTGGTGGCCAAAAGCCTGAGTGTTATCTTTGGCTTTTAAAATTGGAAACATGCCTATTGTGGGCAGCTAAGATTTCTCTCCAGCATTGCACAAAGTCCCTCTCCCCTGTGTCTCCAGAATGGCATTGTAATTGTTTCCTGGTATTTTTGTAGTAAAACTAGTTGAGAAATAGAATGAATGCTTTAGAGAACAGGGAAGGAGCAGGACAGAAGGCTCAAGCAGACATTTTTTAAAAAGTAAATCTAGGAACATACTCAAGACATTGCTACCCTGTGTGTTCTGGAAGCCAAGTTATAGCTTTTCACTCTATTCTTTCACTTATACAAAATGTATTGTTAACTTTCCAAATTAATATTTATATGTGTATATATGTGTGCATGTATATGGAGAGAGAGAAGATATAACATACAGATAAAGACTTGCCTCTGAGATTTATAAGAAAATGATTTGAACTAAGAAAAAAAGATACAAACATAAACCTAGTTAAAGTTTCATGTGTACTATAAATTTAGGTTCATTTACTTTAGAAATATTTTTCTTGCACATGAGATCAAAAGTAATTATGAGTTCTACAAAGCAAGTGTCGTTCTTTAGTAAGGACTTGAAGCTGAATGAGGAAATGATAACTTGAGTCAGGAAGAAATCTGGATACATGAGTAAGGAATTTGGGGAGCACCTGTGTTTCTTCTCCTGGGGTGGGAGGCAAGTTAGAGACTAGAGACACCAGAGTGGAAAAACAAGCACAAAAGTCTCAATTATTAGTGTTAGAAATGTGATTTTGAAATTATTTTGGCAGTGTGAATTCCTGGGGACACAGAGCTATGAGTTATGAGATAGCTCCCTACTGTATGGTAAGGTCCGGTGGGAAAGGACTAGGCGAAGGGTAAGTGGTTTAGAGGATAGAGCCTGAAGCAAAGAACATTCAGTAAATACAGGCTAAGGTGAGTAGGAGAGTTACTTTATTTATTCTTTCTTGGAAAACCTTCAGTCATTCATTACATGTAATTACAGCCATTGTTTCCACGGATAACTTTCTGCCCCTCCATCCCCTCTTCCTTTAGAGGTCCTATCTTCACCTTTTGGCTAGTAGCTTTTCTACTTTATTTTAATCTCTGAACCAAAAGTACAGTTATAGATGGGCATAGGTCTCTGTCCAGCCATGTACTTCACAAAATAGAAAATTTTTACAATATTTTCTTAACAATCTATTTAGAGTTTTGTTTTTTAAAGAAGGTGTTATTTTGAAAATAAGCTCTTTGAAAACCCCAATTAGGTCACCATTGTTATTTTAATTGACATATTTAATATGTATTTACTCAGAAAGGAATTAAGAAGGCATCAAAGCAAGTTAGATGTGGATTTGATCTTCAAAGGAGTTACAAATGCACAGAGCAGATAAATGTAAATGATAAAATAATTGAATACTCATAGGAAATAGTGTACAGAAGTTACTGTCTAGACAACTAAATTAAGCATGTTTTACATACTTAGGCTCATTTAATCCTCACAACACTTTTTAAGTATAAAGACTTTTAGAGAAGAGAAGTGAGCACAGGGAATTTAAGTAATGTGACCAGGGTCTCATAACTGGAAGTTTTGGTGACAGGATGCATGCAGGCATCTGAATGCAGGCACTCTCTTGATCTGTATGAGAGCTATGTTGACTGGTGTCTCTAAACTCTTTATTAGCAGGGAAGGGATTGGTGACATTAACCTGTGACCTAAACTGTAAGGAAGATTTGGAGGATAGACAAATAATTTCAGTGTAATTGAATGTACCTCAGGTGGAAGGGTGGCTATCTAAGCAGGGACCTAAGGAGGGGCAGGTGTAAGTTTGTAGGCTAAAGCCCAACAGGAGGGAGGCAAGGCAGGAGGCTAGGCGGGTGGGGTTGTGGAAAAGTCTAGAGTGCATGACTAGAGAGCTGAAGAATATAAATAGAGGCACGGAGGACACAGCTCTGAAACTGGAGTTGGGTGGGGTAAGCACACTGGAATCTTTGAATAACATAGCAAGGAATTCAGAATGATTCCGTGAGCACCCCACCAAGATTCTTCTGCTGAGGTCTGAAATATTTGCTAAAGAACTCATTAGCCACAGCCTGTCACAGGATTGGCTGGACTACAGAATGGGAAGAGTCTGAAGGTAAGAAGTTTAGCTGGAAGGGAGAATGAGCTTCCTCGTGTACAAGGGTTTCCTCTTCTTTAATTCCTTGGCTGTCATTTCAGGCTCCAAACAACTGTAGGATTGTCCCTGCTCACACCACGATCCTGCTGCGGACTTCAGGGCCTCTCAGACTCTTAGGAGAAAATGCAGATTCTTTCAGTGACTAGTAAGAGTAACCATCACGTAATCTCACTAGTCTCTGTTGTGCCATCATGCTGCTCCCAGCAAAGCTTGCTGACCCTTCCATGTGTAGCCTCTTTCAGGTGTTCTTTACAAAGTCCCATGCTTCACCTGTACCTGGATTATTTTGGCCCATCCCTTTTGGTCTTGGCCGAAATAGCTATAAGAGGAAGAGGACTTCCTGTGGGGGATCTCATGGTCTCTACTTGTTCACAATCTCTCTCCTCTAGCAGGGGCAGGCTATGGGCTGCCATTTTCACCTTGCCTACTTCTGTGACACTGAGACTGAATCCCGGAATGCTAGAAAAGCCTCAACCAGAATATGTTGAGTCAAATAGAGCAAATGAAGCTGGGGTGGGGTGGGGTAGGGTGCCATTTAATGTAATCAGTGTTGAGAAACCAGGAATTCACTCATTTGTTAGAATAGAAGAAAGGATGTCTAACTGTACGAAACACTAAGCATCTCATTATTCCTCCAGGCAAATGAAGATCAATATTAAAGGCAGATCACGGGTTTAAGCCCTGGTGACTGAGAAGGTTTTGTTAGGAATGAAGCTGATTAAAGGAGATGATACAGAAGGATGGAGTGAATAATGAGACTTCAACCTAGACACTTCCCCATCGTATCCTCCATGACTCAGCTTGGGCTTGGTATCCATGACACTTCCCACTCCTCCCACGCAACACCAGAGTTTCACCTTGTTTGTACATTATTTACTCTTCTTGAATGCTAAGCTTCATTCTCTCAACAGCTCTGTTTTGAAGGAATTATTTCTGTAACTCAGTTGTTTGATGTGTCTTCCTTGCTAGGACAAAATATATGCAACAATGTTTAGCTATCTCATTCAAAACTGCAGGCATTTCCCTGGCACAGTACTTGGCAATGAATGGTAGATATAGATATAGATGTAGATCTCACATATAAATGATATTGAGAAAAGGAAGAGGTGATGGAGAATGAAATGCCTGCTTGTTCAATAAGTTGGGAATGAATTATGAATTACTACATGTAGGACAACTCAGATTAAGAATGTGCAATTGATACACTGTATAATGAGAAGCACAAACCCCAAATGAGTCTCTAAAGTTTTGTTGCCTTAGGACATGTTACATTTTGCATGCTAACATATAATTTAACAAAATGATTATGAAACACACAGTCCTTCCCCAACTATTAGCTAATAACATTCATTAACAAACCCCTGTAGGAAAATTAATCCACTAAAGCTGAAAGACTTATGAATGATTCTACTGACATAAAACAGACATCTGTTGTGTTCACGGAGTAAAAATAACGATGTTAATGGAACTGCTATGGCTTCAAGAATCCCTCCAAAACTCATTTTGAAATTATTGCCATTGTAAAATCACCAAGAGGTAGGACCTTCAGGAAATCACTAGGCTGTGAGAATCTTGCCCTCACAAATGTAAAATCACCAAGAGGTGGGACCTTCAGGAAATCACTAGGCTGTGAGAATCTTGCCCTCACAAATGGCAGTCGTGGTGTTTCTAAAAATGGGCTCTTGATAAAAGAGTGATTTTGGCTTGTTTTTTCTCGGTGTCTTACCAGTGCTCGGCCTTCTATGGTGGTCCTTCTTTAGTACCTTTCCCATCACCCACCAGACTAAGATGAGTTTTATCTTATTCTCAGACCACTTGTTCTCATTGGATCCTGGTTCTACTCCCACTAGGCAACTGTGCTTCCCAGCATCCAAATCTATGAGCAGAATAAACTTCTCTTATATATAATTGGCCAAACTGTGGTGCTCTGTTATAAGAAGAGAAAATGGACTCAGACATTTTCATACTGATATCTATGCAGAACATATCACCCATGTTCTGGGTCCAAGTACACTCTATCATCCTTATTCTAAGGGAGGATGTCAGAAGCCATCTAGGGTAGGCTAAAAGCTAGTGGATGACTTTCATGAGATGGTCCATCATTTTTGCATAGACTACAGTGGGTGAGCTCTGGGAGGCAAAGCCTTAAGAGACTTCATCTCAGGATTGATTCTTGTAGCTGATATCCCTTTCCTGTCATTATTAGATTGATATAACAATCCCTGGGCATTAGTCCACTCTATTAAGCAGATTTTCTGCAGATCAACTAAGATGAACTCTTTTGAAGTAATACTATGTAGACAAATAGATGATTTCTTAATTCCTAATAGTGATTTCATAGCATTTCTAGAATTATACAAGTGATTTTGAAACCCTCTGTTGTGGTTTGATATGCTTGACCCAGGAAGTGACACTACTAGGAGGTGTGGCTTTGTTGAAGTAGGTATGCCAGTGTGGGTGTGGGCTTTGAGACCCTTCTCTTAGCTGCCCTTGAGCCAGTCTTCTCCTGTCTGCCTTTGGATGAAGATGTAGAATATCATCCTGAGCGAGGTAACACAGTCACAAAAGAATGAACATGGTATGTACTCACTGTTAAGTGGTTATTAGACCAAAAATTCGAAATACCCAAGAGTCAGTCACTTCACAGCAACAGTAGGGCGGAGTGTGAGGTCCCAGATGGAGGACTTAGAGAAGGGACTGAAGGAGCTGAGGGAGTTTGCATCTCCAGAAAGGCAGCAACAGTGGCAACTGGCCTGACCCCCTGATACTCCTGGAGACTGATCCACCAACCAAAGAATACACATGGAGTGACCCATGGTGCTGGCCACATATGCAGCAGAGGAGGGCCTTGTTAGACATCAGGGGGAGGAGAGGCCCTTGGGACTGAGGGTATTAGATCCCCCAGTATAGGAGAATGCCAAGGAGGGAAGACGAGAGTGGGTAGGTGGGTGGGTGGGGGAATACCCCAATAGAGGCAGGGGAGAGGGGAGGGAATAGGGAGGTTCCAAAGGGGAGATATGGAAAGGGGAAGACATTTGAAATGTAAATAAAGTAGAAAAAAAAAGAACTAGAAAATAAAAAAAGAAAGAAAGAAAGAAACAAAGAAAGAAAGAAACAAAGAAAGAAAGAAACAAAGAAGGAAGATGTAGAACTCTCAGCTCCTCCAGCCCCACATCTGCCTGGACCCTGCCATGCTCCTGCCTTGATGATAGTGGACTAAACCTCTGAACCTATAAGCCAGCCCCAATTAAATGTTGTCTTTTGTAAGAGTTGCCTTAGTCATGGTGTCTTTTCATAGAAGTAAAACCCTACCTAAGGCACCCTATATAAGAAAACCTGTAATTAAGGTTGTGTAAACCTTCATTGTGTCACAGGCTATTTGCAATAGGATAGAAAGCAGACATGAAACAGATTTATAATCTAGGAATACATTCATTTTAGGCTGTAACACCATTATCTGATAACTAAATGTCATAAAAGGGAATGGGTGATTTATTGTAGGTGAAAGACAAGATAAAATATTGACTAGGTTTATCTATACAAAACTTCAGTATTAATGAGATGCTAGGTTGATGATTTCCCTCTTAACTTAAGAATTATTGTTTTAAACTCAATGAACCTGTGGAGCTAGTGACAGATAATGAAGGTTTAGTTAGATAACTAGTCTTAATGGAAACACATGGAAACATCTTTGTTGTTACTTTTTCAATTTATGATTTGAATTTATGTTTGAACTTGTTGTGAACTTTTGAAAAAAGACACTTGGAATACCGTGTGTACAAGAACTAAGAGTGATGGCAATAAGAAAATAGCAGAGAAGAAGAAACAGCAGAATGCAGCACTGTGAGCAGGCAGACTTCCCACCATGAGAAGAGTTTTTTTTCCGTTAACAGCAGAGCTTCCTCTTACTGACAAGGACAGGGCTTTTTCTGACCTATGTGGGTTTCTTTCATTTAGCAATAGAAAGGTAGAAACTTTTCTTTCTCTATGCAATAAAGGTTGGAACTTATTTTTCATCCAGAATGTGAGAGAGCTCTTTCTTCACTGGCAATTGGACTCCATCTACCAATATATATATATATATAAATATGTAAGTATAGATATGTGTGTAAGTATGTAAGTTGATGAGACAAGTGGCTGGGTCTAACCAGAGTATATGTGTGTATGAATATATGTGCATGAATATGCATATGAATGTATGTCATTTCTGTGCATACTACCTGTGTAAAACTTTTCCTTTCTGAAGACATGACTTTCTTTTCCTGGTTCAATAAAAGTTAATCACTCCAAACCTCCTCTTGCTTGTCCAGTGAGAGGTGAGGCTTCTGGCCAATAGAGAAAGAAGTCTCAGCAATGAATCCTCTATGGAATCCCCCACGGTTATACAGCGTATTTTAATGACCAGAGAACTATAGAGTGAGTAAGAGTTAAGCTTTCCAGCACTTCTTCAAGCACAGAGAATTAGGAAGTAAGTAATAAAAGAGACAAAGACTTAAGTTTTTAGCACAGAACTGTTAGAGAGATAAAAGGCTGGAGATCATCAGTCTTTTGGCCTGTGTCTGACACTGCTTCAACCCATTCCACGCTGGGCAGGCTCCCAGAAGAAGTAGAGAATACATGTCAAGGATGCTGACAACTAATTTTCTCCATGTTATAGTAATCACTTTTAGATTCTGAATCCATTGAAAGTTTCTTTATTGGAAGATTTGCTGAAGGCAGAGTTTCAACATACGGGAAAACCACTCTTTTCCACTACCAGAGGATAATGAGAACTGTAAAACAGATGCATGGAATGTGTGGGGAGCAGGCTGGATGTGTCCTACTCCAACTACTGAGTAATCTAAGGACTGAAGAATACACATAACTTCTGTATAAATGGACACAGTAGAGCAGTTACGGACAATGTAAAGAAAGTTATCCTTTGCTGACAGGGCTTGAGTGAGAGAAGAGGAGGCGTACTTAGGGGCAGCATAGAAGGTGCCACACAAACACACTGGTTCCTTTGCCACTTTTCCTAGGAAGCTCATACGTTTTCCTTGGAGGTTTGCTTCCTCCATCATCTTCGGACAAAACACCTAAGTGTTAAAGGCTGACTGCCATCTGTGAAGGTGTTGGCTCCTAGCCACATGGATAGTCTTCTAAATACTTAGAAAACCTGTCAACTGATCTTACTGATGGTACTGGACACTCTGGCCACTGATTTTTAAATTTTCATTTTTTAAAAATTACTACATGGTGGAGAAAACCTTATAAACCTCACATTCCAGTAAATCTACACAGATAATTATCTTGTTTCTTCAGTTATGATTTTTTGCATGTGTAATGCTAGGGATTGAACTCAGGGCCTTGAGCATGCAAGGATTCTGCACTGAGCTTTATCCTTGGCTCTTGGTTATCTGAGACAGAGTCTCACTGTGTAGCTCTGGTTGGCCTTGAAATTGTTTCATAGTTCAGAATGGCCTAAACTTGAGTTTCTGCTGTTTCCTACCTCCTACATGGTAAGATGACATCATGTAATAAGTTTTGACCTTAAAGTATATTGCTTGAAGTCTGATGGATTGAAATCCTCCTTAGATCCTGAAAACAGCTAATAGTGTAAAAAGGAGAACCAAAAAGAAAACAATTCAGTAGGTCTCTCAAAAATTCACAAAAGAAAAAAATCTTTTGAATAGAATATGTATTTTTAAAGGACAGTCATAACATTAGAAGCAAAAACATAATTGATGTTGACTCAGCAAACAAAATGACTGGTATTTCTTGGAGGTACTTTGGTCAGAAGCCAGCCCAGGCCAACAGCCTTCCTGGACCTCTGAGAGGTAGGGGTGTGATGCACATATTTTAGGCTGACACTTTGGGGATCTGAGCACCAGAGCAACTCTGTTTTCCTAATTAGCACATCAAGTGTCAGTTGCTTCAGTTCAGTGAGGCAGGCTGTGAATTAAACTACTTTTATGGGTGAATGGAGTGTTACAAGCTTTAGGATTTCTTTTAGCCAAGATTATGAGGATAGTTTGGTTTATAAAAACATTACTGGCTAATAGGAGGTATAATAATGGCTATACATTTTAAATTAAATATTTAAAGTTTCATTCAAACTCCAAAAAAAAAAAAAAAAATGTAAGGTACTCAGTAAAGCTTTCCACTTCCATGGTGACTGTGCATGGGACAGGAGCATTCTCATGCTCACACTCCCTCACAGCGGGCGCTGGGCCTTATTCATTTCTACTTGGCTCCTATTACTCCAAAATTATGAAAATAAATAAATGGTAGGAATAGAAACTATAGAGGTAACTTTAACATTATAAAATACATGTGTGGTCACTGTGACAGCACATAAAAGCATTCCCAATATCTCTGAAATACAAAAAGAAATTATAAACTAAAGATAAAGATAATGGAATCCCAAACTCTTAGTCGTGATTGTATTTGCTTCTTGGTAGGGTGTGTCAAATTAAGAAGTACCGTTTAAATCCAGGCCATGCCTTCAGTTCAGTCTAACCCTGAGACCCAAAGGTTTTTACTAAACAAGATACAGATCTTTAAACGTTTAGGTCATATCCAACTCTTCTGAAGTGTTTCTAACCAGTCAGTATGGGAATCTTTCACCTAGCACTTCCTAACCTCATCAGCTCCTCCCCTCCAAAACCATTCAAAGACCAGAGTGACAAGCAGCAAAGGCTGCTATGGACCCTCAGCTTGGTAAGAGTACAGCTAAGTGGGGTGATCATGTGCTGGGGTGAGTGGTAGAGAGGACAGCCCTCCTTCCTGGGTTCAGTTTCCCCATTTCTCCACAGGGAAGGGCTGTTTATGGAAACAGTCCAACCTATCAAACAGAAAAAACATACAAACACATGACTTTTCTTGAGATTTCAGTCTTAGATTCCATGTTCAAAAGAAATGTTTTGGTCAAAAATAAATTATGGTGTGTAGATTATTAACGACAGTCACACCTTCCTTTCTAATCATATTCTTTCAATATGGGTGAATACAGAGAAGCTTTCTGGAGTTACATTTAGTGGAAAAATAGCCAGCAAACAATATTTATGATGTGCCTGATGTGTTACTAGATATGCTTAGAATTTTATGTGCATGTGTGTGTCTACAGATACACATGTATAGAAATGAAAGTATATCTGACTATCACCCTAAATATAACCTCCTCGTTTTATTCCATAAAACAAGACAAAAGCATAAATGGTAAACAGAGAATATGTTTGATTATTTATTCCTCTTAAGTTCACTCAAAGATTATGTATTTCTTAGTTAACAGGAAAAAGTTCATTAAAACCTGCGGCTTGGATCTGCTTCCCTGGTTCCCTTTGGATGCTCTTACATGCTAACAGCTAGTTCCTCTGAGAGAAATGTACTAATGAAGAAGACAGCAAATCAAGGATCAAGTTTATAATTAACTTTTTAAATAAGAAAACTTGATAATTGCTAAAATGTGAATCTGGGCATTAGTTTCAAATGACTAACGTGCACCAAGAAAGCATTAGAGACTGGCAAGTCGACTCACCCAGTGAAGTCACTCTTTGCCAGTCTTGATAACATATGTTCATTGCCAGGACCCACATGATGGAAAGAGTAAAACAAGTCACATGAGTTGTTTCCTCACCTCCACATTCAAGCTATGAGATGTGTATCCCCACCTCAAATATGTAAGTTATACACATACATATACACACATACACACACACATATATTACACACACACACATATTACACACACACACGCATATATATACCCATATACACACACATACATATACACATACACACACACACACGCACACACACATACAGTCACACACACACACACACACATACATATACCCGTATACACACACATACATATACACATACACACACACATGTATACACACATACAGTCACACACACACACACGTATATATTTATGAAAGCACTACTTTTATGTCATATTGCTTTGTTACAGAATTCTTTGTTTTATTGGGTTTTTGCTATTATGGTTTTAGATTTTAGGTTTCTATGAGTTCTCTCTATACTGTTTCTGTGTGAGAGAGTTATTCTTATTTTTTAATGGTTCTTGTGACTTGTGTTTTGTTATTTACTTGTTTGTTTTTTAAAAGAAAGAAGAATGGGTGTGGAGGTGGATGGCTGGGGAGATGGGGAGGAACTGGAGAGGAGAAATATAACCATTTTTAATAGACTTCTTTCATTTGGGCTAATACCATTCCTTCCAAGAGTCAAAGATCATACAACAAAAACCCTGATAATGGATATGAGAAGCTCTCTTTTGAGTTGTTGGCCAGGGATGTCCAAGAAACTCTCAAAACATCCACCTTACTGCTATTGCTCTTGGTTGCCTCCCAGAAATACAAGTCAGTATTCATGAAGACATCATGCATTGTAGTAACATTTTTGAGTCATTTTAATCCCAGGGGCAGGGATATGGGGCTGCTGCTGACTGGACACTGCAGTTGACTATGATTTGCCCTGTGCTGTAGCAGAAGCATGATTTTGCCAGCTGCAGATAATTTCTGCAGTTGTGTGATGTTTGGAATTTTGGAAACTTTTCATAGAGTATATAAACTTGAGAGCCATGAGACAGGAGTGGGTGGTTGTACTGTCATTTAGGGAGGTTGGTTGTTGTTTGTTAGTAGTCATGCTCAAAAAGGAAACAAAAGGAATGGAATTAGATTCAGGGATCTCTATCTCTCTCCCCCTCTATCCTTCCATCTCTCCTGTCTCATAACAGTCGACGATGAGACAGGGGGAAGGGATAAAGGGTAGGAAAAAGAAGAACCCACAAAGTAGCAAAAAGTTACAATGCACTTCTTCCCAGGGCACAGAGGTCACTGAGCTGGAACTGACCGCAACTCCCACTCCTTGAGAGCTGGCTTTCATGGTGCCACCAGTCACCATGCCAGCTTCCAAAGGAGGGAAGCAACCAAACGGACTACCCAAATAAAATGCCTATGAGCCCCATCAATAACCAGCATATCACACTAACCTTAATAGTGCAGTACTGGACTGAGTATTATGGCAGTAACCAACAGTTCTCTGCTTGAACTTAAGACCCACTCAACAAGTGGGTCTGGTACTGCAAACCTTACTCAGTGCTAGAGGAGAATCTGCTAGCTTGAGAAAAAATCACTAATTTCTTAATCCAGCATAATCCCCACTAACAATCTATAAACATTTTCCTTATACCCTGATATAAGTGTAGTTTTCACCCTTCATTGAGAAAACATCTCTTTGCATGGGACATAGACCATTCCAGGAAACTACGACTAGTCAAAATCCAAAGGTGTGGAGTTCAGTGCCCATAGATACATCTACAAAATATCCTCACAGTGAAGGCTCAGGGAAGAGGGGGGCAGACAGGTTGTAAGAGCCAGAGGATCGGAGAGATTGCTGTTTTGACTCCTAGTTATGTCATAAGCTACACCCAAGTCTCATCAGCATGACCTCCCAAACATGAGGTGAACAAAGAAGACACCAATGGACGTGCCAAAGTATATCCAGGTAAGCCCATGAAGCCTCAATCTTACACAAAGTACTCTAGATAACTGAGAAAAATTAGGAATGGAAGAGGTAGTCCTCTCAGGGAAGAGCACACCAGGGCCAAATATTCATCCCTGAAAATATATGTACAAGTAGCATTATAAGGCTTGATTAATTTATACTTAGGAGAATATGAATATATATATATACAATTACATGCATGGGGAAAAGGCCAAGAACTTGAAGGTAAGTAAGGAGTATGTGGGAGGGTGTGTGGAGAGGAAAGGAAAAGAGAGAAATGTTGTAATTATAATCTCAAAAGTACAATTTAAAAAGAATATATTATATGAATTTTTAGTAAAAAAAGAAAGCACTACTTTATAACAATATAAATTTCACAACAATTACATGTATAATTGCATGTGTGAATGTATTTCTATACATATCTTACAAGGACATTGTGTTGACAGTGATACACTGGTCATATTAGTTATACCTTCAACCAGTGGTGTGCGTATGATTAGAGAAAAATTTAAACCAGTGTTGACTGTCAGTGCTCAACAGATGGTAAATAATGTATTTATAGCATGGTCTTGTTGAATAAGTGTAAGACCTCAAGCTTTAGGAACAAAATGATCTTTTTATGCTCCACATATCAAGTCTGAAGTAGATAAATAACTTTTGAGTCCTTAGAAAGAACAGAAATATAGTCAATGCAATAGGACAAATCCTGGGAATGGGTTTACTTTGCTTGAGTCCTCCATAGGTGATTGTGCAGTCTGGGCACTGTGCAACCCATATGGATACAAATCTCTATTGTACCTGGCAATTTCAGTATCTGGCCAAAGGACTCACCTACCTTAGATTTACCACTACCATGTCTCAGAGAACAATAAAGTAGGTGGAGGAAGTGGTGTATTTTGGGAAACAAGCAATGTCTTTGCGTGGTCCTTGTATCTCCGACATAAGAGGACTGAAAACAATACTTTTGCAACACTCCAGTCTCCAAGAATCACTTGGAAAAAGCTCATCAAAATGCAATTGGGCTTCAGCAGATGTGGAATGAGGCAGAAAACTACTTGGTTGCTGTTGCTTCTGCTTGCTTGCTTGTTTTATCTAATGTATTTGCTCCATCTTTCCATTTAATCCCTCTACTAGTGGGAACATGTCTTTAAATTTCTGAATCCTCTCTTTAAATGATTCAAAAATGTGGTTATCTTTGAGCTACAATACTTGCAAGACAGGTAAAAGATATCTCTCCTTGGAAATGTACAGTTCAGAAACAATGAGCCCTGGACGTGATCAGAGCTTTTCTGGTTTAGTTTCCGCAGTCTTCGTTATGGACTAAAACAGACCTCAGTGCTGACTGCAGAGCTGCTAAAAGACCATTATAAACCCAGAGACTGTGCACTGCTCTGCTCAGAATATAAAACATCCATAACATACCTCTAAGAGAGTTGTTTGGATTGCTGTCACAATTATATGCCTGGTTTATCACTAAATAAAAATACAATACACACAACAAGTTAACTACCTCAAAGAATCTTTCTGTTACAGAGGAAAAATAGAATACAAAATGACCTTCAGTTGAAGCTGGGTGTTTTAGAATGACTGATGCCTTAGAAGCATGACAAAAGTTGTTCAAAGTAGTGAACAGAGGAGTAAAAATTATAACATGGTTTATATGGAAAATATATTTTCAAGAAAATCAAATGAAAAGTAAACCTAGAGATAAAGAATACAGTTAATAAATGGATGAACAATTATTAAAAACAAACTAGAATAATTTATGAAAAGAAACTGTAAAAATGGTCGGTATTCCAGATGCTGAACTTTAGAGTTGGAGAGATGTACCCACAGCTATGGGAAGACTGAGAATCCAAGAACCACCTCAGTGCTTTTCAACTCTGAACCCCAGAACCATCTATGGTGCATGTTTTTGCTGTGTGTGTGTGTGTGTGTGTGTGTGTGTGTGTGAGAGAGAGAGAGAGAGAGAGACAGACAGACAGACAGACACAGAGACACACACACAGAGACAGAGACAGACAGAGACAGAGAGAGTACCTATATAATTTTATATGCACCATGTACATGCAAGAGCCCATGGAAGCCAGAAGAGGGCATTGACTTCCCTCGAACTGAAATTACAGACAGTTTTGAGCCACACATGGGTGCTGGAAACTAAAGTTTGCAGGTCCTCTGCAAGAGTAGCAGGCACTATTAGTTGATGAGCCATCTTTCCAGCCCCTCTAACTGTAAAACACAAGGAAGTTCAGGAAACTGGATTCACTAGGTTCTGACCGATGAAATCCACCTCTCCACCTTTTTTTCTTAAGGATCCATGAGTGAGTTTAAGGTTCTAGGTGTCAGGCGCTGCAGGTGCTACTCCATAGATGAGAAGCAAGTGGATCATGCAGAGACAGGGTTCAGGAAGCCTGGGGAAAGCGAGGAGAAAGACAGAACCACAAAAACACAGCAAGGATTCTATTTCTGTCAAGCTGCCCTACATACACGTTCATTATAAAATATGCAAAGATGTATGTCCAAGAATATTCACAGAAACAGTATTTGCAAGAGAAAGCATTCTTCACAGATGGAGGGCAGATGTGGCGGTGTCGTCCTTATTACTGCCGCACAATAGAGAACCATGGAACTTAAATTAATTAAGGAGATCTGACTGATCTGTACCTGTGAAAACACTCTTAAGAGAAACTGTCAAATGATACCACGTTTCAGAGAACAGGCTGATGGCTTGCAGTCTGTGAAAAGGAATATTTGGATGCATAGTCAATGAACTACTGAGGTTATTTTGCAGCAGTTGCTTGGAGGATTGAAGAGTCAAGGAGGAAGAACTGAATATCTACTCTTAAAATCTCATGCTTTAATAGTTTTTATTTTGCAATGAGGCTATATCGCCTTTAATCGAGTACTTTTAAATTCATGAAAAGGGGCTGGGGAGATGGCTTGACAAGGAAAGTGCCTATAACTAATGTCAGGACCTGAGTTCAATCCCCAGCACCTATTAGAAGCTAGGAGCAACAGTTCACATCTATCATCCTGGTGCCGGGGAGGCAGAGTCAGCTGAGCCCTGAGGTGGATCAACCACCTCAGGGCTCAGCTTGTGAAATCAGTCTTGTGAAATCAGCAAGGGTCAGTGAGATACTATGTCCCAAAGAACAAGATGGAGAACTGCGGAAGAAAACATTTGATATTCACCTTTAGCTACTACACAGACACACATATACACATGCAAGCACCCCCACAGAGCATGTGCATACACACTCACAGACAGACAGACAGACACACAAACACAAATGGATTTCCCGTTGCTTCATTGTTTTATTATGGTCTCTATAAATACCTGGCTCTTAAAATTAATTATAGATGGTATTTTCTAAGGACTTGAGGTCAGAGAACAAAACAGGGAAGTATCAAGTTTAATAGCTATAAAGAGACATTTGGTGCTGGGAGTGAGATAGAGAAAATGACTTCAGAGAAGCTAGGACATCTTAAGAACCACAGACCACAACAGACAAAAGGGCAACAGAATTCACAGAAAAAGAGTCATGTCTACCATGTGAGAAGGTAGAAAATGAGGAACAGACACAATATAAAATAAAAGTGTTATGTAAAATAGCAAAAGTTGATTTAAAATCCAGAATGGAATGCCTGAAGTGTTTTGTAATCAGTGAGCCATTCCTGAACTGTAAACAGACTTTCTTAGGCAGTGGCCCAGATACGTACCTTAGTGCATGGCTCATCTTTTTCACTAGGCCTCAAATATCCCATTCATAGGAGAAAAATAAATAAGTAAATCATCTGGTTCACAGACCAATGACTTTTATTAAGGATTCTCCTCCCCAACTGGTTGAAAAATTGAAAAACATAAAACAACCAGCTCCATAAACCACAACTTAAACTAAAGCCTAAAGTTGTAACCATATAAACTACACTCAAAACCAAGGCTGAGAATGGCTCTTTAGCTCAATACTCCTTGTATGGGACATCGTCATTGCAAACACAGTGCTCAGAGCTCTGGGAAGAAATAAGAAGATGCAGGTGACCCTGCATCTTCAGTCATTTGCTGATTGAACATACTGAAAAGTAACATCAGCCGTACCCAGGACAAAGCTCAGAAGTAAGGTTTGCCTAGATGCAGAAGACAATGCTTGTAGTCCCATTACCACAAACAAAAAGGAGACAGCATCTGCACTAAATACTCGAACGCTTCTCTCAAAACGCTCTCTAAAGTTGGGTCTAACAGGTAGTTTGCACAGCACTAGTATAGCTACTGCAAGCAACACAGAGAGGTGGCAGGAGAGTGCATGTAGTTTACAGGCAAAAGCTTGAGTATCTGCAGTGGATTTTGCTGTCTATGCCAGTGAGGATTGTACTTCTCAGAAAGTAGGGTGGGACGTGAAGAGACCATAAATTTCGGAGACATGATGATCTACTTACCCCCCCACACGTGTGTGTGTGTGTGTGTGTGTGTGTGTGTGTGTGTGTGTGTGTCCTGAACCATTTATTCTGTTTTCTCCTCCCTCATCTGGAAACCACAATGGGTGGTTTTCTTTGTCTCCTTCTCCTACAGGAGAAACAGATATGAGAGCTGTATGCTAAGTAAAGTAGTACAATTATCTTCTCACCACTGTATTTATCTCTTAGATACTGGTACAAAAATCTTCTCTATTCCCAGTTAAAGTGAACATTAGGCAATTCTGCCATATCTTTATAAATTCAGTCTCAACAATGAATAACATAAATAATGTCAAACTCCTCTGAGAGGGAGCTCTCTGCCAGCCGCTCGGTCTGACTCACTCTTCCTCCAGTCTGAGGTGAATAGTCCTTCTTACTCAGTGTCAAATCAAGGGAGCTTGCCACAGAACTCTGTGGAACTCCTCAGAGTTCATCCCTGTAGGCAGGGATGAATGGGTTTTCTCAATATATTTCCAATCCTCCTGCCATCTGTAGAAGGTTCTTTCTAACACATGGGCTCTGCCACTGATAGAGACCAACATGTAAATGTTTTTAGTGTTTGGTTACATACCATTGTTCTCTTTTCCTTAACTGAGATACTCAACAGTGTAACAGATGTGACCTCTAGGAAGTCTTAGCCCATTCAGAGGGGAACTTTCCTAGATAGGCATCATTTTCACAGATGGCTTGCTCCATTTTTATTTTATGTTTTGTCAGGTGATAAAAATTGTCTGATAAAGAAAAAGGAGAGTTGGTTTATTGGCAAAAGTCAAATTAGTGGGTATTTGCTTGGATGCTGTGATAAATACCATGAACAAAAGGAAGTTGGTGTAGAAAAGGGTTTAATTTCAGTTTATACTTCCAGTTTATGATCCATCATTGAGGGAAGTCAGGAGAGGAAGTCAAGGTGAGAACCTGAGGCAGGAACAAGGAAGGAATTCTGCCTATTGGCTCCCTCATTGGTTCATGTCATCTGCAGATGGTTGGTGGTATTCACAGGGACCCATCAATAATCAATAATCATCAATAATCAGTCAAGGCAGTCTTTCACAGACATGGTCACAGGTCAATCTGGTCTGGGCAATTCCTCAATAAGATTAATTCCTCACAGGTGACTCTAGATGGTATCAATAAAGCTAACCAGCACAGGAGGTGCCTTTCAACCTAAGGATTTCAAGACTAGACGCATCAGGTAATTTGATACAAATCTTCTCCCTCTCTGTTCTGAGATTTATACACAATTCCGGCTACTTACACATCCATGTCATCTAATATCAAGGCATCTCCCTCCACAGAAGATCTGCTTGCTGGCAACTCCTTCTTCTACTCCTGTGGCTTTCCTTGCCACGAACCCAAACTTCTTGGTTCCTACACACCTTTACTCCGCTGCCTCCCCCCCACCCACATCCCAGGCTTGAATCTTACCCATCTATCCTGTCTTAGAGCCTAACATTACCTGAGAAGTCTTATCATTGAAGTCTTTTTCTCTCGCTCTGCTCCATTTCTGCATGCACTTCCTGCAACTGCCCTGTGATTAATTAAGATATTCAACCCCTTGATAGATTTCTTTGTCACTGTCCACTAATTTTTTCTGTTCTCTGCTGAACTTCCCTCCTCCACTGCTTTACCTGTTTCCCTGATAGACATCTCCAAAGCCTCTCTGGCCTCAGGCATTCCACTTCTACCTGCCAGATGCATCTTTACTCATCTAGCCGTTCACTGTACTTAGAAAGTGAAATGTCTCTCTAGGCTCTTGTGTTCAGCCACTTGGCTAGCTGCTCGTGGTGGGGTTTAGATGTTTATGTGACTTTTAGGACATGGGTACTTCAGGGCAGATAGAGGTCATGAGATTCATGGCCTGGGCCTGCTTCCAGTTTGGGCTCTGTGCTTCCTAGTCATGACAGGATGTATCTAGCAACCTGTCTCCACAGCTGCAAGTTGTTCCCTCAGGCTGGACTGTGTAACCCTGAGCCATAACCCCAAACAAACCCTCTTTCCTTCCTTCCTTAGTTGTTTATACCGGGTATTTGGTTTCTCCATTGAAGAAGATAACACAGGAGTCCTCCTCGTAGAGTACCAATCCAGACAGAAGACACTGAGCCTCTTCACACAGGCACTGTAACTTACATTATTGTACATTCAGCAGCATCAGCTGATCCTCAGTACAAATTCACATTTTCCTCTTGTCCTGGTCAATCATTACCAAACATCCATTCCGTTTAGACTTCCTGTGCTTACAAGATGAATTTCTCCTCTCATTTATACTCCCCAACAATCTTAAGACTTCAGAAAAAATTGAAGGACAGAATAATTTTTCCTTTTCTGCAACCACTGGGGAGTAAGTAACTATCTGAATATCCCATCATTCAAAGGCGCTTTTCAGCTCAGGTTGTAAATGAAGCCCACATGCCCAAATATTCAGATTCTGACCCTCAGACTCAACTCTTGCCATACCCAAGCCCCACCTGCCAGACCATCTTTAGACTTGCTAGGTTTTCTTTCTTGACAGAGCTTTACTGTTCCATCTGACTCTGATGCTCTTGTCTTGATGCTTTTCTTAGCTCTATTCATCCTTCAAGATGAGGTAAAAATATCACCTCTGGGGAACAGACAGGCTTCTAAATCTGTCCCAGAAAATAGTAGCTTCATGATCAATATGATCTAGAGTGTATAACTTTAGTAATAACCCTTTGAACTTTTGCACTTCTCGGATCTAGAATTTCTTGGGGGTATAAATTGTACCCATCCTGCATGAGACCAAAGGTTGATGTTTGGTCTGATTCACAGGGCCTAGAACATAGTAGATCATCAATATCTGTCTGTCACATGAGTCCACTGGTGTAATTTCTATGATTTTCTTAGAAACTTTTCTATACAAATTAAAAATTCTGATAATTATTTCTGATTAGAAAGAAGTTTTTACTTCCTTTTTATCAAGTTAAATTCACATTGCTTCTAATGGCCAACAGTTTGTACTTCTCATATGTCTTTACCAACCATTATTAGACTTCTCCTTCTGCACCAAATAACGCGTACCCATGTGCTAGCCACACGGGATTTTATAGTCCCAAATGAAAACTTAACTGGATTTCCAGAACTCTTTGAACATCTAGAATAGTTTAAACAAGAATGGTCCTCACAGGTTCAAATATTTGAATATTTGGTTCCCAGTTGGTAACACTCTTTGAGGAAGTTTAGGAGGTGTGGCCTTGCTGGAGGAAGTATGCCACTGGGAGCAGATTTTGAGAGCTTGTTTCATTTCAAGTCAGCTCTCTCTGTTTCCTGCTGTGGTTTGAGATCTCAACTATCAGTCATTCTTCCCTGTGTGCCTGCTGCCATGCTTCCCCACTGTGATGGTGATAGACTCTTATGTCTTTACTATGAAACATACCCATTTAATAACAAATATATTGCTACGCTGCTAGATAGTATGGTCAATTTATGCTTATTGAATGAATGGATGAATGGATTGGTGGATGGATGGATGGGTGGATGGATGAATGAAAGCGTTTCACCTTTAGTTAACATCAGATGCAAATACAGCTGTCTCAGCCTCAACCAATCAAATGCTCCAATACATTCAGATGCGTGTGAGCATGCCCAAGTCATAAAGGAAGGGATGAGGTCTTAGTCATGGTCAAAGTCCCTGCAAATACTCTGCCACTGTGTTCTTTTGAATTTTTTTATAAGCCCAGCATGGTTAGGTGTGCTATAAGTCATATAATTTTTAAGATTCCAATAAAAATCCAAATTACATAAAAACATTTTTTTCCTATTGGTCACTATAATCCTTAAAGTCTACCACTCAATTTACTTTTTATATATTCCAAATGTCTCCAGAGGAAACTCACCTGACAGGATTAACGTAAAGACAAATAGTCAAAGTAAGTAGTTGAAGGAGTGGGTACAGAGTAGGTCACATCTGAAGTGAGGTAGACAGGAAGACAACATGGAGGGCCTACTATGCTAGGAAGAGCTGACGCCAGTCGTGAAAGGCCTTGGTGCTAAAACTGAGAGGAGCTGCAAGGGGAGGGGGAAGACAAAGTAACAGATGAACCATCTGCCTCCTGATGCTTCCCTCAAACCATCTTCCCCACCAAGGATGTTACCAACATCAGGCTCAATGTAAGTAGTGCCTCAGACATAACTTTTCTCTCATGTGTGCTTATTTGTGTGGATAACCTTTACTGATCCCGAAAGCTTTTACTCTTTTCATCTCTGTTGCAGAACAGCTAGCAATGGCATGTGCTTGTTTCAGACAGGAAGGGTAAAGATAATCTGAGTCCTTCGGAGGACTGTTAGCCTGAACTCCTGCCTTCCCGGTGTTCGGTCAGCTGTGAAGTTCTGCGGCTGTTGCATTTGTAATGATTACAGTTGCACGACACATCACTAGAAGCTGTGCTCGCACTTCACAGAAATCAAGGAAACCAGCATATTCTCCTGAGCCCGAATGATGACCCTTTTCTTAGTGCCATATCCAGCTTCACATTACTTCACCCCTGTGCATTCAGAAGGCCCTTGGGATACTGTAGACCTGTTCACATCTGTTATTTTCCCATTAGAGCTCCACTCGGGCTCAGGAGATAGATCATTGGAGGAGGTCTCTTAGTACCATCTATCCCTCTCCCTCTCTCCTACAACCTACATGGAGGAGTGAGCATACTCAAAGCAAGAAACTCTGTTCCTGGGGTTGTCACTGGAACTGAAGATGTGTTGTCTCACAGAGGAATTGGATAAGGAGCCTTTGACCTTTTTAACTTGAAATGATGGAAAAGTGAGGTAATGATGAGTAAAAATTGCAGGCTGTAGATCAGAGGGGCCTGGTGAGAGAGGGCAGTGTACCCTTCTGCAGGCCCAGAGCATAAACTGGGGGGGAGGGGGGGGAGATATCGAAAGGGCACACTCCACTAGCCAGGAGTGAGCAAAGCTCTGAAATAAGGAGCCTTCTTCAATGGACTATCTCAGGTACTCCAGCACTCCCCCTCGGATTTCACCGTAAGCTCTGCTTCCTCAAATGGTTTGAAGTTTGGGGCTTTTGCTTCTGTTTTAGTGCCACCATTGCATATTTGTTCTCTATATCTAACGGTTATTAATAGAACCATCTAGAAGGGAAGGCTGCACCAAGGAGACATGTCTGCCTCCGGGCCCTGCTTCCTCTCTGCAACAGAAGGTTTCCTAAACAATGGCTTCTGATCATCAAGAGTCATTAATTTTCATAAATCCAAAATTATCAATTTTTGTCTTTTATGATCAGTGATTTATGTTCCCTCTCAATATTTTTTCCTAACTGAAGGTTGTCACCTTTCCCATCTCCAGATCATTTGTCCAGATGTCTCAGGGGTATCTATTAATAGGGTGTGTTCTCTCTGATAAACTGCCTTGAGGTCTTTCTTTAAAGAAAGAAAATCAATTGATATGTGTGGATCTACTCCTGGTAGCTTTATTTCACTCCATCGAACTGTTTATTTCCTCTTAAACCAATTAACACCATATTAAGCCCCAAGCTTTAGAGCAACCCCAGAATCTGATAGTACATCTCTAGCTTTGTTCTCGATGAGTATTGATTTAGAGCATCGGATCCTTTATTCTTCTTTATGAGTTTGATTCAGTGTGCCAGGCACTGCAAGATGAGTCAGCGGGGGTCTGGGTTATGACCGCAACGGTTTGACAGAGACATTTACAGCCTTTAATCCAGTCATATCGTGTGCCTTTCTCGTCACACCTCCTTTAATCAGCAATATTGTCAGTATAGATATCTTACATAAATTTTGATATATTTATTTCCAATTATCAATTTAAAAATACTATTTTTACCTGTTTTCTACTGTGCATAGCATTTATTAATTATCATGTATTAACTGTATTCTCCAATGTTTATGAATTTATTAATTATTTCTAGAGTTAAAGACTTTGAATTTTGTATTATTGAGGTTTCTATTAGCCCATCTTTATTATACCTAGAGGCTTTCATTGTGACATCTTCACTCAGGTACACTGTACGTTGTGATCCTGTGAACTCGCCCATTGCCCTCTCTTGTCCTTACCCACTCCCTCTCTTGTTGGTCCTCTTCTTCTTCCCAAAGGTTCTATTTCTTCCTTCTTCCTTCCTCTCTTGTGCCCTGGCGTGTTTAATTCAGTTGCTTACAGGAGCACTAATGGACAACTTTACCGAGGTTAAACCACTGGACTTGCTCCAGCTTTTTTAAAAAGCACTTGGATATTTCTTTCCTACTTGAAGCCTTTTCAGTTATGTTCCTTGTCTATTGCATTAGGCTAGCACCTCCAGCATCATTTTAATAAAAATAAAGTGAGCAGATATTCATCCCTTATTCCTGACTTTAAAGAAAACCTAAATACACACTGTGATGCTGTTTATCGTGGTTTTAGATAGGTGTATCCCATCACACTGAGAAAGGGTACTCCTAGTCATTTTTAATGAGAGTTTAATTTTAATCACAGATGCATGGTGCGTGTAATCAGGTGCTTTTCTGAACTTAATGGCAGGATCATATAAAATTTCTCACTTACCCTGTCATTGTGGCAAGCACATTCATGGTTAAAAGAACTGACATTAATCTTGAACTTGGCTACAATGTCTAAATCTTTTTAATGTATTTCTACATTTAATCTGCTGATACTTTTGGGGAAAATCTGACTTTCTCTGCATCGGGATTTTGTTGAGTGAAGTCATATAGCATCCTTCACAGGGAGTGGTGGCAAGAACTGGGAAGCCTTGCCTTTGTGCTGTTTTTTAAGAGTTATATAAGAATGTCATTGATTCTTATACGTGTAACACAACTATTTTCTGGAAAGGTTAAAAATTATAAATGTCGTTTATGGAATGTGAGCACCCACTCAGATTGTCTGGCTCATCCGCTGTTACTTTTGGTGAGCTTATTCGTTGCACATCCTTGGTGTGGTTTCCTGGCAGGAGGTTTTATTACAGTGCTGCCTCATAATCTTTCAGTGTCTGCAGGATTTGCTCCTGGCATTGGTCATCTGTGTGCTCCCTTTTCCTTGATTTGTGAACTCTGTGATTTAGAAAAAGTAGCTTGGTTTTAATTTCATCTATTAACTGGAGACTTCCAAGATATTCTTATCCACATTTTTCTCTTCTAATTATTTTGAGCTTAATTTGTTCTTTTTCTCAATTTTAAGTTAAAAATCATAGCTAGTATTTTTAACATTAGCGTTTAATTCTACATAGTCCCCTAAAATACTGCTTTTTATCAGATCCAGGAATTTAGAAATGTTGCACCTTCTTTATTGTTGTGCTTAAAATATTTATTTACTTCTATTATGATTTTGTATCTGGCCTGGCACAAATGGAGAGACACGTTAAAGAGACACTTGGTGTCTTTCAGTCTATCTGACTATTGACAGAAAAATGGACCCCAAAGAAATGGGCTTTTCTCAAGGACTCTCATTGTGGGGGAAGGAAAAGGCACCAGTCAGCAGTTAGTGTAATGACTTGTCTCCCCTAAAGAGTTTTCATGCAGTTCTACTTTATGAGACTGAAAAGCAAACAATGGTGAGTGAGACCACATTTTAACCTGGACTGCTTAGATGTTCATATCCTTGGTCCTCTATTTAAACTTTCATATTCCTTCATGACCCTGAAGAAAGGACTCAAGGGGTTTGCTGGATCTCTTTGGCCTTCTTCCCAAGGGGACTACATTGAATAAATCTCCTTTTCTTCTTCTTGCTTTTATTTGGCTCTTTTAATCGAGTTATTTAGGACAGATGGCTGGACCTGACTTGAGGCACAAGGGCTGACCCCACCAAATTTAAGTTACAAATCTTTTCCATTTGGAATGTGTTGTTATCGGCAGGTGTTTAGGATTTTCATGGCTTCTAGTTGCTCAGCCAGTTTTGTCATTACATAAAATATCCATATTTTTATACGGATCTCTATCTTTAAAAATCATTTTGAGACAGGGTCTCACTATGTAACCCAGTCTAGCCTGAAACTTGCTATGAAAGACTGCCCTTAAAATCACAGAGATCAGCTTGCCTCGTGTCTCTGGACTGCTGAGATCAAAGGCATATACCACAACATTTTTTTTTTTAAATTATATATGATGGAAGTCAAGGGACAACTTAGAAGCATTAGTCCTCTCCTTCCACCATTTGAATCCCTACGGTCAAAGTCAACAAACACTTACCCATTGAACCACCTTAGCAGCACCCAAATGTCCTTTCTCTTGAAGTCATATTGTCTGACACTAATAGAATCACATTGTTTGTGTGTATGTGCACACATTAGTGTGTGTGCGTGTGTATATACTTATGTATGAACCTACGAGAAACCCAGAGAACAGCCTTAGCTGTCATTCCTAAGTCACTGTTCATTTTGTTGGTTTTTGTTTGTTTGTTTGTTTGTTTTTTGCTTTCCTGGTTTTTGAGGAGTTTTTGCTTGCTTTTGTTTTTGCTTTTGATTTGGTTTTTTTTTTTTTTACAACAAGGTCTCTCATTGGCCTGCTGCTCACCAGCCTAGGATGGATGGCCAATGATGTCCAGGAGTGTACCATTCTCTGTCTTTCCATCCCTGAGATTATAAGTGTTTACTCCCATGGCTAGCTTTTTGTATGAGTTCTAGGGAATCAAATCTAACTTGGGCCTGTCTGACAAGCATTTTAGTAACAGCTTTCTCTCCCACTCCCACCCTCGTCTTCTTACCCGTTTCCTGGTCATTTTCTTCTCTTCCTACTTGCATTTTATCTCAGAGCTACGTCTACAGCTTGCCCTTCATCAATTTGGAGGTCTGCCAGTTGCTATTCATGTTTTCAGCAGATTTTGACTGTCTCACCTCTCGAAGGGTGCCCAACCATCAGCTACTTCACATGGCTCGTGGTTTTAGTTCATGTTTCTTGCCTGCTTGACCACTGAGGACCAGCTCACTCTGCCTGAGAAACCTGGCAAACTTCTCTGAAGTCCACAGGCCAGCATGTATACAATGAGGTCAAAATCCTATCCGTAGAAAGACCACTCTGGAAATCAGTTTGGCAGATGCTCAGAAAACTTGACATAATACTACCTGAGGACCCAGGTATTCTACTCCTGGCCATATACCCAGAAGATGCTCCAATATGTAATAAGGACACATGCCCCACTATGTTCATAGCAGCCATATTTATAATAGCCAGAAGCTGGAAACAACCCAGATGTCCCTCCACAGAGGAATGGATACAGAAAATGTGGTACATTTACACAATGGAATACTACTTGGCTATTAAAAACAAGGACTTCATGAAATTTGCAGGCAAATGGATGGAACTTGAAAATATCATCCTGAATGAGGTAACTCAGTCACAAAAGAATGAACACAGTATGTACTCACTAATAAGTGGATATTAGCCCAAAAGTTTGGAATACCCAAGATTCACTTCACAGCAACCATTGGACTGAGTGTGAGGTCACTGATGGAGGAGTTGGAGAAGGAACTGAAGGAGCTGAGGGAGTTTGCAGTTCCATGGAGGGAGCAACAGTGTCAACTGGCCTGACTTCCTGATGCTCCAGGAGACTGGACTACCAACCAAAGAATACACATGGAGGTACTCATGGTGCTGGCCTCATATGTGGCAAAAAATGGTCTTGTTGGCCATCAGTGAGAGGAGAGGCCCTTGGCCCTGAGGGTGTTAGATACCCTACTATAGGGGAATGCCAGGGAAGGAAGACAGGAGGAGGAGGGTGGGTGGGTGGGAGAATACTCTCATAGAGGCAGGGGAGGGGGAGAGGATGGGGGTTTGCAAAGGGGAGATCTGGAAAAAGAAAACATTTGAAATGTAAATAAAGTAGAAAAATAATAAATAAATAAATAAATAAATAAATAAATAAGTAAGTAAATAAGGAAGCCCCTCTTCATTCTGACTTCCTTGGAATACTCTTCCTGGCAGTGCTCTCACTATATCTCCAGGCATCTCTTGCCAGTTTTACCATACAAATGGCCACTGTGCAAATTACTGTGTTGTTGTCTCATGCTTGGGCATGGATATGGCTATATATCCTCTCAAGGCTCTTTCATACACAACTCACTCCCTAAATTTCTAGCTTCTCTAGCAGAACTGAACTCCAGGTTCTGATACCTCACAGCAAACAGCCTGATTCTTTTTAATTAGGTTTTGACATACATGCACTGTGAAAACTAAGTTGTTTTATTTTCAATTTTAGTATCTCTAAAAGACATCACATGAAGATGAGGAGTCATTCCAGTCTTTCATTGCCATAGGCAAACACTAATGTATTTTTTAACTAAAGCAACCAAACCCCTTTAGACCTCCATATTCTCCTGTCCCTTTATTTAAATTGGTTTTATTTTCTGGCACGCTTTGTTAATATACAGTATTTTTTATACTTTATTTACATTTCAAATGTCTTCCCCTTTCCATATCTCCCCTTTGGAACCTCCCTATTCCCTCCCCTCTCCCCTGCCTCTATTGGGGTATTCCCCCACCCACCCACCTACCCACTCTCGTCTTCCCTCCTTGGCATTCTCCTATACTGGGACATCTAACACCCTCAGGCCCAAGGGCCTCTCCTCCCCCTGAAGGCCAACAGGGCCCTCCTCTGCCACATATGTGGCCAGCACCATGGGTCCCTCCATGTGTATTCTTTGGTTAGTGGTCCAGTCTCTGGGAGCATCGGGAGGTCAGGCCAGTTGACACTGTTGCTCCCTCCATGGGGCTGCAAACTCCTTCAGCTCCTTCAGTCCTTTCTCCAACTCCTCAATCTGGGACCTCACGCTAATCCCAATGGTTGCTGTGAAATGACTCTTGGGTATTCCAAACTTTTGGGCTAATAACCACTTATCAGTGAGTACATACTGTGTTCATTCTTTTGTGACTGAGTTAGCTAGTTCAGGATGATATTTTCAAGTTCCATCTATTTGCCCGCAAATTTCTTGAAGTCATTGTTTTTATTAGCTGTGTAGTATTCCATTGTGTAAAGTACCACATTTTCTGTATCCATTCCTCTGTTGAGGGACATCTGGGTTGTTTCCAGCTTCTGGCTATTATAAATATGGCTGCTATGAACATAGCAGAGCATGTTTCATTATTACATGTTGGAGCATCTTCTGGGTATATGCCCAGGAGTGGAATAGCTGGGTCCTCAGGTAGTGTTATGTTCATTTTTCTGAAGGTCCACCAAACTGATTTCCAGAGAGTTTGTATCAGCTTACAATCACACCAGCAATGGAGGAGTGTTTCTCTTTCTCCACATCCTTGCCAGCATCTGCTGTCACCTGAGTTTTTGATCTTAGCCATTCTGACTGGTGTGAGGGAGAATCTCAGGGTTGTTTTGATTTGCATTTCCCTGATGACTAAGTTCTCTCCATTTAGTTTGATATTGGCCACTGGTTTACTGTATATTGCTTTTACTATGTGTAGGTATGTTCCTTGAATTCCTGATCTTTCCAAGACTATATCATGAAGGGATGTTGAATTTTGTCAAATGCTTTTTCAGCATCTAACAAAATGACCATGTGGTTTTTTTCTTTGAGTTTGTTTATGTAGTGGATTACATCGATGGATTTCCTGGTATTGAACCATTTCTGCATCCCTGGGATGAAGCCTACTTGATCATAGTGAATAATCGTTTTGATGTGATCTTGGATTCAGTTTGCAAGAATTTTATTGAGTATTTTTGCATCGATATTTATAAGGGAAATTGGTCTGAAGTTTTCTTTTATTTTGGGGTCTTTGTGAGGTTTTGGTATCAGTGTAACTGTGGTCTCATAGAATGAATTGGGTAGTGTTCCTTCTGTTTCTATTTTGTGGACTAGATTAAAGACTATTGGTATTAGGTCTTCTTTGAAGGTCTGATAGAATTCTGCACTGTACCCATCTGGTTCTGGGGTTTTTTTTTTGTTTTTTTTTGTTGGGAAACTTTTAATGACTGCTTCTATTTCTTTAGGAGTTATGGGACTGTATAGATGGTTTATCTGATCCTGACTTAACTTTGGTATTTGGTATTTGTCTAGAAACTTGTCCATTTCATCCAGATTTTCCAGATTTTTTGTTGGGTATAGGATTTTGTAGTAGGATCTGATGATTTTTTGAGTTTCCTCAGAATCTGTTGTTATATCTCCCTTTTCATTTCTAATTTTGTTAATTTGGATACTGTCTCTGTGCCCTCGGGTTAGTCTGGCTAAGAGTTTATCTATCTTGTTGATTTTCTCAAAGAACCAGCTCCTGGTTTTGTTCATTCTTTGAATAGTTCTTTTTATTTCTACTTGGTTGATTTTAGCCTTAATTTGATTATTTCCTGCCTTCTACTCCTCTTGGGTGTATAAGTTTCTTTTTGTTCTAGAGCTATCAGGTGTGCTGTTAAGCTGCTAGTATATGCTTTCTCCAGTTTCTTTTTGGAGGCACTCAGAGCTATGAGTTTTTCTCTTAACACTACTTTAATTATGTTCCATAGGTTTGGGTAAGTTGTACTTTCATTTTTATTAAATTCTAGGAAGTCTTTAATTTCTTTCTTTATTTCTTCCTTGACCAAATTTTAATTAAGTAGAGCATTGTTCAGCTTCCATGTGTATGTGGGCTTTCTGTTGTTGTTGTTGCAATTGAATACCAACCTTAATCCATAGTGATCTGATAGGAGGCATGGAATTATTTCAATCTTCTTATATCTGTTGAGGTTTGTTTTGTGACCAATTATATGATCAATTTTGGAGAAGGTACCATGAGGTGCTGAGAAAAAGGTATACTCTTTTGATATAGGATGAAATGTTCTATAGATATCTGTTAAATCCATTTAGCTCATAACATCAGTTAGTTTCACTGTGTCTCTGTTTAGTTTGTGTTTCCAAGATCTGTCCATTGATGATAGTGGGGTGTTGAAGTCTCCCAAAATTATTGTGTGAGGTGCAATGTGTGCTTTGAGCTTTAGTAAAGTTTCTTTAATGAATGTGTGTGCCCTTGCATTAGGGACACAGATGTTCAGAATTGAGAGTTCTTAATAGATTTTTCCTTTGATGAGTATGAAGTGTCCTTCCTTATATTTTTTGATGACTTTTGGTTGAAAGTAGATTTTATTCGATATTAGAATGGCTACTCCAGTCTGTTTCTTGAGATCATTTGCTTGGAAAATTGTTTTCCAACCCTTTACTCTGAGGTAGTGTTTGTCTTTAACACAGAGGTGCATTTCCTGGATGCAGCAAAATGCTGGGTCCTGTTCATGGATCCAGTCTGTCAGTCTATGTCTTTTTATTGGGGAATTGAGTTCATTGATATTAAGAGATATTAAGGAATAGTGATTATTGTTTTCTGTTATTTTTGATGTTATTTTTAGGCTTGTGTGGCTATATTCTTTTGAGTTTGTTGAAAGATTACTTTCTTGCTTTTTCTAGGGTGTAGTTTCCCATCTTGAGTTGGCGTTTTCCATCTATTATCCTTTGTAGGGCTGGGTTTGTGGAAACATACTGTGCAAAATTTTTTTGGTCATGTAATATCCTGGTTTCTACATCTATGGTACTTGAGAATTTTGCTGGGTATAGCAGCCTGGGCTGGCAGTTTTGTTCTCTTATGGTCTCTATGGCATTTGCCCAGGATCTTCTAGCGTTCATAGTCTCTGGTGAGAAGTCTGGTGTAATTCTGATAGGTCTGCGTTTATGTTACTTGACCTTTTTCCCTCTGCTTTTAATATTCTTTCCTTATTTTGTGCATTTGGTGTTTTGACTACAGTGTGATGGGAGGAATTTCTTTTCTGGTCCAGTCTATTTGGAGTTCTGTAGGCTTGTATATTTATGTTCATCTCTTTCTTTACATTAGGGAAGTTTTCTTCAATAATTTTGTTGAAAATATTTACTTGTCCTTTAATTTGGGGATCTTCACTCTCTTCTATACCTATTATTCTCAGGTTCTGTCTTCTCATTGTATCCTGGATATCCTGGATGTTTTGGGTTAGGAGCTTTTTGCATTTTGCATTTTCTTTGACTGTTGTGTCCATGTTTTCTATGGTATCTTCTGCACCTGAGATTCTCTCTTCCATCTCTTGTATTCTGTTGGTGATGCTTGCATCTGTGACTCCTGATCTCTTTCCTAGGTTTTCTAACTCCAGGATTGTCTTCCTTTGTGATTTCTTTATTGCTTCTAATTCTATTTTTAGTTCTTGGCGGTTTTATTAATTTCCTTCATCTGTTTCATTGTGTTTTCCTGTAATTCTTTAAGGGATTTTTGTCTTTCCTTTTTAAGGGCTTCTAGTTGTTTACCTGTGTTCTCTTGTATTTCTTTGAGGGAGTTTTTTATTTCCTTCTTAAAATCTTCTATCATCCTCTTGAGATGTGATTTTAAGTCTGAGTCTTCCTTTTCTGGTGTGTTGGGGTATCCAGGGCTTGCTGTGGTGGGAGAGGTAGGTTCTGATGATGCCAAGTAGCCTTGGTTTCTGTTCCTTATGTTCTTGCCCTTGCCTTTTTCCATCTGGTTATCTCTGATGTTAGCTGGTCTTACTCTAACTGTGGCTTGTCTTTCCTGCAAGCCTAGGTGTCAATACTCCTTGAAGACCAGTTCTCTCTGAGAAGAATTGGGTTTGGAGAGCTGTGGTGCAGGGTCAGCTCTGGGGTGGAGACAGAAACCAGAAGGATCTAGTCCCCAGCTGTCCTTTGTTTCCTGTGTCCTGATGGCTCTGCAAGGGTCCCTATTGATCCAGTGAATTTGAACAGAAGTGGTGGTCTTGCCTGTGCTTGAAGGTGTTTCGGCACTCCTGGGATACCAGCTGTCTCCTGGCACTATTTGAGTATGGAGCCCTGTGTCACAGGATCTGCTCCCCAACCACCGAAAGAAACCAGAAGACCACTTCTCAGTCCCTGTGTTCTGGGTATTCCATGTGGGGCCCTCTGAGCAGACAGGCTTTCCCACACTCCTGGGAGTCTAGCTTTCTCCTGGCACTATTTGGCTATGGAGCCCTGGTGGCTAAGGCAGAGGTCTCCAGCCACAGATGGAAACTGGAAGGCTCCTTCCTACAGTATTTTTTTAATGTGGCATTATATATTTTGCAGCTTCTGTATTCACTATCTGTTGGAAGGATAATTCAGCATAAACATCTGTTATTGGGATCATATTTACTATGTAACCTTGTAAATCACTTTGTTACACTATAATTTGCATGTCATGACACATTGTCATTTAAAGTGTACTACATTTCAATATTTTGCTATATTACATAGAGTTGTACAGCCAATACCACTAGCAGTTTTCCATTTTAATATCTCCAGAAAAAGAAGTCCTTTAGAAGCCTTCATTGCCATAGGGAAACACTAAAGTACTTTTTATCTCTATAAATCAATTAGAGAGAATTCATATAATGGGATAATGCCTCACGCAGTCTTTTGTGATTGCCTTCTCTAATTTAGCATAATGTTTTCAAGGTTAATTATATGAAAAGATGTGTTTACATTTCTCTTGGTTCTATACCTAGGAGTGCAATTGCTGAGCCATATGGTAACTCTGTTTGGCCTTCTCAATTTGATAAATTCTCAGCAATTTCAGGAAGTAAGTACTGTATTGCTGTACATCCCCATCAGCAATGTGGAAGGTCTCGATTTTCTTCCTCCTTGCCAGCGCCTGTTATTCTCATCTTTCCTTTGATGATAGCCATCTTTGTGGATGCTAAGTGAACTAACTTCTTGGGTTTGGTTCACATTGCTGTCATGAGTGACAATGTTGATCATCTTTTATTGTGCTTACCACTTATGTGTGCCTATTGTCTGGTATATATCTGTATTTATTTGCTATTTTAAGTGGGGTTTTTTCTCTTATTTCTGGGTTGTAAGTGTTCGTCATACTTTATAAATATAAGTCCTTTATCAGACATGATAGGCGCATATTTTCATATACAAATGTTTTCACTCTTTTTTGCTCGTGCGCAAGTGTGTGTGCGTGTGTGTGTGTGTGCGTGTGTGTGTGTGTGTGTGTGTGTGTGTGTGTGGTGTTCATGCAGCTGTACATAGTGTCCAGAAAAGGATAACAGATACTCTAGAACTGGAGTTACAGGCAGTTGTGAGTCACCTGGTACAGATACTAAGATCTGAACTCAGCTGCTCTGAAAAAGCAGCAAGTGCTCTGGACCATCTCCCTGGCATCTCTCTCACTATCTCAATGGCAAAATTTGCTATGTGTTTCTTATTCATCTCATTTTGATGAACCCAACATGTTTTTTAAAATCTTGTTTTTATCACTTCTGGCTTGCATTAAAAAGTTCATACTTAGAAAGATTTATATCTACCTTTACTTCTAAGAGTTGTTTAGCTTTTAACTCTTCCATTTGTTCCAGAGTTTAATGTTTTATACACTATGCACAAAGTTTTTATGTTGAAACTAACAATAATATCTTAACTAATAATAACTTATAACTAGTGAATAATAATGTCATTATTCCAGACATGGTTCTCTAAACCTCCTAGCACCATTAGGCTATCCCCACACTCTTAAGAATTGATCATACACATCAGGGTTTCTCTTGGAGATCCTCAATTTTATTCAGTTAACCTACAGTCTGTCATTGTGATGACAACACTCTTTAGGGTGGTATAGTCCTTGTAGCAAAGTTAGTGTCAGTTAATGATAATCTAAATTTATTCTTTTTAAAAATAGTTTAGATACTCTAGACCTCTTGCATGTTCATAAAAAATCATAGGGTGAGCTTGTGAATACTACAGAAAGAGCATGGAGCTTTGCACATGCTTGCCCCAAATCTGTAGATTAGGCTACACTTTCAAGCTCAAGATGTACAAGCATGGGCTCTGTGGTGTCCTTTAATGATTTACAATGTGTATTTTTAAAGTGTAGTGTTTTGACATTTTGGGGCTAAATTAGTTTGTAAGTAATTTAATATTTTAAATGAAAGTGTTTTCATTGATTTCATTGGAGGACTAGCCACAGCTGGTTCATGGAAATGAACATGATTTATATACTGACCTCATACCCTGAGTACTTGCTGACCATGCTCTTTTGTTCCTATGGTGTTTTCCCCACAGACTGCCTCTCAGCAGTCTCAGTATGAAACATCACCTTATCCATGAATAAAAAATAAAACCAAACATTTCTTTCTCTCTAGTTTTCTTGCCTACCTGCTCTGGCTAGAGTCTCGAGCAAAGTTTTGAATGGAAGTGCTGTTGGTTAATACCATTGTGCATTCCTGATCATAGGGGCATACCCTATGGATATCTGCTAGGTCTACTGGGTTGATATTGCTTCTTTGCTGCTCTTCTGTTTAGCAGTTCCCATTCATCACCGGAAGTACTGAAGTCCTGAACCTCCAAATTGAATATCGCTTCTAAGATTTCCAACAGCAAACATGCAGAATCTAAGGAGTCCTGCTCCTGATGCAAACCTTCATAAGGCATTGCTGGTGCAGCTGCAGGCAATAAGGAAGGCTTTGTTGGGCAGGGCTTGTGCGGGCAGCATGCTGCTCCATGCCTACCCGGTGCCCAGTCCTGATGTACTGCAGACATCGCAAAGCTTCTTGGCCCTGGACAGTCATATTTTTGTCCCCATTTGTGCTCTTGTTGTAGCTACCTCCCTTTTGAGGTTGCCTACTCAGAGGACCTGGAAAATCTCACCGCTTCGCCAGCTCAATGGCCATTATTGCTCCATTTCTAGTCCTTTCAACGCCAAGCTCCTAGAACTTTTGCTCAGTCTTCCCTATGCAGTGAGTCAGTTGCCAGTACTTGTACTGATCCATCTGACCTCGATGCCTGGTCTCACCCATGAGGGAAAACTGTGGGATGCCAATGCTTTCCTGGCACTCACTTCTGGTTAGCTCCTAATTAATAGTGTTTAAAGCCCTGGCTGTGATTTTGGCTCCTCGCCTTAATCATTGACGCTTATGATTGACAGTTTTGCCTGTTCCAGATCAAGCTCCACTCCTGAAGCTATGCTTCATTAGCACTTACTTTTTAATTATTTTTATTTTATGAGGTCTGAAAATCAAAGCTGACTGAAAATAATAAACGTTAACATTGCACACAGCACAGATTTATAAATATATATTATTTTTGTCATTACTGGTTTCCAGTTGAAAATAAAGTTAAAATCTTTATGTATATTAAGTGCAAACTTCTTGTTTCCCCTTTGTAGTCTTCACCCCTCCCCAAATGAATTTGACGTATACTATCCAGTGTGTTCTCCACTTTTGTTCCATCTGTATGCATCTATCAATAATATGTAGCCTTGCTTCGTCTAAGTGTGGCTGTATACAACTGAGTTTCAAGCACTCTAAGACTGAGGTAGGCAGTATTTTGAGCCTCAGTGTTTGAGAGCAGCCTGTGCAGTCTAGCAAGAACCTGTCTTAAAAATAAACATTGTATTTAAGTAGTAATTTGCTCGTTGGCCCACAACAGGACTGTTTATATAGTAAACAGCACAAAACATTCAGTTTTCATCAGATAGAGTTTAAGCTAGGCTCCCCCCTCCCCCCTTTTTAAATCATTTCCCACAACATCCTTATCTTATGCCTAAAACAAAGGAGAACATGATATAAGCTGGCATCATTGTGAACAGGGTTCTGAGCAAGGGGTCACAACCTTGTTCTATCTTTATGAAAGAGCAGGCTCAAAAAATAAAAATTCAGATCAAGTTTTAGAGTTTATTCATAGCAATGGACTTGTGGCATCTCCGCCCACATCTAGCTTTGGACTCCATTGTGGAGACGGCAGCACAGTTAATAGGAACCAGTTAAAAAGCTGTTTCCTAAAGCCTACAAGGTGTTTCAGAAGCAAGGACAGCCTTTGTGAGAATCTGTACCAACAAGCTCATGAAGAAAGAAATTGAGATCCCGTGTACTGATATTCACAACTGGCCAAACCAGGACTAAAACTCAAATCTTCTGATGTCATCACTTTTTACACTGATTAGTGGTTATTAAACTGGGCACTGTGGAGACATCCCAGGGATCATATCTAAGGATCAAAGGAAAGTACCAAGGATGTTGGTCCCTGGGCATCAATTTCCTTTCACCCCAGGTGCCTCAAATTTCAGTAATCAGCACCAGTGTCTTACACCACTGTGTGTCGATGTGGGGTGCAGTGGCTGAGTGAACACAGTTCAGCAGGATTTCACACAAGCTGTTATTTGTAGGCTGCTCTCTTCCATTGCCTTCCCATCAGCAAAATGCCACTTTTTTCTTTTTTTCTTTTTTCTTTTTTCTTTTTGCTGAACTTAATTGATGATGTCAACCAAACACTCAGATATTATTGGTCCAAGCTAGCAGCAATATTAATATTATTTTCATCAGTTTATATGTTATGCTAAAATAGGTAAAAGGGAAGGACTGACTATGTAGCAAAAGCTATGAGACTAATATGTTAGCGTGTGATATGTGCATCTTTTATTCTCCTAATATGTTAGCGTGTGATATGTGCATCTTTTACTCTCCTTTAGAGCACATAAGCGTGTTTGGGTTGTTAGTCCGAACAAATTCTTTTTGTTTATCACTGTTAGAACTCAGATATAAATTAATAAGACTACCCACTAAATCTAGAGTGTAATTCTGAATGAACACTGCAGTGAAGCTGAAGACTAAAGCAGTCACAAACATGTCACCTACCCTTACTTGCCTTACTTACTTACTAGAATTCTGGTGACAGTTGTTAGATGTTTGCTATTGTCTTAAAAACTAACCATTCAAAGTTTCAGCAATAAAGAGGACTCATTAAAGAGGGCTTATCCACCAGAAATTTTAGTCACCTCCTATGTGATATAATTTTAGTCTATTTAATTCTTCCCTACTAAGCATGCAAACCAATTTTCCTTAATAATCATATGCACATAAGAATCTTAGAATTCTGAAATCTATTTATATAAATTATAATTTTTCTATATTATGTGCATATAAATTATATATAAACTTATATAAATTATAAATATTTGAAAGCTTTTGCTAGCCAAAGAAATTTTGGAATTACCCCTTGCCCCATCTGTTCTAACAGAAATAACTGATGACTCGACATTTTTAGCTTATAATAATGTCTCTGAGTAGTTGATAATTATCATATCCTTAGACAGAGTTCTAAGAGACTGCCATATGAAGCATGCTTTCTCTAGTTCATGTAAATGTATGCTGAAGATTGCTGCAAGCACATTTCTCAACAGACAAGGATAGGTTTTCTTTCTCTGCTTGAACTTTAAATATATAAACATGTCATGAATTTCCTGAATTGTGCAAAATTCAGAGCCCACACTTAGAGACCTTCAGTCACTCAGGTTCTGTAGGGGCATTTGAGAAATAAACCTGAGTGTGTGTATTTCCTAGCTCTTATTTCTAAAAGGTAGGAATGTACAATGGGCTTGACAACTTTGTATAAATTTTATTAGTTATTTTCACAATTTTTTTCTCTCCTTCGGGGAAATGATAAGATCATCCTTCTATGTCCTCATGAGTTAAGAATGATAATGTGACTTTTGGTCAGAGCTGTAAGAACCACTGTGTGCTTTGTCACCTTCCCTTTTCCATCGGTCTCTGTGCTAGTGATGAATGATGACCACAAGCACGTGGGCCAGAGCCCAGGGGACCCTTGAATCACATGGGCATGAGCGTAAAACTCTCCCTCTCGTTTTTCACCACAGAGAGCCTGGAGCTGTTTGTTACCACAGCAGGCTCTGTCTGTGCAATATACTTCCAAACAATAGATATTTAGAGAAAATTTGGTGAAGACAATGTTCTAATAACAGATAGTAACTGCACACTGGAGTCTCAGAGCACATAATCTTACACTACCAAGTAAACGTCAAAAGATAAGTTGCAGGAAATCATAGTCCCTGACCCTTGCAACTCCTCCTAAATGTATGGAAAAGGCTCACGAGTACTTCCTGCTCACAGTGCTCACGCCGTGCTAGCTAGAGTTTGGTGAATAGATTTTAGTAGCATGCTACTAGCTCCCAGTGATGACTGTCTCAGGAACTACCCTAGAAAGTCATTGCAGGATTGGAATGCTCGATAGACCTGTCTCTATGAGACTATGGAACTCACCCTGAAGTACTCCTGTGCTAAACAGGTGGCTTTCATCTCAGCAGGCTCTAAGGCATGTAGCTATGTTTCTCACTCTGTGTCAGTTATTAGCAAGCTACAAGTCTGTGTTATGGCAATGTTATGAAACTACAAAACCATATCTGGGAGCCCACCTAAATTGTTATCAATATTTTTTTTTTTTGCTACAGAACTTTTCTCTTTGTTTTTATTTCTACATCAAACTGCTATGTGTTAATTTACGAACTATTTTTTTATTTGTTTTTCTATAGGTATCACCACAAACTCCTTTAAAGTGGTGTGTGTGTGTGTGTGCGCGCACACACACACGTGTGCTAGGAATGAGTGTACATTTTAGAAGACATTCAGGTAAGTTTTTTTCAAGATCCTACTTTATGAATTTCTTACTGTAAAATACAAGGTCAGTCATTAGCATGACTCTTTCATTGATATTTGGCTTATTTTGGTGGGATATCATTCTGTCTATGTTTTAAAACTTCATATCAATGAACAATATATTGAAACTATTTTAACTGATAGCCTATAGACTTCAAATGTTTCGAAGTATAAAGTAGGATATTTCAAAAACTGCCTCCTTTTCTCATTATATGTATATATGCTTATTTAGCTCTCTTGCTATTTAGATAGATCAGGAACTGATGGGTGGAAATCTGCTTTCCTAGTATGAGGAATCAGCTGAAGTCACGACCTACTTTCTGAAGGATAGCTTCAAATGATCCCTGTGGTTGTTAATAAGCCTTTATAGAAAGTCACTCTTGTTGGTGATGGAATGTAATTATCTTAATGTTATTATTGCTGTAGACATTTCCTGTAACTCCCCTTCAGGGCTTATTTTTAGAAATTTATAAATCATGAAACAAAAATTGTCCTCTGACTGGCTGTGGTGCACTTAAAACACCATCTTGTGGTACATGGAGAACCCAGCATCAGATTTTCAAAGAGATGTAAATCAGCTCTCAACATTTAAATAAGTGTTTTAAATCTTATAGAACATGGAGACAAATAGATCTGCATTTGTTGTGGAGGAATATAGACTTTAAAGGAGATATAACGCTCAGCTAGAATCATTTCAAAATATTGGCAAAGGGGTTTTGGTGGAGAAATATGAACAGGGAAGCAGAGTGGAGGAAAGACATAGCCTGGTAAGATGCAGCTTGGGATAAGCCTTAAGTTACACATGGACTCAGTTGAAGAGGGAAGGGTTCGCCTGAGGCTGGGACATCACTGTGAATGTAGGAGAATACAAGTGCCCCCTACTCAACTGGTGCACAAGAAAACGGGAAGAGGAGGTTAGGCTGTCATGGGTCATGGGTACCATAGCAAGCAGGCCAACCTTTTATCCCACAGTTACTATGACATCCTGGGAAGTTTTGGGCAACAAAGTAGCATAAGAATATTTAAACCTTTGAACATTTAATCTAATGGTGGTGTGAATAGAAATGTGAAAGAAACCCAGCTGTGAGCGATGCAGGACAGAGAATCAAGAAGGCTATGGAGGGGAGCACTAAGCTTGGAACTGGGGAAGGAAAGAGGACAGGAGGGGGAGGAGAGGGGAAGGGGAGGGGGAGGGGAGGGGAGGGGGAGGGGAGGGGAGAGAACCTCTGAAAGAAATGGTTGTATTTAAAACACAACCCCAGAGTTCAAATGCCGAATTTACTTAGAGGTTATCTAGAATCTGCTTCCTTTCAGGATAAAGATTTATTCTATAGGCTTAGAATTCTGAATTTAGAACAAATCTGTGTACCCTCAAGTTTGTGTGGATGGGAAAAGGCCCTTGGAACTAATCTCATACTGTTTCTTTACTTTAAAGAAAACATATAGATGGTACAGAGTTGTCACTGTCACCATCGCCATAAGAGAGAATATTTAGAGGGTGTCTGTGTGAGTTAGACGTTGTTTTAAAGCTTGCACACATGATGCTTACCCTTGATTATTGACTTGATTGGCCTGAGACCTGTGTGTAAGTATGTGCCTCTGGATGTGTCTGTGATGGCACCAGAGAGATGAGTTCTCATTCTCTCATCCTCCCCCTCCCTCCCTCTCTCTTGCCCTCTCATTCACATCCATCTCTTCCCACCCCACCCCTTCTTCCTCAAAGTGATGAACAAAAATCTTAGAAAGCATGAGCCAACATTAGTGTGACAATTATGAAAATCTATAGAAATTATGTCCATATTTAATCTTGATTGTAAATCTAATGTGTACATACTATCATTTCTTCCACTTAACAGATAGAGAAACTGAGGTACATAAAGATAAATCATTTCCCTAAGATTACACAGCTAGTGAAGAAGAGGGGTGATAGTAATGCCCGAGACTTCATGTTGCCCACTTTACACATGGCTGTTTCTAGTCACACACCTCATGGACAATCCAGAATGAATTCCAGGGTCTCCAATTAAGGCCATGTAAAGAGTATAACAATTAGGCAGGGGAGGGGGAGGGAATGGGGAGGTTCCAAAGGGGACATCTGGAAAGGGGGAAACATTTGAAATGTAAATAAAGGATCAAAAAAAATTCACAATGAAGGATAAAAGCATGTCTATCTGAATTAGGGTAAAGCTGTGACCAATGGTCAGTAGAATAAAGAGTACATTCATAAGAGGAATAGGACTCTTGATGATGATAGTCACCCTGAGATGAAGACCACTCTCAGGGGCCTTGGTGGCCCCAAAGGATACAAGCATATTAGAGACTTGCCTGGGTTGGACTTGGATCTGAAAGTAACAAGATAACTAAGGACATCTCTCAGAGGTTTGATTACTAATGTGTCACTGTGTGGAACCCGACAGAACCTAGAGAGGCAACAGGCAATGCTGATACATTGATTGTAGGTGAAAAAGGGATCCTTCAGAGCTGATGAGGATCAAAGCGAGTTAAGTGGGAGAGTCATGCATACAACCAGCAAAAACAACAAAACCCAACAATTGGCATGGGTCCTGAGGATAGACTAGAATGCCCCTCTGGGGATGCGGCCTGGAAACAGGTTGGAAAATTTATTCTTGTTATGTCATGAGCTGTTTGGCAGAGCCAACCTAAGGTTAGAATCTCTGCATGTTTGTGTGCATGGCAGATTAGGTATGTTCTGGGGAACTAGAGAAGGGTTGGAAATACCTAGAGATAATCTGCTAATACTGTGACAGTAATGAACACGAAGCTGTAAGAATCACTAACTTCCTTTGTCCATGCTCACTGCATTTTTGTGGACTCTAGTTTTCCTATTCACAACAATGCAGAATCTTGAGGTGTATCTATGATAGAGATTAAGATGTTTGTATTAATGCTGATGCAAGACTGAGTCGAATTTTGATTTCATTTTTAGATTTTTTTCCCCCACAACTGTAAGGTTATAGTCATGATTTCAGACTAAGGGCTTTCAAATTAACGTAGGCACTCATACATGCATACACACCATATACACACACATAAATAAAAACAGAACTGTCACTTTATCGATAACAGTATCTTAGATGAATTGAGAGAGAGAAAGGGAGAAGGAAAGAAGAGGTGGTTAGGCAGCTCAGCGTGGGTGTGTCCACAGGTTTGAGTCTGGTGCCCTTGTCTGCGAAGGCACTGGCTGGCTTAAAGCTTGTGCTTATCATTTTCTCCACGTTATAGTTTGGGTGCTAAATTTCCCCAGAAGCCCATATTTCAGAGGCTCTCTAAATTAATTTGTTTTTATCTGTATGACCAAAGTCTCTTACATAAATAATCTTTTAAAAAAGGATTTATTTTGGCTCAAACATAGAAAGAATTCCTTGACTACATGGTTGGCCGGCTCCATGTCCTTAGGCAGGATATCAATGTGGTATGTATGGGTAACAAGGAACCCCCTCACCTTTGTGGACAAGAAGCAGAGAAAGAGGCAGGAAGACATCAAGAGCAAGGTACTCTCAAAAACCTACCTCCAGTGACCTGCTTTGTGTAGTTGGACCCACTTCCTAAGGCTTTGACCCGCTAGACCAAACATTCAAATTATGAACCTATGAGGGACATTACAATTCAACATAGCACCCGATGTACGTGTTGCTACTGAGATATGGTGTAACCTTCAGGAGGTAGGGCCTTGCAAGAAGTCCTTAGGTCATTTTGTGTGTGCACTAAAAGAGAGCTGCCAGGCCTCTGGCCATCCTCTCTTTCTTGTGCCCCGGCTTAGGATGTAAGTGGTTTAGATTTACCTCTTGTTCTTCCAGAGCCACGGGATTGATTGATAATGGACTGGAACTTTCAAAATGAACCTTTTCTCTTGATAGATTCATGATCCTATTATATGTCATTATAGAGACAAAACACTAATGCATCATATAACTACCTATAGGAAGGAGTTTACAAATGCCACGGCATCATTTGCGTGTGAAGGGTACACGTGCTGGAAAAGATGCGCATGCACCGAGAGCCTTGTCTTGCTTGAAATGTACTCACAGTCTACCCTTGGTGGGAGGGGTAGCCTGGCCTGATCTTGGGCTCTGCTACTTCTCAGTCTTTTATTTTTGTTCTGTACTTTTGAAGGGTAACCTCCCCACGCACAAAACAAGCCATGTGTATATAGTTCTCATTTTGGTGGGTGCTGACAGAACTTGTATGATCAAAAAATGAAAAATCAGCTGGGCAGTGGTGGCACACACCTTTAATCCTAGCACTCGGGAGCAGAGACAGGTGGATTTCTGAGTTCGAGGCTAGCCTGGACAGCCAGGCCTACACAGAGAAACGCTTTCTTGAAGGAAAAAAAAGAAAAGAGAAAGAAAGAAAGAAAGAAAGAAAGAAAGAAAGAAAAAAGAAAGATCAAAAGCAAGCAAAAGCAATACAAATAATTGTCTAAGCCAGGTATGGTGGCACATGCCTATAATCCTAGTACTTGGCAGGTTGAGGCAGGATCATGAATTCCAGGTAGTCTAAGCTTCCCAGTGATATCACTGCTCATTAGGGACACAGGTCAATCTTGTTCAGTGCATGGAGGACTACTAGAAAGTGGTGATGTTCAACCTTGACCCTTACTCACTGTGCCAGTACTGAGACAGCTCTATAATTGTGGTTCCAATCATAGCATCACTCAAGACCTCAGCCATAGCTTCTGGTTCCCTCCTTCATCTCATCTAGGATCATCTACATAGAGCACTGACACATTGTAAGCACTGAGCTATGATTGGGGATTGTCACTCATTGCAGAGACACTGTGGATGCATCACTTTAATCTGCTCTGCAGTCAGTCTTGGAAACCATGCCTGGCATTAGGTTATATAAACCCATCTCTGTCTCAAAGGTAGCCTAAAATAGTATCAGACTCCAGACATTCCTGGTTTGGGACTATCCCTGGGCTGGCCTGTGTGTTCTGTGGGGAAGGGAGCAGATTTCTCCAGAGGCAGGAGCTCTATAGAACTGAGGCACAATTCCTGGTACTTAATGCATGCCAGGGAGAATCAAACAGTGGAAGAATACTGACAGGAGATGAGGGGAGGAAGCTAGAGATGGGAATTGGGGCTCACATTACGGCCCTGCTTTCCATGGACAATTCAAACTGGTCTCTCTTACTCCCTTGAGATTGAGCCTCTCACTACCCAGTGAGTTCTTTCTGGCCTGGAACTCAGGATGCCCCTGCTTCAGCTTCCCAAATACTAGGATGATAAGCATGTGTCACCATAGCTTTCCTAGTTACTTTTACCATGTAGATTCTGTCTACGGCCACTGAACCGCAGACTATGGCATTCTGCAGACTCATCCACAGACTATGAGGAAGGTATATGAGACTTTTCAAGTCTAACTTTCCTGACTGCTTGATCTGGCCAGTGTAAACTACGGTCATTCAGGACAATGTCACCCAGTCCTCAGCAGTTCCCAAATGATCTTCCGGGCTCCATATTTTCACCCAACAGTCTGTATATGACTACTATCTGCCAAGCAGACAACAGAGTTAGCTGCTTATCTAAGTATCTCCTAATGAAAATGGTTAGCTCAGTACGGGAGAGAAAGTTAGCAAGCCATACACACACCCAACGGTATAATTTCAAATGATGACAAAGATAAGACAGACTGCCTCTGATTACAGAGAACAATGGAGGGAAGATTTTGTGAGATGCTCAAGAAGTCCCTCAAAGGGCAGTGGTGCTATGTAGTGCCTGAAGGTAGAGAAGCAAGAAGCCTGCCTACCCTCTGTGCAGTGTGGTGCCTGTCCTTCTGAAGAGCCCAATAGCCTGAACTGCTCCCTGTTCCTCGGCAATTCTCTACTTAGTGAGGCCTCTAGATTTCTGTTTATGTAAGACCTGGGAGCTTTCTCCTGCCAGCCATACCTTGATCTGGTCTGCGGCCTTGGACTTTTCTGTACCTGCTTCTGGCTCCCACATTCTAACCAGAAATTATGTCCATAAAAGCATCCACTCACCCATACACATACAGTCAGATGCCAATGGGCAGTGCATAACTTTCAACTTTCCAGCACAGTTCTCTTCAGTATGGTATGCTTGGTGCCAAACACAGCCAGAGACCTCCAAGCAAACTGTTTGCAGAGGAATAAAATGTCCAAATGATTCCTAAATTAATTTGAATGCATACAGCAATCTGTCTTCCCTCCATTTTCCTACCTTGAGGCGGTTTCATTTATATGCCAACGAGCTGCATGCACAATAATTTTGTGATTGTGAACCCTGTGCATTATCAGTCTGCACCAAGGTTTAAGTTCATACATTTCCTCCAATATAAACTCAGCCACCTGTACTAGTTAGCATGGGGAGAAGAACACCTACCTGCCTTCCTGGTTCAATTCCAAATGAATACAATGTGTTTACTTAGTTAATATTGATCATGTCAGATCACTGTGTGTAGGTTTCATGTGTCATACTCTAAAGTCCTGTTGCATTCTAGAGCAATCTAATAGAGGCCCGGCTGAGATTTCGTTCAGGATTTAAAGGTGAGAAGGATTTAGCGAACACATCACATTTCCTGGTTTTGTATTTTTGGTTTCTTTTTTTTTCCTATCAAAAAAAGCAGGCAGCATTCCCAGGTGCTTTGGGAAAGCTAAAGTATCTCATTAATTTACAGGCAAATGTCACTCCCGAAGCCAACATAGGTCTCTCTCCAGTGTCTCCCTCCATATTTATCCACAGCACATAGAAATTCTAATTTGTAAAATGCAAGTTTTCACAGAAGCCCCAGGCTCTCAGCAAACAAAATAAAATGAAAGTGATGGTTGTCGAAGACCACGGGCTCAATTATTAACAGGGCTAAGGGCAAGAATTCAAACACCTGCTCCTCTCTCATCCCTCCCATTGACAACACAAAACTAGTCATCGAGTTAATGTGTAACTGAAAAGAAAATCCCAAATGTTGGATCTGAAAAGAATTAATTCATTCTGCCTATTTCTTTAAAAAAAAAAAAAAAGTAAATAAATCAGGTTAATTGCATGCTTAAAATTAAACTGAGTAAAGGGAATTTAAATCTACTAGGCTCAAAGACTTTGCTTTGAACTTGAAGCAAATTCTGAACTCTGTATGGACTCTAAGGCCCTCCATGACTGAGTCTTCTGCTGTGCTTCCCTTCCTGATATCCCTGTCTCCTCACCCTACCAGCTGTCTGAGCATTAGTTTTCCAACATTTAGCATAAACATGGCAAAGTTGACTGCTGACTTGGAAGGTCTTCTTTTTTATTATTTTTATCTATTAAATTATTTTATTTATTTACATTCCAAATGTTGCCCCCTTCCCAGTCCCCCCTCCTAGAGTTCTTCACCCTGTTCTCATCCCATTTGCCTCTGAGAGGGTGCTCCTCCACCCAACTGTCCACTCACCTGCTCACGTCCCTGCCCACCCCTACCCGAGGAAGGTATTCTGTATAAATTGTTGCTGTGGATGTTCTCCCAAGTGGCTCCTTTTTTCCATCGAACATCACATGACTGCAGAAGGCTTCCAGTGCTACCTCAACCCATCAGACCATCCCTGTCTGATATTCTCTACAGCATCCCTCATTCTTCCTTGATATGTCCCAGTGTTCGTCAGTTACATCTGTCTTCTCTACTATGCTGCAAACAGCACAAGAGTAGTGATCTCTCTTTCACTGCGATATTCTTAAATGAAATCAAAAGGGTAAGCTAATCAGATGACAGAGGCAAGGAAAAGAAGACACTGTGCAAGGAAGGACAGCAAGGAGCAGCCAGGGCTCCCAGAAGGCTGGCGCTTACCATGTCACTGTGGTACAGAGACATCCTGGAATGCGTCCAGGAACCAACCCCTCAGAATGAGGGCAGAGCATTCATTGGGAATCTCTGCACAGCTGAGTGGAACCCTGGCTAGGGAACAGTAAGCCTGTGGCACTTAGGGAAAAGTAAAGTTTCCTTGCATGAACTTCTTCCTAACTCCAACCCTGAAATTATAATGTATCATTCTGACATAAAATCGTTCCCATTTTTAACTAAAATCAGAGAACTTTGGGAAAAGACAAGGAGAGATGTCAAGTTCTGTTAGTTTGCTCCTAAGTCAATATTCAATGTAAAAGGAAAATAACCTCATAGAAGATAGCCTTTCCTGCCTTTTCTTGTTAACAACATTCCTAAGGATTCCACTGTGTGAGCTTCCAAATTTGAAGTCTATGCAGTCTTTCTTTGACTCTGAGAACTGAAGGAGGCCTAGCCCCCAAGGCCATGCCTAGGCTCTGTGACTGTCAGGCATCCTAAAGCCCTCAAACAAATGATGCCTGTCTCTGAAGTCTCACTGCCTGAATATAATGCTTTCTGGGGAGTCTGGTAGTTTCAGGCAACATCTACTTCATGACTCACTAATATCCTCTGAGCAGAGGCTGCTTAAAGTAACTTGACCCCATTCACTTCCCACACAGCCCTGAATGCAGAGCAGTTTGCTGCTAAGAGGGATCGCTGTAGGAGGAATATTAGGTATATGTAGCATCTACCTCTTCTGTCAAACTACCCCAACATCTAGACACAGAAAGCCAGGCTTACAAATACTAGTTAGACAGTGTGACCTAGAGCTAACATAATACATAATATTATGTAACCATCTAGGGCTTTATCTGCCACATATTACAAAAGAAATTCTTGACACCGGGTGTACATGAGAATCACCTAGGGAGATTTGAACAAGTTGACTCTTGGGCCCTGTTCAGACCAGTTACAGCAGGCAGCTCTTTGGGAGGGACTCAGGCACCAGAAATGTTCGTAGCCCCAGGTTGATGAAAATGTGTGATGTTGTTTGTAGTATGCGGCCGAGTTTGAACATAGCTACATTAGAAAATGATCTGCATTCAGCCATGAGGGTACCTTCTAGACTTTTATAGAATTAAGTAACTAATAATTTCATTTATATATTCAACACAGAGAAACACAGACAGACAGACAGACAGACAGACAGACACACACAGGGAAAAACACACACACACATACACACTGATTCCACGTGAAAGACAGTTGCAACAATTTCAAATGCAGTTGCAAGAGAATCAAGGGGTTGCTCATGAGACTGAAAATGTAATTTTGTTATGCCAATGTCTCAGTCTGTGTGAACCTTAAACTGCACAGTATGATGTAGATCTATTTCTTTAAATTGAGAAAAAAAGATAAAGAAAAGTTAACCCAGTTGTTCAATCTCTACTCCTTACTGCTTTTTCATTATATCAATCAATATTTTTCATAATTATTTTTTATAATTTTATGAAAGAAAACTAAATTTACACCATTTCCATTCTGACTTCTCCTCACTCTAACTCTTCCTGTGTCCATTTCTCAAATTCATGAATTCTTTAATGTTGTATGGAATAGTAATTTTACACACACACACACACACCATGCTGAGCCCAATTAGCATTGCTCATATATGTTTGTGTTTAGGGCTGACCACTTAGGGTTGGGTAACCAAGGGTCTCAATATTTTCAAATGATATTTCAAAATTGTTAAAATTGTCTATAATCAAATACAGACACAATTAAAGTGTAATAATGTAATATTGTGAGAAGTTTAGGGATATATTCTCTCTCTCTCTCTCTCTCTCTCTCTCTCTCTCTCTCTCTCTCTCTCT
>JADRCH010000277.1:1446621-1475501 GCA_019843965.1 Rhynchomys soricoides
TCTCTCTCTCTCTCTCTCTCTCTCTCTCTCTCTCTCTCTCTCTCTCTGTTGGCCTGGAGTTCATTATGCATCCCAGACATTTCAAACTCATTGCAATATTGCTTCATTTAGCCTTCAATGTGCTTGAATTAAGATGTGTGCAACCACACCTGAGTTAAGATGGGTTTTTAAATTTTTTTTGAAGGTATATGTATTCAGGAGGAAATGGAAAATTCTCTTTCACTGTAATTGTTCAAGTAAAGGTAGGAAGGTATCTTTCTTCATTTTTCTGATACTCTTAAGAATATAATTCTCCATTTTTCATCCTCTGTTTTGATTCTGACCTTCATGAAGGCAGGTGCTGTTTCCTACTGCCCCGGCAGGGTGTTCACTGTGTGCAGCACACAGCATATATTGTTTACTTAGCAGATGTTTCGTGAATGAATGAAAAATGAGATGGCAGAATGACTTAAAAGCTCCCCTTATGGTGCTTAGCTCCTGAATGTTTTAAACATGTCAGCGTAAGTGTGCATGTTTACTGATAGAGAATCAGGATATCTTGATTACACATCCTGCTTTAAAACATTCTTATATCCCTTATTATCATTGACAGAGTTCTCTAAGTTGTCCCATGGACTGTTGGTGAGAACTTATGTGCCCTTATTTCTTAAAATGCTCCTCAATACCCGCTTTTGGAGCAAATATATATGGAAATTCTGTTTAAAAAGGTTAACCATACCTTTTATGCTCCAATGTAGTTTAGCTCTTCATTTGTTCTCAGTGTCTAATACTTCTCATTTGTTTCGTCAGAGAACAATTTAATCGAAGGCCTTCTGGAATCACTGTTTCATAGAACCCAGTTTGGGAAACAGTAACTTCCAGCATACCAGGAAAGCTCCAGAGCCTCCAAAGGTCTCTCTGATGGCCTTTTTTCTGGGATGTTCTTATTGTATATCGCAAGTGCTTTGAGTCAGTGCTCATTAGCCACCCTTCTCATCACTAGTGAGAATGTGTTTCCCCATCTCCTGTATCACTCTCCACTCCCAACTCAGATTTGATCTGTTCAAAGCCCACTGCCATCTTTCAGTTTGCTGGGTTCTCACTCTCAGACTCCTGTTACTGCTGTCTATTCTACTGAAGAAGCTGCTGGTGAAGAACTGCCTATAGCTAGAGTGACTGCTTCTCATCTGATGATATTTCTCAGCTGTAAACATTGTGCAATCTCCTCTAGACTTCAGTTCCCTGAGGACCAGAATTCTGCTCTTTTTCAAGTGGTCTGGCCAAAGTGCCCTCAGTAGCATGAAAGTAGAATACCAGGTAATGGTCTCTTCAGTGTAGGCTCTTGCCTCTCTTGGAACTTAACCTTTGGCCCAATATGAGAATGAGAACAGCTGCTTCAACTGTCAACAGCCCATCCCTGACTCTCAGATGCTTCTTCACTCTTCCAAGCATCCTTTCCTAGCTAACTAGGGAAGCACCAATAGTCTCCACTGAGTTGAACGTTTTGTAATGACTTGAACACTGACTTGAACGTATCCTTAACCATGTTAAGCACATAGTTAACTACAGAAGTAAAATTAAGTCTGTTTCATTGTTTTTAGAATGAAATTTAGCAGAGTCTTGTGCCACTAAGGCCAAGCACAAAATTTTAAAGAGGACCATACCTACAAAGTCTCTCTCCGTATCTCACATTATATAATATGGCTATATTCCAAAAAACAGTCTTTGCATAGTTGATGTTCAGAAATAATTGGGGTGGTGTATGGATTTGAGACAGGGTGCTCATTTGCTAGCTTTAACATGAAGAAAACACTTTTAGGGGAACTTGCATTAGTGGCACCTCCTAAGCAGGTTTGTTTCAAGGAAAACTTTTGGAGAAAACTGACATGTCCAAAGATGATCTCATCCGCCATCTTTGTCACACAAGTTGACCATGTCCAACAGTATCTGGTTTTGCTGGTTTAACTTTGGAAATTCACTCTATTACCTTGAGCTAAGTTTGTCCCAAAATGTGTCTGTTAGTTTTCCTTTGAGAGCCTTGAACGTGCTCAGAATGTGCTGTCACAGTGGTCTCACATGAACATGTACAGGATCCTTTGTCTAGGGCTCTCCTTGCCTGCAGCAGGCAATAAATTTTTCTCTGCTCTTTTGGCTATGTTTACTTTTGGTTCTGTACTCACTGGGATGAGAACCTGCTGCATTTCACTTCAAGGCTTCACAAAATCCACTTCACTAAACTGAAATCTCTGGAAACAGAAAAGATAGTTCTTGGTGATACAAATAAAGTTTCAGGTGGATAGATGAATGTCAAGTGTTACTGTCACAATATCTTCAGAACAATGAAGTATTGCATCATCTTTAAACCAGTGGGTTCCCCATCACTAGTGATTTTCATCCCTCAAGGAATATTTGGAAATACCCAGAGACATCGTCAGCTGTCATAAATGGGGTCAGGATGCTACTGGCATGCAGTTGATTGAAGCGAAATATGCTAAACATCCCCAGTGCGCTAGGCAGACCTCCATCAGAATGAACTATCCCTGAATGCCAGTAACACTGGACCGAGAAAGCTTGCTCCAAGGTAAACAGTAGAAGCTAACGGAGCAGACAAAATCCCCTGGCTGGTGAACTTCAGTGCTAGGTGTACCAATACCTTCTTCTGGCCTCCATGAGCACCAGGCAGGAACATGGTGCACAGCCATGCATGCAGATAAAACACCCCCACACACAAAATAAATAGATGGAACTTTAAAACAGTAAGTTGAGTTTAAATTTTTCACTTTAAACTTAAAAGAGTTCAGATTCTTTTAAAAAATAACACTTATTTTATGAAAATAACTAGAAGCTCAGATAGCCACATAGAACTTGGCTGTGAAATGGCTTGAGATAATATTGAACATGATGTTTGTTTATTTAGTTGATTCTTAAGGGAAGATTAGGGCTGAGGGTGTGGCTTAGCAGCTAAGCACACTGCTCACTTCTATTCACAGCACCCACATGGTGGCTAATAACCATCTAGAACTCCAACTCCAGATCTGTTGCCCTCTTCCTGCCTCTGTGAACACCAGGCATTCATGAGGCACACAGATGTGTATGTAGGCAAGACACTTAATGTAAAATAATAAAATCTTTAAATATATAAATCAAATAAAAAGGAACTCCAAGAATAAACAGTTTAGTTAAATTAATATCACTAATATAATATACATAGTGAATTGCTATGTAGCTTTTATAAATTATAATGTCAGTGAAGGTTGATTACTGCTATAAGAACTAAAATATAGGATAACAGCACACTCTATCATAGGTTTCTAATTTGCATATCTAAATAAGAGCCATAGTAGAATGTATGCTGTTATTAAGAGTAGCTAACTCAAAGTAAGGTGATGAGGATGATCTATATTCTTTTCTCCATATCAATCTACACTTAGTACATTTCTAAATTAAAGTATATTAATTTACATTTAGAAAATGTGAAAATTAAAATTGACTGAAATATTATCACCTAAATATTTAAGTTGAAAATTCTAGAAGGCTGGAGAGATGGCTCAGTGGGTTAAGAGCACTGAGTGCTCTTCCAGAGGTCCTGAGTTCAATTCCTAGCAACCACATGGTGGCTCGTGACCATCTGTAATGGGATCTGACTGTGACAGTGTTCTCACATATATAAAATAAATACATTTTTTTTAAAAAAAGAAAATTCTACATAAGAGTAATAAGAGCTCTTTGCTACACAAAACAAATACTTAGCAGCGCTGTCATGGAGATGCTCTCTCCTCTCATGCAGTGCCTGGTGGATTTTATTTTCGGCTTCTCTCCTTCCCCTTTCCTTGACATTAGCATCCAATAGTGAGGCCTTCACATGCATCTGTCCTCTTTCCTCTCTGCCATAAGGCAACCTTGTTACCTTACCCTGCACAATTTGTTTTAACTATAAAATGGTGTAAATGTTAAATTGTATTTGCCTTTCTATTATATTTTCAATGATTTAATTCTCATAGGCAGTCATCCATAATTCTTTCCTTAATTTTACTTTGAGATTATAATTTAATGGCAACATTCCCTACCCTCTCTTTTTTCCCTTCAAACTCACCAATGCATCCCTCCCTTTTCTCTTTCAAATTCATGACCTATTTTTACTAATTATTAATGCATGCATGTTTGTTAATATATATATACATATATTCCTAAATATAACCCAGTCCATATATAATGCTACCTGCATATATGTTTTTAGGGCTGACTGTTTGGCACTGGACAACCAATTGCTGTGCTTGTCCCTGCTGAAGGCCACATCTCCTGATCCAAGCTTCCCTCCGTTTCCTGCAGTTTTCTATAGAGGCTCGAGGCCTTGTGGGATTTTCTCTGCCTAGTTTGGTATGTTAGAAGATGGAGGAGGATAAAGTGGAATATCAGGGTTCGAGTGATCTGCCTGCTAGGATAGGGGAGGGAGGGAAATACAGAAGAAAAAGGGCTAAAATGACAATAAGGATGACTGGAAAGGCCACGTGTGTGCCTGGTGTTAGCTAGTCATGGAACATACAAACAATGCCTGTCAAGTGGCCCAGACACCAATGCTGCACAGAGGAGACAGGTGGATTTCTGGTGTCCACTGACTAGCCACTCTAGATAACTTGGTGAGAATAACATTAGCATAAGTTCCTGCCTCAAAACAGAAACAAGGTGGGTGGGTTCTGAGAAATGATACCTGTAGTTGACTTCTGCTCTACACACACAAGAGAGGAAGGACACGGGGACAACACACACACAATACATGAATGCCTCAATGAATATATAATGACTAGAATGAATAAATAGCATAAGCAGACATTTGTGACTTCTGAGGAAAGCTTTAGCACCATGGCTAACATGACCTCATACCCTATTACAGTTATTTATTTATTCACTTATTTATTTATGTAAATAAAGAGGATGGGTTATCTATATTGCTGAGTTACTAAACAATCTGACCAATGGATATACAACATGTGTTTCCAAAGCCTTGCTATTCGAATGAAGTTTGGCCATCCAAATTACTAAGTGGCCCACAGTGCTAAATAACTTAGCTTCTCAATGCAGATACTGCAGACCTGGAGCAGGTGAAGCAATGAGAAGCCTACCACACCAGACATTGCAGGAAGATCCAATTAGGGCCATTCGTCACTTGTGATTTGTCCACCTACCAAGTTCTCTGGATCAATCACATGCTACCTGTTTCCAGATGCTCTGCTGCTGAAAGGTTAAACATGGAAACAAAACAAAATTAAAATCTCCTGCCCATACTGCCATTCCAAATAAACTCAGTCCATGAATTATAATAAAAAAATAATTCCAGAAAACAGAATATCTCCCAAGAAGACCTCATACATGAAGCAGCATAAGGCTTATCAGAAAGATGCAGAGATAAACTCGGCTGGATACAGTGGCACTGGGTTATAATAACCAGACAGGACAGAGTGAGTGACGCTGAAGTCAAGCCAGACAGAACAAAGCCCACATGGCTTTTGTGGCTCTTGCTCTAAGACAGTCTCATGGGAAGATGGTTCTTCAAGTCTTAGTCTTCAGTGAACAAAACCACACAAGACTCAACAACAAATGCTCCACCCTCTCTTTTTGCTAAAGGACTCGATGTCAATAATGTTTCAACCATCCACAAGAAGCTTTTGCAGTCATTGATTTTGCTCTTTAAAAATGGCTAATTTCAAATGAAACCTGATTAATCATTGCCAGTGTGACAATATTCCTGACATACAGCTTAAAAGAAGGAAAGGTTTATTTGGCTCATGGTTTCATAGGTTTTGATCCACAGTTGTCTGGCCCATTGCTATGGGCATGTGGTGGGGCACAATATCTCCACAGAAAGGCTCCATTGGAGCACATCTACTGGTCTCAAAACAGCACAGCATAGAGAGAGGGAGGACAGGGCCAGGGAATGGGGTCCTTCAGAGACACCACCCAGGACCTGCTCTCTCTCACCATAACCCATCTCCCACTGCTTCCCAACAATGCCATCAAATTATGAGTGCCAGCCCAGCTCTACTCATAGGAGATGTCCACAGTTTCTCAGGGAAGCTACTTCCCTAAGAAGAAAATAAACTTCCTTAAATTCCTTCCTGGAGAGGGAAGGAAACTTCATATAGTTCCAGATTCTAGACAGCCTAGTCTGTATTTACCTTATTTTACATTTTTTAAAAATGGAAGAAAACATGTTTACTGCCTAATTTTTCTTCTGATTACTATTTCAGGCACAAGTTTTAGTCCAGTTCCTTTCTTCTGGGTTTTGTTAATCATTAAAAGAGCCAATTTTCAAAACTATTATCTCTTTGATAAAACATAATCCATGTCAAAGGGAGTGATCTCAAGTAAAACAATGGGTTTTCCCCTTTTATCCTACCAGCTTTAGCATGCTATACTTAGCGTGCCTACACTGTGCCTTCAAATAACTTCCAAAAGGGTTGGAAATTAGTGCACCCTAAAAGGATTTGAGCTGTCACCTGGGAAAAAAAATCTGCACACACACACACACACACAAAAAAAAAAAAAATACAGAAAATCCACCTCAGGTGAATTCCTCTTCAGTAGTTACCTAATAGTCCTGTGGGTTAAATAAGCTCTTTCTCTCCTGCCTGAATCATGCCTGTTATATAATCCCTTTCTTTCCAAGCAAATGGAAGAAGCAAGAGAGGGGAGCTATGTAAAGGCCACAATTAATAATGACAGGCAGTTTGCCACAAAACCAAGCCTGTGTCGCCAGTTGCATAATCAGTACCAGACTCAGAGCAGGACCGTTGTGGTCTTGGTTTCTGTCTTTCTGAAGACAACACACAAGTGTGCTATAGAGCAAACAGAACTCCTGTAGTGAAGACACACCCACATAACCACAGAATGATGAGAAAGTCAATGACTGTGGACATGTCTGAAAGTTGCAGCTCCAGGCCACATTACAAATTATCCAGGACTATCTCAGCCCTCTCTGCATGTGATCTGACATCTTTGTGACTATGAGGTAAATCTTTCCGAACGTGCAAACAGGCCTCTAGGTTCTGTCACTCATAAGGCCAAGAGTATAAGAAGTTTCTCTGCTTTTCTGTAACCCACTTACCTGCTGTTCCCACCAATGTGTTCAAGAAATGTTGTGATTTAGAATTTTTTTGTTCTGTGACTGTAAATTTTCATATCACGGCTACTGTGTTGCAACATGGAATTTGGGGGTAACCCAAATCAGAGTTACTAGGCCATGGTCAAACTTGCTTGGACTAGAAAACTATCTCTTATCTCCTTCAAGGTAAGAGTTATGTTTTCCTGTAAACAGCAGCAACCCACAAGATGCAAGAAGATGAACAGAAGATAGCACTCCCTAGGATCTGTGTGTGGGGGGGGGCATTGGGGTTCTCTGCACAACTAACTCATTTCTCTTTCACCCCAGCTTTCCAATCCCAAGCATTGTCCCTGGAGGAATGACTTTTCCTAGCCTCCTTCAAAGCCACCAGGACTTCATTCTCAGCAAAGAGGTTAGATAGAAGGAAGTTTACTACTCCCTGCCCTTTAGCTTTCTTACGACTTGATTTTTAGCTCAAGAGACAAAGGTCAGCCTCGACTGGGTGCCTTATGCCTGCAGTCTCAGCACATAGGAGTCTGAGGAGGAAGATCACCGTAAGTTTGTCATGTTCAGGCTAGCCAAGGATACCAAAGGAGAGCCTGTCTCAAAATAACAACAACAACAGCACACACACACACACACACACACACACACTAAATAAACAAAACAAAGCAAAACACACCAGAGTAGTTGTGGGAATGTGTGTGTCAGAGGGACCTGATGTCATCTAAGGTTCCTCATGTCACTGTGAAACACAACTTGCTTTGGGCTGTTTGTTCCCATGGTTTTTATTAGAAGAAGAATGTCCAGCTTTTTAAAGCTTCCACTCTCTTGTGTATATAGGTAGGTAGGTATATGTATATATATATATATATATATATATATATATATATATATATATATATATATATATGCCTATAGGTGTGTCTATGTACCATGTATGTGTATGATGCCCACAGAGGGTGTCAGACCTTGTGGAAATAGAGTTACAGATGGTTGTAAGCTGCCATGTGGCTTCTGGGATTCAAACCTAAGTTCTCTGAGAAAGCAATCAGTGCTTTTAACCACTGAGTCATCTCTCTAGCCACTATCTTGAATTAATAATGTATGCCAGATGTTATGCTGCATATCAGGGAATTTAAGCTAAGTAAGAAATAATAGAGCACATACAAAACAATTTGGCTGAAGAATAGGAGATGAAACAGGAAAGATGGCTGATAAATGTCAGTGGCATTACCATTAATAAAGTAAGGTGAGAGACAGGAGGATAGCACCGTGAGATCAGACAGCTCTGATGCTGCTGCAGTAGAACCACACTGCAACACTGTCCCTCTGTGCTTTCCCTCTAAGTCTGTAGCAATGCTAATATGGAGAACAGCGCGCACACTGCTCTAATCTTTCTCCTCATCTCTGGACACGGGACTCCATTGTTTAATGTTTTTACAGAGTCACAATAAGACTTCATGTAGAATTAGGGCATGGGTTCATCTCTCTCAAGCAGAAACCAGCAGAACTGAAATCTACTTCCCTTAAGGAAGAACTGAGAAGGCATCTAAAGATAAATGTCCTACTTCCCTGGAGCCAAGACTACCAGGGTAAAAACGTTGCCATTTGCATGGTACCTACCTTCAGTACTTACCTTCTGCAGTCAATATCACATCTAAACAGTGTAGAAGAATCAAGGGGGATGAGAAGTCAAAGGTCACCAAGTGAAGAAAAAGAGAAAAATGCTAATACATCCTAGTATTCTATCAAGAGCCACCAGAGCTTTTTACAGTGGGAAAAGATTTTCTTAAAACTTTACATGAACTCATGTCACAGACCAATTCAGCTTTCATGCTAAGGTTTTGTGTCCACACATTTCAGAAACCATTCAGTGTTTGCTTTATGCATTACTACCCAAAGCAATAGAGTAAATGTTACTGTGATGGCTTCTAAAGCAGCCAGGGGTCTTGATGGTCTTGTCTGGAAGGGGCTGGATGACAACTGATAGATGGCAAACCTAACACACCTGTGACTTCCAATCCTCAACTTCAGTCTCTCTTGTCCATCAGTAGGCTGTTTGCCTCTGCTCCTATCAGGGTCATCTTAACACAGTAATGTAATGACAAATCTCCTACTATATCTTGGGAGATGAGCCAGCAACATCAGGAACTGACCCCTTACCCTTTTGAATCCCAATGTGTATTTTCAATTATTCAGGTGACTTGTCTATCAGCTCAGGTCATTTCCTCTTTCTCTAGATCTTCTTCACTTAGATTTCATCATCATTAAAGCAGCTAACCCATCATTTCCAAGGATAAATCAATTGAGAGATGGAGGAAAAACTATTCAGTGATACAATAAATTTATGCAACCCTTATCTGCCTCTCAGTTTGAGGGTATCACTATTAGGTAAAGTTTTCTCCTTTTGGTGTCATATTTTCCTTCCTCCACAGCAGCAGTTGGCTTCCTGAATTATACATGTGTTCTCTTCTTTCCTTCTCATCTACCTCAAGGAGGTCATCTCTCCATACTCCTACACATGCGCACACACTTGCACACACATGCACACACACGTGCACACAGGAGGTCATCTCCCCACATCCCAACACACACATACAACCTTACTATATTCAGGTGCAATAGCGTGTCTGCAATATTATGTGGCTTCTACGATACATTTTAAGGCAAACACAGGATTTACATCAGAGCATTAGTTTTAAATGGGAAATGGTATATATATAATAACATTAAAAGTAGATGGGGAACTAATGATTCAGAGTCTTTTTGTGTCAATGACAATGGAAGTCATTCCCAGGTAGAAGCAAGCCTATCTGACATCCTTTTCACAGATCATCTTTGATTTTATCATATGTGATGAGAGATAGTGCTATGCCAAGGGCAAATGAACAGCTGTTTAGAGAGAAATCAACGTAAGCAATTGAATCTGTTCACACCCTAGTGTGGGTCAGTGGCCTGTTGGTCATACTGAGAAGTGGACAAAATCATCCACCAGCAGCAGAACCACCACTACGGCCACTTTCCCACGTTTTGGAAAACACAGTAACAGAAAGATACTGGCTACAGAAACACAAGTGTGATCAAAGAGTCAAAGGCCTTGGATTAGGATGGTACATAGTTGTGTCTGCATCTGAACTGGTCATATTTGTAGGAACTCTGTGTTCACGCTAGACTGCTATAACAAAAATGTCAAATGTTGGATGGCTGTTAAACTAAAGAAACACAGCCCAGTAGCCAAAAATTTGTTCATTTCTCATAGCTCTAAGATCAAGACACTGGAAGGACTGCTTCTGGTGGTGGACCTACCTAACTGTAGATAGCCTTCTTACTCCAACCTCACAGAGCAAAAGGGGTGAGGGGTCTTTTTAAGGATGATTTTGTAAGGGTACCAACCACATTCATAAGAACTCAGTCTTATGACCGAATCGCTTGGAGAAAGGCTCTATATCCTAACAGTTTGAAGACCATAGCAGTCCCTAAGCTTAGGGATGGCACTGAGAACAATATAAACTTGGCCACTTAAGGATGGGGCTATCACAGAGATTACACACATATAAACACAAGCAACTTCTCTGTTAGATTACTTACATTGTTCCTTTAAATATCAAACAATAAGGATTATACTTCACTGAAACATAGTCTTATTTCTCTCGTCCCATAGATTGTGTGGGTCTCCCCACTCTTATGGATCATAGGCTGATAAAATCCATGAGGGCAGTGGGAGCAGAGATTAACAGTGGGGGTGGGGGAAAGCCCTGTGAGTACATAAAGTGAATGACAACACTGGGACCAGCATCAGTAGATAGGTCAACATTAATTAGGATGATTCAAGACTTATAAAGCTTGGGGACTGGAGAGATGGGCAAAGGTCATTGGCTAGGGTTTTAGGGTACTTAGAATGCCTTATTAGCATGAGGAAACATTTCAGAAAACTCAGGTGCTGGCTAAACAGGTTTTATCAAGAGAAAGGAAATTGATCCTGTAATCTAATTGAGGCTTTATGACATTCCTCAGGTAAAGCTGAGGTATATGTGTGGGCTTAGAAGTTCACAGATAAGGTCAGAGAAGGATGAACCCCACTAATGAAGGGAGTCCCCTCACTTTGTGCCATGCCCCAAAAGGATATCTGGTCAATGATAGACTTTGACCTTAATTAGCAGAGCTTTCACAAATTGTAACATAAATAACCTTTCACACACTACAACTCAAGTTTTAGATAAAATTGTAAATGAAATCAGCTTATAAGTAGAGGTCCTTCCAGATGCATCCTTTTCTCCAAGAATTCTCATGGCTATTCCTGGGGGCTGTGGCAGTCTGAATAGGTATGGACCCCATAGACTCTTGTGTTTGAATGCTTGGCCCATAGTAAGGAGTGGCCTTGTCAGAGTAGGTATGGCCTTGATGGAAGAAGTGTGTCATTGTGGGGATGGTCTCATTTGCTCAAGCTATGACCAGAGTGGCACACAGTCTCCTTCTGCTGCCTTCAGATCAAGATGTAGAACTTTCAGCTCCTTCTCCAGTACCATGTCTGCCTGCACGCTGCCATGTGTCCCACCAGGATGATAATGGACTGAACCTCTGAAACTGCAAGCCATCCCCAAATTAAATGTTTTCCTTTGCAAGAGTTGCTGTAGTCATGGTGTCTCTTCACAGAAATAAAACTAAGACAGGGACCTTTCTGCCAAATCCTCCCTTGGCCCCTTTATCTGGCTCTACATCTTCTTCGTGTTTTCTCTTTTCCAGTTTTCTCTAAATAGCACATCTATGTTACTGATTTGTGACAGTTTAGAAATACTTTGTAGACCTTGACACTTAATGTGGAATTTACCTTGTGAAAAGTGCCATCTTAAATGTTGTTAAAGGCCACTTGTAATCATTTACAAGCTATACATTTACAAACATTTATAAGCTAGCCATAGTGTTTTAGGCTTTTCTATTTACACCAATATCATTGAATAAGAAACCATTTACTGGCACTCATGTTGACTTCATTTATAGTGATTTTCTTAACTATCCCTCAAACATTGCCAAGTGATTCATGATGCTTACATCACATTTTCTGTATTAGATCCACAGAGATGAACCTGGACATGATTGCATAAGGATCTGACAGCTAAGAGAATATTTCCTTGAGACAGTTAAAATTCTCTAAAATTATATACTAACATAGGATAGCTAATCCTGAAATCTAATTTAATTAAGCTTTACATTAATTCAAAATAATATATTAGACTTCAGTAATGGAAAGTGACTTATACATATTGGGTCTGCACGGGAAAAATCAAAATACATTTCTGTCAGAGAGAGACAGAGACAGAGACAGAGACAGAGAGACAGAGAGACAGAGACAGAGACAGAGACAGAGAAACCAGAAAGTGCCCTTGCCATGCATTACCCACGAGCAAAAGCCTTAATCTACAGACTATAGTAAGTGAATTGGGAACAGATACTTTTTTCATCTCACAATATTTTAGTAAGAGCTAAAATGCCAATCTACACCAGAACTGAAATCCTACTGCAGACCTTGTTTCTTTGTTTTGAGCAGAAACCATCTGACTGTCAAATTCTCTTGTATACACTGTCCCTGTTTCTGTCTGTTTGATCCAATTTCAGATTCTCTACAATTTGTTCTGGTTTATTCTTTCTGTATCACAGTTTTTAAAATTAATCTTTTCTTGTTTGTTCTAAAAATAGCTAATTTTTAAACTTGATTTAAGAAGTTAACATTGAAGAAATATTATTAAAACCAAGGGAGTCTCCCTGGAGATCTGTGATCTGAGTTCACTCTAAAAGACAGCCCACACCAAGTTCACAGACCTGCTGTATAAGCCAGACCTGCTCCTTAAAGAGCAAGGAAGTCAGTATTGTGGCAGAAGGCAAAAGATGGAGGACCAGTGGTTTTTAAAGCATCAAAGGTAAGGATGGGCTGGATTCCGTAAGGCTTTGTGTGATGTTTCAGACAGGATATGATGGAAGAAGAAGCCATGTAAGTGGAGCAAGTTTCATGCTAAGAGGACATCAACACAAGGCTCAGAGTTAGTGTCTGGCCTGAGAACAAAACACTGGGAATGGGAACAGAGTAGGAGGTGGCTGTAATAGGGTTTGGGCAGCAGGAATACTATCCCTCTCAGGCGTAAACAAGAGATTTCCAGCTTCTATGTTTAGAAGAGTAGAAATAGAGAGACTAGTTAGAAGCTTACTGTAACAACCTAATTCATCTTGATGGAGGAGATTCAGATGAGGATGATAAGGAGACCATGAAAGGCTAGGTTCTAGATGTGCTCTGAGGACACACTTCTCACCCCCTGAGATAGCTGTTACTTTTCAAAATATGAGAAGGGTTGCTGAGGGTGTGGGTAAAGTGAAGAGTTACTGGTGGGGATGCAAAATGGCATACTGACGTTAAAATCAGTGTAATCGCTTAAAAAGAAACATTATCCTCCTAGGCATATACCCAGACACTGAACAAAGTGCGAACCAAAACACATACCAATGTACTTATCAAAGCATGGAGGGAATCTCTACAAACCTGTGGCACTGTCTCAGCATGCAGTTTGAACAGGTTTGATGTTTGTATAAAGACACAAGGCGCACTTTGACCCAGTTTCCAGCTCTCTGCCTTTCTGTGTTCCTCAGAATGGCCAACACAGAAGCTTGCCTCATCCAGCCATCTTCGGGTAACTACCTCCCCCCATAGAGGACAGAAGAATCTATTGGACTCATCCTACATGGATGCACAGAGACTATAAGCAGAATGAGACTTCAAAGTCCAATTTCAATTACAGCATGACAGCAGAGGATACAACCTACTTAGTCTAACCCACCAAGGAAAAATCACCAACAGTAACACCTGCTCATGTACAGCCAGGATGCCAGTTCATGCCTCTGCCTCTGTGCCCCTCAAGCTCAGCATTCCCATCTGTAAGCTCAGCATACTGCCCCTTTGTCATTGTTTCCAGTCCTTACTAGATTTGAGGCTTTGTTTATTCCTGAAATACTTAGAATTACATCAATAATGTTATGGACCACTTTTTTTTTTTCCTCACTTCAGTTTCCTGTATCTGCACTTCCTTTGTATCTATGGTGCCCCTGGTTTGCATGTCTGCCCTCGTCTGTTTTCTGTGGTGATTCCCTCCAGTTCACACTCCATCACCTCTACTCTCAGTTTGGTTTAGGCTGCTTGAACTGGTTCTCACCATTCTGTAACAGTGTAAGGGTTCTGATTTTATTTTCATTTCTTTCATTCTTCTCTTGCTTTCCTGGCACAACGTTATCTTTTTCTCTGTTTTTCCTCTTTTTGTTGAGCTTCTTCATTAGATGAAACGTATTCTCTGCGTTGTATGTGAGGCAATGAGAATCAGTTATTTAATCAGGTATCTTCTCTGTATTTTTTTCCTCATTTTATTGTAGCTTGTGATAATTACTATATTTCACAAAAAGCTGTTTATAACAGGAATATCGTCAAATTCATATTTGTCCTAAGATCTCACTACTGCTGTTTTTCACTGAAAACTAAAGGTTCTAAATTTCAGTTGTTTGAGGCTCTTTCAGCTTATTAACCCTCTCCATTAAAAGATGGTGGTGGTGGTTGGCTAATATTTAACCCATCCAGGACCCAAACCATTAGCCATCTATCATAAAATACACACCCTGGTAGCTCTGTGCCCTTGCAGGTTGGTAACTACTCCTATGACTGAACTCTCCCTGCATTGTACAGAGACATGAACACAAGCCAAGTGGATAAATGGAACTGCATTTTTGGGGGACCTGTATCCATTTCTTCTGCTCTTATAATCAGCCTGTAGAGGAGAACTAAATAAACAACTGGAGAAGGTGTTATCCCCAAAGCTGTTGTCTGTCCGTGAGATATGTTCTTCTACCTGGGCTGCCTTGTTTGGCCTCAGTAGAAGAGGTCTGGCAGAGACTTGAAGTGCCAGGGGGTGGGATAAACAGTGAGCCCTACCCACCCAGAGGAGAATGGGGAAAGGCTTGTGGTAGGGGGTGACAGGGAGGGGGGCAGTGAGTGAAATGTAAAGTGAATAAGCCAAAAATAACTAAATTAATTTTTAAGAAAATTAAACCATAGAGAGAAAAGGGGGAAAAACGTTTTCCCCTGAAATTTTCAGGATGCCTCAAGGAAGAAGATCTAGACTTCAGATAATGCTTGTTCTTCATTCTTCAGCCTGTGCTTCTGTGTTAGTCTAAGTTTTGAAAGGTGAAGAGACTCCTAGCCCCAAGCTTTCAAGCTACTTTGCTCTTGATAATGATCCCTTGTCTTCCCCTCCCCATTGCTTTTTCTTATATGCTCTGGAAGATATTATATATAATAATATTGTATAACATACTATAATGTTACACATTATATGGGTTCTTCAGAAGAACAGTTCCAATGGCATAAATATATATCAGAATTTAAGTCAGCTCTAAAGTAGTAGCAACAGCTAAGGAACAGTCGGGAAGCTGAGAATCCAGTGTCACTCAATCTTTGAGGCTGGCTGTCTCAGCAGTCAGAGTAGCCCCATGATAGCTGTCTGTCACTAAGGGTGACAACCCATAGCTACTCACTCTACAGAACAGGATGTCTCCATGGTCCCAAATATGGCACCAGAAGAATGGAAGATTTCTTGGAGAACTACAGGTCCAACATCAGTGATGTAACTGTGGAATTACTGATTTGTTCTGCTCTTGTTGAACAGATGACCACCAGCAGCAGCAGCAGCAGGAGCAGCAGCAGCAGCAATTAGTGACAGGATAGAAGGCCAAGGACTGAACGCAATCTTTCTTCTGACATACCCTTTTTATCTGTGATACTACCAGAAAGTGACACCTACAGTCTGGGTAGGTCCCATTTCAATCAAAGCAATCAGGACATTCTTCAGATGAGGCTCTAATTTGTGGCAAGTTGGCATTTAAACAAACCATGAAAGGAATCAATCCAAATGGGCCTAAAGACCTCACACGAGATAGGTTTTGGATAAGCTTAGAAATGCTAAACTGAAGGGAAGTATCTCAATTGAGAGTGGAGATGGTCAAAATACACTGTATGCACATAGGAAATACCCAAAGAGTAAATAAAATAAAATTTAAACAAATACTGGTCCATCTATAATAATAGAATCTTTTACCCTGTGCTCATCACAGATTGCAAACATTCTTCCTTATAAAGACCCAGAACCAGAAACCATCACACAAGATGCTGGACCGAGGACTAGGAAACAAAAAGGATTCCTGAACATTCCACTGAAAAAGTGATGGAATTATTTAAGTATACATGTTCTCTCCTTCGTTTTCCTTCCTGTAGCGTGCTGGGAGCAATGTCTTCTTGCTTTCTTCTGCATGTGGCTGTCACATGTTCTGGGTGGCTTTTGCTATTCAGGGTTTCAGAACAAGCCAAGTTTTAGTTCAGTTTGTGAACATTTATCATATCTATGGTCTGTACAGAGAGGAAGAAGTTCCACATGAATAGGTGTGTACTGTTGACATAGGCATGGTGATGTCCTTGGCCTTGGGATCAAAGGGATGGCAAAGTCTTCCTCCAGGGACCAAGTATGACTAGACAGTGTCTGCAGAAAATGTCCACGAGACATTTCTCCCCTCCCCCCAAATGTTTATGACCTAAAAACTGCTGTGCTACCATGAGCCCTGCCTCCTTGTTCATTTGTGTGAAATGATCCCAATTCTCTGTTCAATTTTATATAATAAACACTAAGCTTCTGGGGTGATGCTGTTTCCCCAACAGACAACACAGTCCACCAGACCTCTGCTTTCTCCTTTGCTTGTAGATTCCTGTGCTTGCATCTGTCTTGCCCCACCTGAGTCAGGTCTGTCCCTGGAGTTTGCAGGATATGGCAATGGTTCACTCATACTTGTAAGGAATTTCACATTAAGCATCAAGCCAAACCATGAACTATCAAAACTCGATATCTGCTTTCATCCTTTGTTTTTCTGTTTCCAGAAGGTGAAGTAGGGAGGTTTATTGACTGACCAAGAAGAATACACAGGCCTCTCCACTCCCTGCAGATATTGTTTCAGTATCTTGTTATCACTAGTGAAGAGACAGGTAGAAAGTTGAGAGACAGTTCTTTGCTTGCTCTTGTCATTAAGTAGCTGGAAAAGGTTGCATGCATGGGAGCTTCTCTTTCGTTTGCAAAGTCAAGAACAAATACGAAAGTGTATCTTATTTCTTTTCAAGGCCAAATATTTTATCATTCTTCTATGTAAGCTTGGGGAGCTTAAAATATGTACTGTATTGACACATGTATTTGTGCCCTTTATTGATCATAAACCAATTAAGAAACCCATGGGATAAGAAGCTACTGTCAGTTGAAATCGTTGCATTAGACAAAGCAAAATAAACTTCTAGGTTTACATTACAAATAAATGTAATAAATTGAAAATGCCTTTTGGTGCAATTTAAAAAGAAACATACACTATAGTTGTTTTGTTTTTTTTCCCTGAAAGTCTGTTTACTTCTTTTATAAGCTACACAAAAGTATTTAAGTGATCATGGGTGATAAAACATTTGTTCATAATGCATGGGCTTCAAACCATGAGATTCTTTTGAGAATCTGTAAGAAAAGGCTTCAAAAGCAGCAGCCCGAGCTACCAATTATAACAATGCTAACTTTAGTCAGATTTCGGTTTGTCCTCGTCTGCACAATGATGATAATGTCTAATTTGGACTTTCCAATGTAAGCATTGTTATGAAATCATCTGTAGTCCAAGATTGCTTAGAAATGGCAAAAAATAACCTTAATTCTTGCAAATCTGAACAACAATATGCAGCATAAAGAGAATAAAAAGTTTATTGCATAACACAGAAGAGCGGGGAGCAACCTGGTCTCCTTCTGTGGAAGAACCCAGCCCTAAAAACAGTCTATTTTACTTGAGTATACTTTAAAAGGTTCTAATTCCCAGCAAATTTCTGGTATATCCACAGCAGGAGCTCGGAGAGTGCACAAGGTATTTAAAAGCAGAGGAGGTTATGGTCACATGTAAGCCAATTTGACCTTTTCACTACACAGTCTGAATATCCCAAACCCTAGCTTGGTTTCTGAATTCAGAGCCTTGTAGGTGTTTGATTTTCAGATTAGGGATGCTCAGCTGGTACTGTCTATCACAACGTTCCAAACTACTCTGATACCTGGGACACGTCTCTTCCCTTTCAGTTAAAGAACTTTCAATTTGCATTTTGTTTATCTGATTATTTTAACATTTAGTTCAATAGCAGCAAAACTCTATCTAAACATTGTAAACCTCTTTCCTGCACATTCTAAGAAACTCTGGTCATCCTGTACCAGTGACAAGATTATCATGGTCAAGACTATTTCATACATGTACATCCACAACATGCATACACTCCCATGAAGAGCTTCACTATCAATCACCAAAATAGCACTTCTTGATCTACTGTGTAAAGTAAAATGATTCTCCTACCTATGCTTTATGAATAATGTATTTTAGCATCTATGGTCTCAAGATTTGTACACTATACTCCTTAGTTTGATCCATCTTAAATAACTTGACCCCTTCTGTCTTCAGAGCATGGACAATATAGCTTGCTTCAGTTATCAACTTGACACACCTGGAAAAAGCAAACCTTGGTTGAAAAATTGCCTCCTCAGACTGGCATGCAGGCAAGTCTGTGGGGGCATTTTCTTGATTGTGAATGGATAAAAGAGGGCACACACCACTATCATGTACCACTCGTGGGTCTGAGCTATAGAAGAAAGGTAGCTATGCAGGCCATAGGAAGCCAGCCAGTAAGCAGCATTCCCCCAAGGTCTCTGCCTTAGCTCCTCTTTAAAGTTCCTGCCTAGAGTTCCTGCCTTGGCTTCCCTCAATAACAGCCAGTAGTCTGTAATCGAAGCAAACCATTTCCTCTCCAACATAGTGTTGGTCAATGTTTTATCACAGTAAGAGAAAGCCCATTAGAATAGGCACTAACTCAAGGATGGAGCTATAGGACATAACCTGGATCTTAAGGAGTTACAAAAAGAACTAGGTTATAAAAGGTAAAATAGGCAGCCAAGGGTGAAGCCAGCAGGGTGAGCCATGCTGGTGAAGAGAGTTTGCATGGTATATCTCCCTTCTTATGACAGCTTATGGAGAAGTCCTGCCTTTATATTTTTAACTGTCACATGTATCTCTCTTCTATCTGTATCTAATGTCACCATGGGTATAAGGCCTCCAAATGACTTTCAGACATGAGTTCTACTCAAATAAAGCATCCCAAATAACTGTTCAATTGTTAGACATTGTCATTTCAAATATTCTACTTTTCTGTAACATGTCTTCTCTGTAACAGGTTTTAACAATTCTACAGATTATAGGTGATGCTCAGAAATATGACCACCTAAATGAGGATACATCTTCTTAGTAAAAATGAGTCAAACTTTTGTTCATACCACAGAATGACATTTCAAAGGCTTTTTTACCTAATTGTAGACACTAATAGCAAACAATAAATGAGCCATTATTCTTAGCTTCCTCCTGCTAAGTAGACTCTTTGCAAGCCATTGCAACAGGAAAGAGACTGGAGTAGATGGGAGTGGCTGCACTTCTCTGAGAATAAAAAGAAGCTCATAAAGCTGAGGGCCAGAAGGTAAGGAGGAAATATTGCTTAGTGAGACAGTAGAGGCAAGCAGAACCACATCATAGGCCAGGACAAGAGTTTTAACTTTTCTTCTAAGAACATTGATGAGACAGTGGTAGAACTGCTTAGACTCGATAGTTTTAAAGATCTGATAATAACAGGGTAATAGTGGGTTTGAGCATGTCAGAGGTTCGTGAAAAAAGCAATAAAACCAGATAACACAAAATATTTTCATATTATTAAGATAATTCTTCAATTTAGTCAGGCGTTAATTGTTATATGTGTAAGTTAGAAACATTAATGTAGATTATTTCTATGGGAAAATAAAATTTGATTTTCTCAGTCCTTTAAGATACGATGACAAAACACCTGCGACTGGGTGATTTGTAAAGAAAATATGGTAGATGTGCTGGCTAGTGCGGTGTCAACTTGGCACATGCTAGAGTCATTTGGGAAGAAAGAACCTCAACTGAAAACCAGCCCTCATTGGTTGACTTATAGGCAAGCCTTTTTCTTGATTACTGATTTTTGTGAGAGGGCCCAGCCCATTCTAGGTACCATCCCTAGAATTATGGTCCTGAACAGTATAAGGAAAGCAAGCTGAGCTAACCATTAAGAATGAGCCAGTAAACAATGTTCTTCCGGGGCTTTCATAACAGATCTTGCTTTTAGGGTCCTGCTTTGACTTCCTTCCATGACAGACTGTGGTGCACAAGTATAAATGAATAAAGCCCTTTCCTCCCCAAGTTGTTTTTGATAATGGTGTTTTATCACAGCAATAGAAATCTCAGAAGTAAAAGACAGAGGGCAGAAGGAATGACATTTTCTCAATTTAGCTCTTTTTATAACTGCTTTGATCCAAGTATTAGAGCACAGACCTTTGGACAGAAGCATCTTTGAGAAAGTTCCACCTACCAACACAGTCCCCTAGGGAGAGGGGTGTGCTAAAACACAAATCTGGGAGGGACATTCTGATCACTGCAGAGATTATATCTGGATACATTTGGATCTTTAAAGAGACTAGAAAATGTAATTCTAACCTAAATAGATCAAGAACACATGATCTAAGTTGACTGACAGGAGGAAGAGAAAAGTAATGGAGAAAGCATAACCCATATTACATTTGGCTTTCTAATTTATTGCAAGGATTTTGCTTTTACTGGGGTATACTTTACACATTTTGAAAAGGGTAAAATGGCTAGTCTAACTTTAGTGTTAAAAATGGCTTATGTAGTAGAGTGTAAGGGGCAGAAGCTAAGAGAAGCATCTGGTTGTCATAATAATCCAGGAAGCATCAGGGTGGTAGAAGTCAGCAAGGTAGAGAGTAGGTGCATTACTGCTGTATTTTCAAAGGTTGGCTGGCTGGCTAACATAAGAGAAGAAAATTGTCAAGAGCCACTTGCAGGGTTTTGACCCCAGTATCTAAAAGGATCAAGTAGCCTTGGGTAGAGAGCAAAGAGGCTGGATTTTAGGAAACATTAGAACCCCAGCTAGAAAATTTTCTTGTGATTCCAGTGGAGGAGGAAGTAAGCAATTGGGTATGAATTTGGAGTTCAAGGGAACAGTCATATCTGGAGATACAGATGCTGTGCCCATTAGCATATAAGCAGCAGTATTTCAAACTGTGTTGCTAGATTAGATAGTCAGTGACAGTGTCTTTAAGAAACACTCTGTGGATGGAATCCCAAGACACTTGGCTATTAGAGAGAGAGAGAGAGATAGAGAGAGAGAGAGAGAGAGAGAGATAGAGAGAGAGAGAGAGAGTGCATAGAGAAATCTGAGAGGAAACTGTAAAAGGAACAGGAAGGAAAGAGCATGATGTGGGGCCAACCCTGACTTTTTCTCCGATGCAGCTCAGCTTTCAGATCTTGGAAACTCTGTTTGATATTGTCTTCCCTAGATTTGGTTATGAGCCTTTCCTAAGTGCCCCTATGGCAAAACACCCTGAGTCTTTGTCATACTGTGTCACAGGGATCTGTCCTGACTCATTTCTTCCTGTAAGCCATAAGCTTCTTAAATAAGAAAGCAAGAGTATTCCCAGAAATTACCCCTGTGCTTATCTCATGATAACCTCAGAACACCAATGGTCGAACTGAATTAGTAATGGGCATTTACCATCACAGGCACAGTACTACTGTGATAAAATGAGTCTGCTATGACTATTAGGAGCAGTACCGTATATACATCTATTTCACGGAATTTATTTTTCTTTATAATTATTCATAGGGAAATTTCTAGCATTACTTTGTTGCTACATTTGCAGTTCTAATTTATATAATAGAGCAGGAAGAATAAAAGTAATATTATTTTTATATGTTAAACATGTGCACTAAATAGGACCTACATATGCTACCTTATGTAAATATTTGACCTTCCTCACAAAATTAGGAAGAAAAGTACAATTAATTTAGAAGAAAAAACCCACAAGATTCATAAGTATCTAAGGTCATTGAAATTGTATGAGTCAGATTTAAATATAAATCAACCTTTTGTTAATATGCTATACATATAAAATATGGACAATCAAAACAGGTGACAAGTTTTAAAATAGCAGAATATCACTTACCGGAAAGTATAGGAGCAGAGAACCAAAGAGTATTGTTTCCAACAGGATGAGGCCAGATGCCCTGATGCTCTAAAAGACAAATTGAGAATGTCAATGTCAGTGTTAACTTAATTTCCAGGCAAAGAGGATTTATGCTACTGTAAAAATGCCTCATCCCTGAGAACAGCATTCTTCTGGGGGAAATTAAGTAAATAAATGAAATCTAGCTAGTGTTCAGGTGGGTGAACAGCTGACAGATGAGGGACATCTGATTATAATGGGGTGACAGTCCTGACAATGGCATCGGGGACTTCACAGAATTTCATTCTCTGCAACTTGAGTTACTGAGTCATCTGAGAAGCCAAGAACACTACCTTGAAGATTCCTATAATTTGAGAAATTGTAACTGACACAGATCTTTTCTCTATTTCTAAGACATAAGCCACCAGTGCCCTAAGCCATTTTACAGACACCTGCTGGATCACTGTGGATAGTTAAAGTCTCAGTGTGTGAGCTATATAAAGACCTGTAATCTCAATGGTGTAATATAATCTCTATAACACAGCTTAATTGTATAAACAATATGAATCATATTCATATAAAATGTTCCTCACTTTAAGCGTTATTTATCCTACAGTCAAAATCTAAAAGACTAAGTTGTTTTCAAATAGACTTCCTAATATGTAGTTTCTAAGCATGAATGTATTTAACAGCTTTATAACATTTTTTAAAAAAATATTTTTATTGATTTTCTGTGAGTTTCACATCATGTACCCCAGTCCCAGTTAGCTCCCCTTCCCCTCATCCTCACCCATCACCCTTGCAAATTCCCCCAAATAGAAACACACAAGCAAACAAACAACAACAAAATATAGACATCTCATCTTGGAAGCTGTGGTATGTCACAGTATGTCCCAAAGTATATCCCTCTGTCCACACATCTTTGCTTGCAAATGTTCGTTCCAATGAAGCATTGGTCTTGTTCAAGATCTCTGGCTTCTGTGACACCATTAATCCTCATTGGGACCCCTCCAAGTTATCCTGTTGTAGCCCTGGGTCATGGAGATGCTGCAGCTTTGGAACAGCAGGACTGGCCCTTTCATGCCTCCCAACCTTTTGCAGAGGATGTAGATTTGGGGGTGGGCCAATTCAGAGCCTTGGATCTGGGCCTGAGTGATGGCAGAGTTGGACAGCCCACTGGCTCTCCCTTATCTACACCACTAGGGCAGCTCTCCAGCACTCCTCTGGTTAGGTCCCCCAATGCCACCATCAGCAGGAGGCAGGGTCAGCTTTCCTGCTCTCATGCCCTCGAGGCTGGCTCACCTACATACATGTCTCCAGAGCCAGCTTCTCTGTGCTCCCCAGTCAAGATACTGGGCCCATTCTCCCAAGTGCTGCAGCCTGTGAGGGTCTATGACAGCTCTCCTGCTCTCACACCCCGTGGCTGGCTCATCCATGCCTTCACCATCAGTGGCTTCTCCACTGTGTTGCCCAGGTGAGATGCAGGGCCCACTCCCCTGAGTGCTACAGCGAACAATGGGGAAGGTCTAGCTCTCCTGCTCGTATACCCTCAAAGCCAGCTTTCCTGATTACTGCAGGTGGCAAGGGAAAGGGGGCAATGTATCACACCCCCCCCCGTATCCACGCTACCTCATGGCAGCCAAGTGGCAGGCCCAGCTTTCCCTCACTCTCTTCCTCAGGACTGGCTCATCTTCACTCCCATCACCAGGACTATCGCTGATGTACTATTCAGGGCCTACTCTTCTAACAGCTGCAGCTCGTGAGGGACAGGCAAGACAAGCTCTCCTGAGCTCATAACCCCATGGGCAGCCTTGCCAACTGTCAGAGGTGACAAGGGGGAAGGGTCGGGACATCATCTCTATGCCCATGCTACCCCATGGCAGACAAATGGCAGGGTCATCTCTCCCACCCTCAAGCCCTGGCATGGCTCACCCACACCACTGCCATTAGAGACAGCTCTACTATGTTTCTTGAGCAAGGTGTAGGGTCTGCTTTCCCTTATTTTCATCCTCAGGGCTGGCTCATCCCCACCACCAGGGTCAGCTTAGATGTGCTGTCCAAACAAAGTTCAGGGTCCACTCTCCCAAGAGCTGCAGATAGTGTGTGGCAGAACTAGCTCTCCTGAGCTCTGCCAATGGTAAAAAAAATGGAGCCAGCTCTCCAGAGTGCCATATCCACTGAGGAGGAAGACCAATTATGGGTAGCTCTTGGACATCCAGGTGGTCCCCGGTGGCTACCCCAACTAGGGAAATCACCGTGTTCTCTAGTAGTAATATGAGCCAGGGATATTGACACTGACCCTTGCTGCTGCATTGCCATGGATTCAGAGATGGCCCTCTGCAGCATTTTAGGCAGGGACCTCACCATGGCCCCAGGTGGCAGGGCTGGCTGCTCATATCAGGTTACCCCTCTTCACCCTTGAGTCTCCAGTTCCATCTCTCTTCATAATACTCAAGATATTCCACTTCTCTTTCTCTCCCAACTGACCACCATATACTCCCACATTGTGGTGGCTCCAGCTTCAGGCTGGACATGCAGCTGGCAGGCTCCTGGGTGATATCCTCCATCTATACTGCATGGTAAGCAGTGTGTCAGAAAGCAGATGTCTACAGCCCACCAGTGTCATGCACTGGAGGGCAGGACTGTGGGTGGCAAGGTGCTCCACAGGTCTTTTTCTGTCTTTCTCCTACTCTGCACTAACTGGACTTGATTTTACTTGATTTTTGTGAGTCCTAGACATAGAACATATTTGGCTACCAAGCCAGGTGTCAAGCTAGGATGAACAAAGAACTGCCATCTGCTCTTCCCCTGGCTAAGAAGACCACCACCACCAAGGTGCCTCTTTGCCCACTGGCAGGGGGCATGACATTTTTTTATACAATCTGCTAAATAGCAAATTACTAAAACAAAATAGGGTTGAGGCAAGAAATAAAATACTAAATCAATCTTCACTTGTAACAATAAATCTGGCTTCAATGAGTCACTCTGGAATCCCTATGCTTTTTATTAAATTTAATATAAAGCATGCATACACATTACCAGTATACAGATGTCTTACTTATCAGGAAAGTTATGTGAAGCAAGAAAATTAATTCTGCAACAGCCAAATATGTTAGGAATCTAAACTATGACAGAATGTTGTATTCTTTTGAAAATAATCTGATAACTGGAAAGTCAGGAAAAGAAAATTCTAATTCCTCTTCTGGAATCTTGCAAAGTATTAACCACACAGAACTGTGTTATGTGATCCTTCAAAGGAACTCATAACTAAGGGTTTCAGAATGATGTACAGTAGGGATCATTTGAGTGGCTGTTCCCTGTTTGTTTTTCTGTGGTGCTGAGGACAGAGCCCAAGGCCCACACTTGCTTGCAAGGCAATCTTTGCACCTCCACTACATCTTCTGCCTTTCTGTCTTTTCAATATGGATCATTGTTTTATCTAGTATATGTTTTGATGAAAAGGAAATTTCTATCAGCAGTATTTGAGTATGGGCTGGTAAAATTTCTAAAATGGCAAATTACATTTGCAAAGCATACCTACTTATGGATGTTTTTATAGTTTCTATTCTAATTTTTAATACAACACTAAGACTCAGACTGCAAACCATTATGCAAAACTTCTTATAAAATAATCTATGCAATGTTGACAAAGGAACAGAGAAAGGAGCTGGAGAGGACAGCAAAAAATTAAATAAACAAACAAAAATAAACAACAGGCTTTGTAGTTAAGTTTGCCTCACTGTGAATTCTGAAATAGCTATTTCAGTAGGCAACAGTGAATTTCAATAGCCTTGCCAATAAAAATCAGTATTTTAACACCTTATTAAACACAGTAAGTTATGAAACATGAAGTAGATAAAATGGCTAGCATTGGAATTGGGACACATAACTGTATACCTAGTTTTTAAAGCACAAAGCAGCCCCTGGCTGGTGAATTTGAAAACTCTAGGTACATTTTGATAGCAACAAAAATATTTTTATGTTTGGAATGGAAAGTGACTGTGGAAGAGATAGCACAGTTATTAAGAGCACATACTGTTCTTGCAGGGGATCTGAGTTTGATTCCCAGTGACCATGTAAAGCAGCTCACAACCATCTGTAATTCTACCTCCAAGAGACTTGTCACCCTTTTCTGGACTCCAGGGCATCTTTACTCATGTGCACAAACATACATATAATTCTAAAACAATACACAAACTGTAATAAAAAAGTAAAGTTCAAAATTATACCAGAATGCCCAAAAGCCCAGTGATAGGGGACCCAGAAGTTCTTCTCTTAGTATGTGATGATGCTGTGGTATGGTGGCTTCTTCCCTTCTCAATGACTTCTGATTATTTTAGGAGTAGTAGACTGTATGTCTGTGTGTCTGCCTTTCAGCCATTACAACCATACAACAGTAGGAGTCATGGGTGTTTACGTATATTCACATAGCTACCTTTTTCCTTTACACTTTACATCAGAGATGTATGTAACTCTTTGCTTAGCCTCCATCCTGGCTAAACAGGGAAGCTCAGAATTCCTTCTAAATTCCACTTCTGAGAAGTGGTTCCATCTTTAAATGGGAGACATAGTCTAAATATGCATGTTTTCCTTTCAAAATATCTGCCTTGTCTAGCCTCAGTGGGAGAGAATGTTCCTAGCCCTGCAGAGATTTAATGTGCAGTTTGGGGAGATACAGAGGAGAAGGGGAGTGGGAAACAGACTGTGGGGGGACCAGGTGGAAGGGCAGTGATCAGTATGTAAAGTGAATAAATAAATTAATGGAAAAAATATCCTGTGCTAGATCAGGCTTCAAACTCAAACAGAATGAGCCAGACAAAATGAGTGGTTCCTCAGGTCAAAGAGACATTGCAAGTGACCTAAAATATTCCACCACCTTCTCCATTGCCTTGCCGGCACTAGATCCTTTAACTGGAAAAAATCCTTGCTTTACATTTGGTACCAAGGATTTAGATACAACTCCTATGAGCCATCCCCTGATTAAGTGTAAAAGGTGTGAGAAGAGGTGCTTGGTGCTGGGAGAAGAGAACTGAAACATGGTGACTGATACTGGAGATGATGAGCAAAGTGACAGAGGACAAGGAAAACATTCACCTCCTGAGCAGTTTCACTTGAGACAGACGTAGTGGGCTAGAGCTAATTTTAACTAGAGTTGTGAACTGGGAAATGCAGAGGAGGGAGTACTTTCTTGAAAGATAGTCAACAATGTATGCTATGATGCCATTTATATAAAACAACTAGCCAGCATACATGTGTACCTACAAAAAGAAAGGTTCAGATTCATGGGTGTGTCCAACCAGTGGTTCACAGGCTATGCATAGCCCAAGATAGCTCTGAATGCAGCCCATCACACTGTAGATAACAATGCCACATTGCCCTGGGTCTAGAGGATTCATCCTAACCTGACAACAAAGGTCTCTTCCGAAGCAGAGATTATATTTGGACATAAGAGAACTTAACCTAGAAATCTTTCTCTTCATTTAAGGAGAAACAGTCAGAGACTTCTGAATAAATAGCATTTTAGTAATTAACTGAAGAAAATCTAAAGTCTATTATCTCAGGTCTTATAAAATTCTATGATTATGAGTTATAATTTGCAAAAAGTCTAAATAGAACCTTTTTTATAAGTAATATTAATAAATACGATTGCAAAACTTTGTAATGGAAAGTGCATATTAACCTTCTCCCATTCCCACCATGGATTCCTTTCCCAGTTCCCAAACCCCCAAAGATAAATTATGAATATTAAATAACAAATTCAAATCTGTAGATCAAAGATAAGACTAATGATATTCTACTAATTTTATCAAATTGTATCTAAGCCAGCTTCCAACTCTCATCACCTAGTCTGCAAAGTGCAGAGGCACATTACCTAGTGCATGTTTGCAGTTTCCAGAGGCAGATTCGGCCTTATACAACACCCCCCAAGGAAGCCCAAGCCATTTGAGTAATAAAAGAACAGGAGTGCTGAAGGCTGTGTTTTTAAAATAATTTAAAAGGCTTGTTATTATTTCCCTGGCTCCACAGGACTGACTCTATTTCATTTCATATTTCAAACAGTTTTAGCCTCTAGGGAAATAACACACGTCGTGCTCACACAGTGTAGCTATTTTTGATCATGGCCGATGTCTTTAACCTTGCAGTATTTTAACTTCCCTTATATTACAAAAGAAATCTCTGAGAAAGAAGACATTTTAAGTAGCTCAATTTCACAATCTATGAGTAAACTGAGGTAGGCATAGAATTTTATTTTCCAAAGGATGAATCAGCATAGGACTCAGAGAGAAACTAATAGCCCACAAGTTTCTCATTTACAAAGTGACTTAGATACATAACAGACTCATGGACTGACCTTTTCTTCTACCTCTTCTGTTTCTCTAGCCACAGATGAGAGACTGCATTCCAGTGACAGCTGATGAGCATTTGACACAATGCTGTGAATAGGTTCCCAGTAGGATGGAAACAGGATGTGAAAGGGAATGCTAAAGAAGTGCTTACCACTGGCAATTTGGAGGAAGTTATTGTTTAGTAATTTAATTTTTTATAAATGGGTGAAAATAGACTGTCATGCTTGGGAGACCTCAGGAAGTTCTTCAGATAGCTTCTTGTACTTCAGATAGCTTCTTGTACTTCAGATA
>JADRCH010000277.1:1475511-1541117 GCA_019843965.1 Rhynchomys soricoides
CTTCAGATAGCTTCTTGTACTTCAGATAGCTTCTTGTACTTCAGATAGCTTCTTGTACATACTTAAGGAAGAAGAGACAAAATCCCCAAAATTCATTCACGGTGAGTTCAGTTTTATGTGATTCATTAAAAGCCACTGAGATGAATGGCTACTTTTTTGAATAAAAAGTAGATTATTAAAACAACAAATTCTTCCTTTTGAAAAAATATTCCCTTCTGAGTGAGAGTCAAGCATTTTCCAATGGCCCCTCTTGGCTACTTAGTTTCTTTGGGCCTGTAGATTGAAGTATGGTTGTTCTGTACTTTATGGCTAGTATCTACTTGTATGTAAGTACATACCATGCGTATCTTTCTGGGTCTGGGTTACCTCACTCAGGATGATCTTTTTTAGTTCCATCCATTTGCCTGCAAATTTAATGATGTCTTTGTTTTAAGAGCTAAATAGTATTTCATTGTGTAAATGTACCACATTTTCTTTATATATTCTTCAGTTGAGGGATATCAGTTTATTATGAACAAAGCTGCTATGAACATATTTGAACAAGTGTCCTTGTGTTATGGTGGGGAATCTTTTAGGATTGCCTAGGAGTAGTACAGTTGGGTGTGAGATACAACTATTCCAAGTTTTCTGAGAAACTGCCAACGTGATTTCCGAAGTGGTTGTAAAAGTTGTACTCCGACCAGCAATGGAGGAGTTGTTTCACTTGCTCCACATCCTCGCCAGCATGTGCAATCACTTGAGTTTGGGATCTTAACCATTCTAATGGCTGTAAAATGGATGTTTGACTCTCACTCCGAGGGGGAAGTAAAATAAATATTGGAGGTGAATGAAAAGAGGGAAATGGGTTGGAGAGGGAGTGAGGAGGGAAATTGGAATAGGGATCAGTTGTGGGGAGGGTGCAGGAGAGGGCTGGAAGAAAGAACAGAAATTGATAGGGGGCATCTCTGGGACAAGCCAGAGACCTGGGGTAGAGGAGGTTCCCAGGAGTCTGTGGTGGTGATTCTAGGTGAGACTCCTAGCAGCTGGAATTATGGAGACTGAAGTGGACATCTCCTGTAGCCAGTAGAACTTCCAGAAGATAGAGGGGGACATCTATTCACCCACAAAACCTGCAACCCAAAATTTGTCCTGCCTACAAGATGCTCCAGAATAAAGATGGAGCAGAGATCGAGGGACCAGCCAACCAATGACTGGCTTGACTTGAGACCTATCCCATGGAAGAGAGCCAACCTTTGACACTATTAATGCCATTCTGTTGTGCTCCCAGACAGGAGCCTAGCATAACAGTCTCCTGAGAGGCTTCAGCCAGCAGCTGATGGGAACAGATGCAAGAGATCCACAGACAATAACATTAGGCAGAGCTCCAGGAATCTGGTGGAAGAGTGGGGAATAGGATTAAGGGAGGCAGAGGGGTCAAGGACACCACAAGAAGACCTACAGAGCCAACTAACCTGAGCCCTTGGGGGCTCACAGGGACTGAATCACCAACCAAAGAGCGTGCAGGGGTGGACCTAGCCACCCTACAATTTGTAGGAGATGTGCAGCTTGGTCTTCCTGTAGGTCCTCTAATAATTGGAGCCCGGACACTGTTGTCTGCCTTTCCCTAGCTGGTCTGCCTCATCAGGCCTCAGTGAGAGAAGATTCCCTTAGTTCTGCTGCAACTTGATGTGCCAGGGTTGGTACCCATGGCAGACTTCACCTTCTCTGAGGAAAAGGGGAGGGGAGGGGAGAGGAGGCGCTTGTGAGGGGGGACTGGGAGGAGAAAAGAGAGGGAGGATGCAGTTGGGATGTAAAGTGAATAAATAATTAATGAAGAAAAATATTTCAGTAAAAACAGTTAAATATGAAGATTATTAAATCCTAAAAGTGGCATTAAAGCACTAACTAGTTTTGGAAAATATTATTCTTTGCTCTGTTGATAAAGTCTGGTATCACTCAGTTGATACCCATGTTTTAAAAACATAAGTGTACTTTATATTAGAAAATTCATGAGATTTCACAAATTACTGCTCTTTTCACTTGATCAGCAAGCAGCAAAAGATCTAAGAACAAACATTGAATTCTAATTAATCTAGTCCCAGGCTCATACTGCCCTGTACACACCAATTTCACTGATTTCTGTTTAATCTCACTGTGCTTTGTTTTTAAATTTAGTATGTTCAGAAGTACAATCTTTAAGGTACCTTTGTTTTCAAAGGGTAATGTGCACACATCATCAGCAGTTGGCTGGATAGCAGTCATCAGCCAAAAGTAAATTTGAGATTTGGGGCAGAACTTCTCAGAACTGCCAAGTTTGTCTCACACACTCTCCTCTGCAGCACCCAAAGGTGTTTGCAGTGTCTGGAGCAGGGATACATGCATTGCTTCCTTGACAGTGGGAGAAATGCTTTGTATTCTGTGTAACACAGAGAACACGCTTTATTTATTCTGACAAGACATTTACAAATAAAACCATAGAAATATAATGAGTATTTCAATGACAAAACCAAGAAATAGTTTAATGAGATGTAATAGATCATCTTTACCTATAAGAAGAGCCAAGCATTTGAGAAACTTAAGGACAATAATCGTAATTTTGCAGCCGATTGGTGAGCCACAAAAGTGTGTGGTGATGGCTGTGGGGAGCCCAGTGTACTTCACCTGCAAAGAGGATGAAGGCAGGAATTCAACACTCACTTCTAAAACACTTTACATATTTCTGATGGTAGCAAGTTGGATTCTGATTTGCCTCGTACTTCAGAGCATTAAGAACCAAATGAGCATTATAGAATTTGTTTGGCCCTCTAAATGGGAACACAAAAAACTTGAAAATGTTTGCCAAAATCAAAATGAAAAGTAGTATGGAATAATAATTTGGAAAATTATTAATTAATTATTTATGTCTTGTTTACATTTTCCATGTAAATTCTAACCTCTTCTTTCATTTAATTCTTCTATTTCCATCTTTGTGCTTTTCAGCTAATTAAATTTTGTGATTAAATAATTATCTTGATATTTTATGATTTTATATCTTACATCCTGAATGTGGCTCAGGAAAGATTTCAAATAATTAATTCATAAGTTTTAACTAGATAATAAGTGCTAACCCTTACATACAAAATTCAAAAAGGTCATATTAACTGATGGATGTTTTAATTGGTTTCTTTCTTCTCTGTGATGGATCATTTTCCTAAGATACACTGTTTAATGCATTAGGATCCAACTATGAACTCAAAAGACAGAAGTGAAATCACTGAGTATAGATAGAAATTTGATGATAGAGAGATTTGAGAGGAGAGAATTATTGAACAGATGTTAAGAACAAACAAAAAACTGTATCCAAAAAAGTTTACCAATGTAATAGATTTTTAAGACCTACTTTGCTTAAATATCAATGAGTTAAACTGGTTTTCTAGAAGTTAGAAGCTATTTAAAGTCTGCCAAACTAATTACTTAAAATATATATCTTCAGCCACAACTGCTTTCTGAATCTCTAAATTTATATTAAATTTATATCCTCACCTTCCCAAAGGCTCCTCATATTCAAGAAGCCAGGAACTAAATTTTCCAACCATGCTTGTATTCAGATTCTCTCTCCTGATTAAGAGCAATCAGTAATTCACCAACACTCTATTCAAGTTAAGTCTGAAACATACATTTATAGATTTTAAATGAATTGGTTTTATTAAAGAAATCCATTCATACATTTATTTATTTTTAGAATTCTCCTATTTTTCTGGCCAATTGTTTCACTAAATACATGATCAATGAAAAAAAAATGTTAACACTGAATTGCTACATGCAAGCTGACTTATAGTTAGGAGAAGAAACTTTTTGGTTTTGTATATGGCTCCTTTATGTCTAATGAGTAAGTTGAATAGCCAAAGTAGTAAGAAGAAGAGGAAGGGGAGGAGGAGGAAGAGGAGGAGGAGGAGAAGGAGGGGGAGGAGGAGGAAGAGGAGGGAAGGAGGAAGAGGAAGAAGGAGGAAGAGGAGGAGGGGGTAGGGAAGAAGGAGGAGGAGGGTGGATAGGAGAAAGAAGTATCTGTTTATATCTGATTTAACATAATATCACTTTTTGGACTTACAGAGATAAAAATGGGTGAATCTGCTGGAGAGATGAAGATGGAGCAGGACCCAGCAGAACAGAAGTCACAGCCCTACCTCTCTTACATGGGTTTCCCACTGAATTACTGTGTTCTTTTTTCTCAACTCCACCACAGTCGACAGAAACGCCCATCTTTTCTGACATTTCATAAAAGTCTGCCTCTTCAAAAGCGATATTTATGAAGTTCTATTGCTCCTCTAATTCTCTATGTTCAATTTCTGCCCTGGCTTAATCTTGCATGTTTGTTGCAAAATGAACTGGTTATCCTTCCAGATAGATCTTGGAAGACAAAATAGATGAATTTAAAACACAGAAGTAAAGATCTTTGATTTTTCTTTGATCAATTTCCTTCCTTCCTTTCCGTTTAGACTGCTCTGTTTGCTTTGGGTTTTGAGATAGTCTCTCTATGAAGCCTAAACTGGTTTCAAACTCACTATCACCCTAGCTCTACCTCTCTAGTGCTAGAATTACAGCTGTGAACACAGCTATCATGAAGTTCCTTAAACTTTACAGAGTGAGATTAGTAGAGTGGGTCTTCTTCATCCAAAACTATTTTCCCTGATCTAATCCTACATGGAAGTTAAGCAATGTGTCTATGTTTAATTGGACAGTAGGATACTGTCTTCTCTATTTTGTGCTAAAGGTATTTTTTACCCTGAGATGGGTTTGTATCATGTATCTCCGACTAGTAGAACTCACAGTCTTTTACATAGGCCACCTAAGCACTAGCAGTACAGAGGTATACCATCATGTTTGATTTCAACTTCATTTTTTAAGAAACAAATTTTTCTGTTTCAGAAAGGATTTTTTCCTTTTCAACTTTTACTGTGAATTTTATCATAAATAATAAATTCATTACAGTTCAGAATATCAAACCAAAATAATAAAAAAAAATTGTATATATACTATAGATACATATGTAATATATATATATATACAAACACACATACATATATATATACATATATTAACACTAACTTACATAAAAAGAATTAAACAATTCCAATTGCAAAAACATAAAAAATAATAAAATATTTATAAGTAAGCAAGAACCAAGTGGTGGTGAAAGAGCTAGACACTGAAAACCATAAAACATAGAATAATGAAACTTAAGATCACATACGTGAATTTGAATGTTCATGATTCGCATATGTTAATATTATTAAAATCTACACCACTGAAAGCAATGCATAGACGCAGTGCATTCTCTCCCCAAATATAAAGGACATTCTTTTTTCTTCACAGAAACTGAGAGGTCCTAATATTCACATAGAATTGCAAAAGGATACTAACAGTGAAAAGCAACCTCAGGTAAAAATAAGAAATCAATGCCATCATAATCTGTAATCCCAAAACACAGTAAAAATCTATGAGTCTAACCATCGTGTTCCAGGCAGATGAGTGGACAACAAAACCACTGGGAGGTGTCCGAGAGCCTGGAAATGAATTCACACACTCACACTCATCTGATTTTCAAAGTGATGTCAAAATGTACAATGGGAAAAGGCTAGTTTCTTAAACAAAGTTAGATCCCAAAACAGAAGAGTGAAATTAGACCCTTATGTAACACTGCATACCCCAACAGACTAAATATTTAAACAAAAGAGTAACACATCTAGAAGGAAACAAACTGGACATTGTGACATTGGTCTGGACCGGACTTTGGGGATCTAATGTCCAAAGCACAGGCAACAAACACAAAAGTGAGTGTTAAAATTGAAAACTTCTGCAGAGCAAAGAAGATGAAACATAAAAAGACAAATAATACAGTAACAAAAATTAATATGATTAGAAATTGCAAACGATATGAATGTACACTTTTCAAAATAAGATCAACAGCCAATGATATTTGAAAATGTCCTCAACATCAGGCAATCATTAGAAAGACGTATAAAAAATATAAAAGAAACCACCATGTGATGTCATCTCATATCAGCTAGAACAGTGGCTACCAGCGAGAGATTTAACAAGAAGTGGTGAAGAGAAACAAGCCCCTGTGAGCCCTCACACACTGTTGTTAAGTGTGCACATTACTGAAGCCATGATAGAAAACAGTGCAGAGTCTCCTCAAAAAAAATTAAAAAGAGAATTATCATATGGTCTAGAAACTCCACTTCTGAGTATGTCCGAAAAATAAAAAACTGTCTCATTGAAGACATGATAGCCAAGATTCAGAATCGACTGGGTATCCACCAATAGATGAACAGATCTGGACAGAATAGCTTGTGTGACTGCTAGCGGGCAGAGAGTAGAGGAGATGCAGAGATGATGGTCAGACTGACAGTTGAGATGAAGGGATTTCTAGGAATCTAATGTGCAGCATGGGTTGTGTCAGAGGTAGATTTGCGTGATCGTGATCCATACTGAATAGTGTCTGCCAACTCACTGCTCACTCAAGGCAACATGTGCCTTGAATATACATAACTGTTCTTGATAATTAAATATCTTAAAATACAACAAGCCACCGTTGGGCCACATCAGTGCCACAGCAAGACCCCTAGACCTTTGCTGAGAGCAAGCTAAATGAACTGGCTTGCTTCTTATTCTCATCTTTCTTTGAAACAGAAGTTAGTTTAATGAGAAAGTAAATGAAACAATCTTTTCCTACTGTGTGAGTATCACAGCAAGCTAAGGAAGGGTACCCACAGGTCCAGTGCTCATCCGTTCCAAGCACACACTCCATTGCTGTGAATTCCCATTGCTGGGAATTCCCATTGCTTCTATCTTCCTTACATTTTTAAGGCCACAAGATATATAAATGCAGAAATTCTAGGAGCGAAAAGCTGACTTCAGAGGAAAGATGGGAAAAGTTAGAACCAATGTGCAGAGAAATCAGTCACTGCTAGTTACTCACTCAATGAGATGTTCTCTGTGGAACAAACATTCTCACTCCAACAAAATGTTAATGAGGACGGCAACAAGGAGCGCCCTCACATTGACAATGATGAAGACAGCGGGGGCTCCTGCAGAAGTCATTATTCCAAGCTCTTCACATCTACTAACACTCACAGAAACACTCCACCCTCCCAACAAACATGAACATCATCGACATATCCACCCTGTAAGTGCAGAGCCTGAGGTTTAAGGAGGTTACAGTAGGTTGTTGTTGTTGCCGCTGTTGTTTTATTTTGCTGAGAAACCAACAGAACTCATACACAGGCTATCCAGTGGTGTTGCTCAACTTTGCCCCCTGGACTTTCAAAATCCAATTTTGTAAAGCTGTCTTTTAAAATAGCATCTGAGAGCCGCTCCTGAAGACACCTTTCCTGACCTTACTGAAATACAAAGGCATGGGAAATAAGAAACCACAGCCCTGCTGTGATCTCCCAGTTCAAAGCAGAACAGCAATGAAAGTGTGAAAACCGTGTTGATCTCCACAAGCAACTGGAAAATGTAAATTAAAACAAGACAACAGTTGTCTCAGTATCTGTAGGAAACTAGTTTCAAGGCCCACCACAGACACCAAAGTCCACGATAGCCAAGTCTTTCATATAAAAGAATTTGACATTTGCACAAACCTGTCACAACCTCCTATGTTCATGAAATCATCTCTGGACTATTCACAGCACTCAATACAAAACAATGTGAAGTGCACCATTTAGATGCCATAGCTTAATGTAAAGTACACTGCTTAGGTGGTATAGCTATTGCCTCTGAGTTGGAAACACAATCCCCAAGAGGAGTCTTATAACAAGAAACTTATACGGATCAAGATCACAAAACGTGTGGCTTTTGGTCTTGGTGCTCATGACAAGCTCAGGAAACTTAGAGAGTAAAAATACTCACCACGCCCCTCCTCTAGGCTAAACAAGCAGTAAATAGTGCTGGGAGGGGAATCTCTTTTGTGAAGCTGCCTGAATTGAGTGGGCCACTTCAGTTCTGTGGCTTTCATAAGCTCTCACTCATGCTGGGGTTGTGTGCTGGTTAGCTTTTATTGCCAACTTTCCACAAGCCCAGTCTCACCTGGGAAAAGAGGCTCTCAGCTGAAGCATTATCTCAATTAGATTGTCCTATATTCACATCTATAAGAGATTTCCTTAACTGATGATTGATTTAAGAGGGTCTTCCCCACTATGGGTGGCACTATCCCTAGGCAGGAGGGCCTGGGCTGAATAAAAAAGCTATTTTCATTGTGAGCCAGGGAGCAAGCCAGTAGAGAACACTCATCCATCCATGGTCTCTGCTTCAAGTTCCTGCCCTGCTATAGTCTCTGCTCTGCCATCTCTCAACGGTGGACTATAACCTGTAAAATAAATTAAGCCTTTCCTCCCCAAGTGGCTTTTGGTCATGGTATTCATCACAGCAAGAGAAAGCAAACCAGATCAGGTGAAGTTTTCAGTAACGCATCTGCCTCTGAGATGCCATGTTCCAGTGTGGCAGTTTGAATGGGAATTTCCTCCATAGGCTTAGACATTTGAACAAGTGGTCCCTATTCAAAAGTCCTGTTTGGGAGGTTTAAAAGGTGTGGCCTTCCCAAGGGAGGATGTCACTGGGGACAGGCTTGGAGAGTTTAAATCCTCATACTACCTCCAGGTCAGTCTCTGCTGTGTATTTGCAATTAAAGATGTGGTCTCTCAGTCCGCTCTGCTCCTGCCATGCTTGCCACCTGCTGCCATGCCTCTGTACCACTATGATGTAATCTTAACCCCTAGACCCTAAGCCAAAATGAACTCTTTCTCTAAGATTCCTTCTGGTCATGGTGCTGTATCACAGCATTAGAAAGGTAGCTGGTACGTGCCGTAAGGACATCTCTCACACACCTGTAAGTAAGCCCTGTTAACCCATTGGTTCAACAAACTACCTTAGGTTAAGGCATTCTTTTGGAATGTTTTAGTGCCCTGATAGGAATCAGTATGTGCTCATGTCTCCCCAGGAAAAAAATACACAACAAAGTATATAATTGATGACAAGTAAAAATTGTATGCATTCAATACAGATACAATACAATATTTTAAATTTTTTTTCACACACATACACACAAGTATGAAGCTATGAAGGAAGAATACACATAGGAAAAGCCAGTTGTGTTTTCCTTTCAATCCAAGAGGCTGAAAAATCTTGAAGGCTGATAATACCATCATTGGGAAGAATACTAGGAAATGGAAATTTCATGCTGGTATTTTAAAAGCTATTGAAAATTGAATTTAAGGCTAATTCTTAAGAACTGTAAAATGTAGTCCAACTGTATAAAATCTAACTGTGTCTGTTTCACCCAGAACATTACTATTTAGAAACAGTGTTTAAAATCTATGGTTAAATTCTAACCCTGTCTTGTTTGTGGGGTACATAAAGTTTCATTTGTCTAGCCAGTAAGTTTTTGAATTCAATTCTGAAGTGATTTTTTTCCCAATATATTTTAACCTTTTACAGTTCAAAAAGGATTTTGTGACCTTTCTGTTTGTAAGTTATTCTGCTCAAATGTTGCCTTTTAAACTTAAAGGGCATCATGAAAACAAGAAGAACAATAAAACCCTATGACCACCATTAAAGCCAGCAGCAGGGTCCCTGGATTAGTCTCCGCTGTCTCGTCTGTTGACTTAAAGCATCTCTAGACATTGATGATCTGTTTCATGGCTACAGCTATTGGAGGAAAAATAAATGTTGTCTATGTTGGCTGTTAAATATTGCAATCCATTTACATCATAATCGATTCCTATAACATAGTATCCACATCAACTGTTTCTGTCAGATCCATTTTTATAGTAAGCCAACATAGCTAGCAAATAGGTTTGACCTGATTTAAGCATGTCACCCGCAAAATAAATAAGTGAAATGCTTTAGGTATAACGAATTAAAACAGGCAAAAATTGCACATCTAGTCATTAACATGAATGGACTGTGTGTCAGATAAAATATAAGAAGTTCTGGAATAGACACATATTGGAGGCCACGGCTAATGTATGATACCAAGGGAACATAACAGTAGTTATTAAGGCAGACTCATTAACGCTAAGTCAGTTCAGAACCCGTCTAACTTATAGCCAAAGCTTCCTATTTTTCAATCATTGCTTTTGGAAGGAAATAACTCTCTTACAATTTGCCTGCAGTCTGAAAGCACACACTGTGGGGGCTGTTCTCAAACTCAGAATTTACAAGAATTTATGACATACTGACTCACATATAGCTGTAAATAGAGCTATTTATTTCAAGACACTTGGGATTGGTTCTGTTCATCAGAATAAATTAATCAGTGCAAATGGTGATGAGACTGAATAGAGTACATTTCTGAATCTTGAAATACAAATTATTTAAGGGATATTTTTAACCCTCTCCTGATGACACACCACAGGAAGTCCACCTATTTGCTCCATATTTCTTCCCTTAGCGTTTCATTGCCTAGCGTCAAGGACTGCTCCCTGGAGTCAACTCAAATCTGTATCTAGTTTTGTAAACCAGTCATGATTTGTCCAACAAGCATTCTACAAATGACTGAACCTTAGCTTATATAAACCAAACTCAGTTTTGTATATCAAAACTTGTTCCTTCTAATTGCTGTCTATGAAAGGCTAAAAAACCAAAATGAAATTTGAAGTCTCGGCTGCTAACATAAAGCTATTTCCATTTGGGTCTTTGGGCATCATTCCCGTTTTTGTCTTCCTAGGGTTGCTGCTTCCAGTCACGTTTTTCACTGCTTCTCCTGCAAGATTTATAACAGATCCATAACTGGTCTCTGCCTTCCAGTTTCACACTTTCTGAGCTACCTTCAACATTCTGCTAGAGAGACTTCTGCAAAACACAACAGCACCTATCATTTCCTTTCATAAAACACTGCAGGTGTGCTATGTATAGACCCAAATTCCATAAGATGGCATTTAGAACTTTGCATGTTCTAACCTTAGCAACCTCCCCCTTCATCAAACACTAAGGACGATGTGCCGTGCTCCTTCCAGCCAAGCCACTCTCTGAATAAACTGTGCTCTTTTTAACTGAGACCTTTACAGATGCCGTTTCCTTAGCTAGAGACCTCCTACACATCATTCAACACATTCCAACATCACCTTTTCTAGAAAGAAATTCCTGATGTTCCAACTTAGCATCAAGTTACTTTCTTTATACGCTCATTCCGATCCCTCTGCCCCCACCTACAGTGTCCCACATGCCCAAGCTGGCCTTGAACTCACTCTTAAGAGAAGCTGGCCTTGAATTCTTTATCACCCTGCCTCCAACTTCCAAATGCTTAGATTATAGGCACATACCACCACCTGGCTTTGTTCTCTCATTTACTATTAACGATAATGTCCACATTGTTCTTTTTAACTGCTCACCTACCTCTGCCTTACTAAATGAATGGGTGCGTTCCTGATAAGTCTAAACATGGCTTTGTTCTCCTTTTCTACTTCAAACTTAATTACTATCTGTGGTGTAGGTACAGTCCTCTTCAACGTTATTAGTAACTAACTTGTCACATGTGAGTAGTTTTCAGAGCTCTTACTTAGACACAAAGCAGCAGTGTGCTCTCCTTAAGAACGATAATGACCTGGAGCTCTTCCATAGTAACTCAGAAACATCTATAATACCACTAATGTCCTCTAGTGAAATCTATCTTGACATTACACTACTTTGAAACTCAATGATATTATGAAAGTTCTTACATTTTCTTCCTGGGTTTGAAAGTGAATGTGGGAGATGAGAATCAAATCAACTGCTGACAATGCTTTATCCACTAGTGAACACCCCCCCCCAATTATTGACCACACACTGAGTGGGGAGGAGGATATGAACATATGAGTGTTTCTACTTTCATTTTTAGGGGGAAGGATATCTAGCCTGAGAGTATTTCACCCAAACATGTGGTTCTTAACTACCTCATGTAACTTCCCCTCACCAGACGACACTTCAGTTGGACAGTTTCCATCCAGTCAGTATATTCCAATGGGCAGAAGTCAGAGATGGTACTTACAATAAACAGGATGGCTCTTTACCACTGAGAAATCATCTTATGCACAGTGGAAATAGTTCACCAACTCTACAGGAAAACTCTCCCCAAGTTGCAGAAAATAAATCTTATCAGGGCTAAGGCTCGGGATGTGCATTATTGAAAGTTTCAGATAATTTGAGATATAAGGAAGGAAAAAGAACCAGCTTGGTGGGCCAGGGAAAGAGCAGTCAGTAGTGGCAGTCCAAAGAGAGCAGCAATCTTAGAGCTCATTGATGTAGCAGTAAGGGAAGAAGAAGAAAGGGGGAAGAAGACAATGTTGAAATTGTAGAGATCATGCTGGCAATCATGCTGGTTCTTCTGAGCCTGGCATAGCACACAAGCCTCTACCATATCAATGAAAGGTCATCAAAGAGCTTTGGGGAAAAGAGACTACTGTGAAGTGATGGGACTCAATTCAGAAGAGTGATGTCTAGTTATAGCCCAAAGGAGCTGCTGAAGGGGCACAGACGCATGCTGGAGGATATTGTGATAATGAAAGGAAGAGATGCTGAAATGCGGGACTGGGAAGGCAGTGGTGGAGTCAGGGGAGCGGCATCAGCTTGAGGCTAGAAAATTGACAGGGCTCTCTGGAACACTGGTGGTGAGGACTGAACAGAAGAGATGTGTCAGGGATGATGCCATGCTTCTAACTGTCTCTCTGATGCATGTTGGGGCATTCTCCTAGGTACCGAAAACTGCAAGCAGTTGAACTTTGGCAGAGGAAGGTCAAGACATTGGTTTCAAACACAACGACACATCAAGATATAAGCATAGCCATCAACTGGACAGTCAAGGCTAGATATGGAGAGCAGAGGAAACGCTTGGCATTACCCCGACAGAGACAATCAAACAGAGGGCACTAGGTTCTCCACTTGTCTTTAGACTTGTATGTATCCCTTTGTCTGTTTTGTGTGTGTGTCTTACATAGTCATGTCTTTGTGTGTATTCTCCATGCTTACCTTTCTGGTAGCACTGCCATTTGCCTTCTGCATTACTGCCTCATTTTTTTTTTTTTTTTGCTGTGTCTAGCTGTTTATTTTCTTTCAGACAAGTATTCCTCTATTTGCTTATTTATGCCTAGGGAGGGTAAAATCCTAGAGCTCCTGTCATCTTCATGCAGCTCCTCCCATGGTCCTTCTCAGTCACTCCCTGCTGCCAACAGCCAGAGCAATCCAACCTGGGCTTTCCTCTGTGAACATTCCCTTCAGCTATTTCATGGACAGGGAAAATCAGTTCTTGGGATTTAAAGTCACTGAATGAATCTCTCTCCCATCATGCTCCACCGCCCTATAGCCCACCGCCCTTGAGGAACGAATCACCCTTTGGTGTCATCTCTCTGTGTGTCTGGGAAAGCAATGGATTGTGTTAACTGTGGCTGACAAGCATGGTGTTGACTGTCTCTACCCAACCAAACATACTGATTTTCTGTTCTACCTCTAGTCAGAGGAAACAGAATTTTCAAAGCTATAAGCTAATGTTTCCCAATCTTGGAAGTTCATCACAAACCCCCAAGAATCAAAAGTTCTACACCTGGAGAAAGATCTTATTTCAAAAAACTCATTCCTGAGGTTTGAGACTCTGCTCATCATAAAATTGGAAGATTCCTTTCAAACTCTAAGGACACAGAAACTCATAGTTGCCTGTGGCAGTAAGGATCAAATTAGTGTCTAAACAGGCCTACCAGGACATAGGTGCAAGAAGCCGTATAATGAATTCTGAAGCAGAAAGGGACGCTCCCTACCGTGGGACACAGTAAGACACAGACAGGCTCGGTGCTGCCTGAATCTTGGTGGTGTGGCTATGAAGAGTTGGTAGCCAGAGCAAGACACCCTTCCTTTGGCAAAACATTTCCATATAGTGATTAAGAAGGTAGAGCAGAGTGAGAAAACTCTGTGGATAGAATCCCTAAGCCAGGCAGTGGTGGCGCACACCTTTAATCCTGGCATTTGGGAGGCAGAGGCAGGTGGATTTCTGAGTTTGAGGCCAGCCTGGTCTACAGAGTGAGTTCCAGGACAGCCAGGGCTACACAGAGAAACCCTGTCTCAAAAAAATACTAAAAAAAGAAAAAAGAAAGAAAGAACCCCTAAGCTCAGAGACAGTGCCTGTGGGTGCTGGTTATGCATTCAATTTCTATTACTGAATATTGCCATAGGTCAGCAAAGGTTATGGACTTTATCTAAATTTTGTTTTAAGCTTTTCTGCTCTTATTATGCACCTCACTTCCTCATCCTTATTTTTTATTAAAGAACAAAAAAAAAAAACAAAAAAAAAAAAAAAAAAAAGAGGCCAAACATTTTATGAACAAGACTGTGAGCCTATTTTAAATGTGGGTCTGAAAACTAAAGCCTGACTGTATTACTGAAATGTCAGAAATAATCCTGTCTGCAGAGTGGACTCTGAAGCAGAGTGTGTGCACCCCCTTTAGCAGCCCTCAGAGGTGCAGAAAGCAGAACTGTGCTTAAACCTTGGGGCAGGTTCTGAGGGAAGGGTAAAAACCGGGAAGTCCTGTGAATGAAGAAATATGTTTTAAAGAGGTTTAGTTTCTCAAAAAAAAAAGTCTGTACTTTTCTATCTCTGCAAATAAGAATCATCATGACTCTACTAATTAGCATGCATTATAAAGATAATTTGAATTTCAGAGAGTTTGAAAATCACAATTTTTTAAAAAGACAATGAGAATTTTCTTTTCTTGAACTAAATCTTTCGTTAATAAGCCAGTATTGCCTTGGCAGATGCATCTCAGACACCACTGGTCGCTTGCTAGTAAGGGTCACTGAGACGGAAGATAGAAAGCCTTGCTCCACTTCCTCAAAATTGATTCTCTGTCAGCTAATGAGAGAATGGGTGGAGAGACTTTTCTCTCTTACAGGCTATTGCCATGCAACCTAGATCAAAGCAGGGTTGATGTGTCTCTCTATAAACAAATGAACTCCACCCCCCCAGGGCCAGGTGGAGGTAGAGACACAAGCTCATGAGCTCAGCCAGTGTTCCTCTTTCTCTCCAATCTGTGAGACAAGGACGCAGACAATCTGGAGGTAAAATTGAGATCCAAGATTGAGGTGAAATGCCCAAAAAACCATCATTTCTAAGTACTGGTCCCTAGAAAACCATGGACAGTGAGCCCACCATCTGCCCTCGGGGAACCAGACCATTTGTTGGATCTCAGAGGAAAGCTTGACTTATGAGCTCAAAGAAGACAAGAGAGAGGCCTAGTTTCATCAGTCTCTGAAAATCCTTCCTGGAGAAAGAAAGGCGCAGAACTCCTTGCTGTGGCTGCTCCTCTCTGAGAGGAACCTGTGGTTTTAAGTGGGTGGAGAAAGCTGGCTAGAAGACAAAGACCCAGAGGCCCAACACACATAGAGAAAGGAATTGATGTAAAGAGGCTCTGGGACCCTTGAGGAGATGGCCGCTGGTCTCTGGTGTGAGAAACATCAATTCAAGAAGTTAGAAAGCAGCAGTAAAGCACAGGGACACACAGCGAGCATCCCAGCTGGGACGAGAGACCTAGAGAACCTAGCATGAAAAGTGGACTTCACAGAAGCCGTGTACGGGAAGAAGGAGACGTTCCCTGTAAAGGACCAACAGTGAAGATTTCAGGCTTTCCAGGCCATGCAGTTCCTGTCGGAGCTACTCAGTCTGTAGCCAGCCAAGGACAAAATGCAGGAAAACAAGGCTATGTTCCAGTCAAATTTTATGAATGCTGAGATTTAAATTTCACACCATGAAATATTCTTTTGGAAATGGGCAGTGGGCTCTAAGTTACTAATTTCTGCTACACTAGACTTAAGAAATAGCTTTCTCTCACCCGTCCCCCCACCTCTCACACCATCCCCAACCCCCCTTCCCCAGCCCCCTAGCACCTCCCTCACCTCTTGGCCAGCTTTATCTTTAACTACATGGGCCAAAATGTGGGTCCTGAGCTCAAAGACAGGCTCAAGATACCATGCATGTACCACGCCCACTGATGTCACAGAAAATCTGCTGCCTCTGTTGAATTTGGAGGACACTGTCATTGAATGATGACTGAACCTGGGATTATAAAGTCACTCTGGAGTATCTTTAAGCATCAGCTTCTCCATTTGCAAGCGAAGATGCTAATTACTGTCATTTCCTTCTCCCCGGTGGATTTCTCTAAAGTTAATTAATGGTCACACATATTAATGCTGCAAATGCCCTGAGAAGCTTGAACGAATGCTTTTGTAAATCTGCCTTAATGAAAAGAACAAACAGACAGAAAGTAAAAAGCTAGTTACAAATGTTTACAGTCCCTTAGACAGTGACACAAGTACCTGTGAATGTTCCTTTCCTTTTACCATCCCGTCTTAGTCTCAGCCGACCTACTTTAAGCGACAGTCTCGGTGTAGCCCTTGGCTGGCCTGGAACTTGCTATGTACACCAAGCTGGCCCTTCCTGCCTTTGCCTGTGAGGGCTGGGATGAAAGGTCGCCAGCTCCATACCTAGGCATCTCTCAGGAGAACTTATATACAGCCTAGGGACTTGCTACCTCCAGCAGTCCTTGTGTGTGTACACAGACTTTCTCACTCCTCTGACAGTGTCTGTAACAAGCTTAAAACAATCTCTTCAAGGTTCTCCATTCTGCCAGACGCCAGCCAGAAGATCTCCAGCCTTCTGCCTCTACCCCAACTCTTCATTTCTGCCTTATCAGCCTTACTGCTTCTGTGGCCACAGATGAAATGCAACCTTCCCCTGTCCCCAAGCAACACCCAGCACTCAGAATGGTTCTCCTCTGTCGTGCTCTTCCGTCTTGTGGGTATTGTTCCATTATTGCCCTGTATTTTCACATGCTTAGCTGACCTCTTAAAACATTTGTAAATACAGTGTTATCTTTAAAAATAAAGAAAAGCCTCCCAGCCCTCAGGATCTCTCCCCTTCAGCCAAGTGACCACATATCTGCTTACCTTAGCAGACAGGAAAGGCTTCCAAAAGAAATATTTTCTGTCTATTTGCCTCCAATTCCTCTCTCACCCTGCTGCCATCTGGCTTCTGTTTCTGAAACTGCCTGGCAGAGTCTGGAAATGTTGCCCTAACTCCTTAATCACCAAGCCTTGCAGACACACTCTCATCTGGAATTGGCTGCAAAGGTGAAAGGGTGCGGTCTACATTTGGGGCTTAAATAGTTAGCTGTGGGGTTTTGGTTGGTTGGTTAGGTTTGGTTTTTACAGATAAATTCAATCAAATTTTAACAGGATTTTGTATTGAGTTCAGTTACCTTTCCATAAATGGTAGAAGAAAGACTGAAAATATCCTAGATGCTTTTAAGATTAAGACCTTGTAAAACCATGGCAATTTGAACAGTGTGGAAAGGGATGCTTGCCTGCTACCTCATGCTTTTTGACTCCTGCACCTTTTGCTGCTGTTCCCAGCCTCATGGCTTGGAACTCGTCTCTAAACTGCCTTGTCTCCCTCACAGCCCTTTGCTTTCCTTGACGCACAGCTCTCAGTCTCCCACCTCCCTCGTTCTTTCTTTTCTTCTAACTACTGCAAAGACTGATCCAGATGTCTTAATCTAAATAAAGTTCTTGAATTCTCAGTTATTCAGGGTTTCAAGTATCATTGTCTTACTTGTTGTATTATATCTTTTTGTGGAAAGTGGGGGCTTACACAATTGGGGCACACATGCTTTCTCTGCTCTGTCAACCATTATTTAAAGCATGTACTGCTAAGGTATCCAGTGAGCCCTGCAATGACAGATCGTGTTCCCCTCGTTGTATTCTGTGGCACAATCTTGTCCCCATTATTGGTACTCTGTCTGTCTTTTAAACAGCCCTGTCTCCTGGATTCTGGAATATGACAGCAGGCTGCCTTTCCTCTGCTCCCTTTGGCTGCTCCTCGAATGTTCAAACGGTTCTTATATTCTCCTTCACCCTGAACAGTGAGGACACCAGTCCCCCATGCCCTCCTGCTTTCTTCTCTTTGCACCTGTCAGTAATACCGTTCCCTCTTCTTGCAGCTCAGTTTCCCATGCCTTTGTGCGCATGACTTCTAGTTTATAGCGTTATCTAGAGACCTCCTACCTGGCTTCCTGCTCACATTGCTAACTACTTCCCTAGATGACAGCTCCGCTTTGATTTCTTATAAGTAGGCTAGGTCAGATCTGAGACTCAAATTTAAGTGAGAAGACTATTTTTATTTGCAAAGCTGGTCAAATCTAGAAAATGCTTGATTGAAGCATGTCGAAATGAGCCTTCTGATTATGATTTCCTCTGTGAGTGTTCCCCATTTTCTAGTTTTAGTGGGCAGTACTCTGTCCAGTTCTGCAAGCTTGAAATGCAAGAGACTCATACTTGACTTTTATTTTTTCCTTGCCTCTCCCAAAACAAATCCGCTAGCAACTTCGGAGAAGTCTTTCCACAAAGGCATCTCATGTATACCCACTGTCTTCCATTCTTGTGCTACTGACACACCTTGCTTGGGATATACAAGGAACTTAACGCTTCCGCCATTTTACACCTGCCACTGTCTACCACAAGGCGACTAGGGAAACGAGTTGAATAAGCAACACTCAAGGACCCGTCAGTAAATAGGATCTCAATAGACAGACTCGTCTGCTTTCCAGCTCCAACCTTCCGAGCGCCACCTCTTTATACTTCTCTTCCTACACCTTCTTGTCTCGCCCTCTGCTTCCACCCTCTGCCCTGCAGCTCACAGGGCACTCCAGACTCCTTCATGCTTTACCACCTTCACTCATGTGACATCCTCTTTGTGGAACCCGCATCTCACCTCAACTCCACCTATTGTTCCTCTTTCTTCCTACTGCTTATAGTTGAAAGGTCTATCCTGGGACCTTAATGTTGCCTCAGGAAATAGTGAATGAGCACATGATTTATCCAAGTATATAATGGCTGCAGTCCACTTATTTCAACTGACTTTACAGTAAAGTGCACATTGCTGCACCAGATTTTATGGATCCACACTAAAGTCTTTTAAATTTTTAATATGTACTGTTTTTAAGTATCTTCCAGGTGGGCCGTCTCACTACCTGCTTTTGGTCTGATCACAGAAGTTCATTTCACCACCAGGGCAGACTGAGCCATTTGTATTTTTACACTGCAAAGCATCCTGAGCACAGCCCTATTGACATTTACTAAGCACTTTCTTTTACCCGTTAATTATGAGTTTAAGGACATCCCCTACTTTTTGATCTTCCTGGTAGCCACAGAAAGTTAAATTTATTGTTATCTCTGTATTATAGAAGAAATTGTGTTTTGTTTTAAAAAGAGCTTGGTGAATTAAAGTTATTGTATAGCAAACTCAAAAAAAGGAATCATCAGTGAAGAGCACATACTGCTCTTGCAGAGAACCTGAATTCAGATCCCAGAATCCACAGTGGCAGATGACAACTCCAGTTTTAGAGGATCTGATGCCCTCTTCTGGCTTCTTCAGGCAACTTCACTCATGTGCATATACTCTCACACAGATGCATGTAATTACAAGTAGAAACCTTTAAAAAGCAGTTATTATTTGAAAAACAAAATCATACACACACTATGTGTATGCAATATCTCCTTATATTTCTTTCTCTATTTGATTGTGAACATATCATGGATAAGACATCTTTACAAACTTATCTAAATATTCATGAAGCCATAACTAATTTTAATTTCTGAATATACAAATGGATTGCTTTATAATTCTACAATCTTTTATTTACAAAATGTTTGATAAGCCTTAAGAATGAAGAAGCCCCTAGGAATTTGTAAATAATACAAGTGATTTATCTCTCACAATATATTTCAACTAACAAGCAGCTTGGTATATTAGTGCATTAAATTTTAAAAAGCTATTTTTAGCATATTTAATAAGCAATTGGCTTTATAAATAAACATTAGTAAGTACAAACATCTCAAGAGAACCTGATAATGGAGTTTTGGTAATCACTAAGAATTTTATATATCTCTTAAGGCATATACAAATATGTTAAAATCACTTTACTTGAGCTTCATAATTCATAATTAGTATTGTGCCACCAGATGGAATATGAGGTTATTTAAATGATATTTCTTATGAAGCACACAGAGAAAAAGATCCTTTTGAATAAACTATTTTTACTGTACTCTTTTCCTAATATTTACCTTTCCACCAGTCACACACACACACACACACACACACACACACACACATGCACACACACACACAAATGTACAAACTATCTATTTCTTTTACCCTCTTTCTCTTAGGGTATGCAGGGACACAAATGAGTTGAGCCAAGGAATATGGCTCTTACAAAGGAAAGACTTGATTTGTTTCGCTCGTTAGTATGTGTGTAGCAGGAATTGGGTGTAAAATTATACAGGACACGTAAGCTTTGCAGGGACAGAATAGGATGAGCAAAAAAGAATTCGTGTATTTAGACTTGTATAATGGGACCAAGGACGGTTGTGTTATTTTTTTTAAATTTAAGTCAAATTGCTTTGCAGAGATATGTGTGATGGCATACACGTTCACAGAGTAATAAAGTGACAGAGTAAGCTAAAGTCAAACAAATGAGCCCAGATCCCAGCTTCTTCAAGCTTTGAACAGCTTCTTAATTGTTCACACTTAGATTTTTGTAGCCATTAAGTGAGGACAATATCTCACTTAAAGAGTCTGTAATAATTCCATGGCTCCAAGTCATTCACTACCACATTATATCACTGCAATTCTATCACATCCTGCCTTGATCTTCTGCATTCCAATCACCACCAGCCCCACACAAACTCCATAAGCATAGAGATCCCACCAGTCCTGTTTATCACTGCATTTCAAACATGGGTCATCCGAAGGTCTCAGTGGATGTTCAGAGGATAAATGATGAATGGAAAGATAGAAAATAGAGGCAGGCAATGAAGAATTATGAGAGAAAAATAAGAGGAAATGAATGAATAAGAGAGAATGAAAGAGATAAGAGTCTAAGGCTAAGCACGAGGCTGTGCTGACGCATGCTGTCTAGGAACTGACGGGCCAGCAGTGACTGCCAGTTGCGGCTGTGATGATTTGATGCTTCAGTAGGACATTTCACCCACAGTTAGTCTTCTTGACAGGATTGGAAGCTACATACTAAAGAAAAGAAAAAAACAATATTAAAAAAAAGAAGCTACATACTATATATCTTAATGTGTGTGTGTGAGAGAGAGAGAGAGAGAGAAAAAGAGAGAGAGAGAGAGAGAGAGAGAGAGAGAGAGAGAGAGAATATATTTGGAAACCTTTGCGTATATATATGATTTCAAAGAAAATTTCTAATAATTTACAGAAAATACTATAAGTTTTTAAGCTACACCAAATTTCAGCCAAATATTCTACAGCTTGTATAATTATCAACAATGATAGAAATTCTAGCTCCTGATACCATAACCAACAACTCAGAGAATTGTGTTTGTAAAAATTGCAATTCTTTTCATTTGAAATTTGTAACTACTCATGAAAAAAATATATTTTTGTATTTAATTTTTATTTAATATTTGTATATTCTTTACACATTCTGGTGATTTTTTTCTTGCCTTTTATCTCTTTCTTTTTTTCCTTTCTTAAACCTAAAAGATGTTTTGGTTTGATTTGTTTGGGGATGTGCTTAGTTTTAGGTTACTAATCCTTTCTTGCCATATTTCTAACTTCTTTTTTGGTTATTTAAGTGTTGTGCATACAGGACAAACCTGATCCCTAATAAATGTAGCTTTAAGAAAAGGCAAGTTACAAATGCTCTCGCATGACCATCTGGATTGAGGCTCCACTCAGAGCTCATGACATATTTCTTGTCCACAAAACATGTCAGGAACACACTGTGAGAGTGAAGGGAAGCCATGTGACTGAGAAGGAAAACGGGTAGTGGTCACGGTTATCCTATAATATGAAGGTATTTTACACCACTGAATTGCTTAGTGTGGTTAGAACGATCAAGTTTCAAACATTTTGCAGAAATAAAAAGTGATATCTCTATCTCCTCATATTTTATAAAGATAGGCGATAACAGTCAAAAGTCATGTCATAGCAAAATACTTCAATTTTCGAAACTCAAAAGTGGCATCACTGTTAATTCTGTCAATTAATTGCTAATTAAAAAAAAATAACTTATAGGAATTGGGAAAATATCAACCACAGAACACTCACTTTTTAAACTGTACTATTTCTTTTTCTGTTGTACTAAAATAAGACCTGCCTAAATTAGCACAGAACAAGTCTAGTGGAAACCACCCTCCCTTCCAGTGTATCTTCTTCCTCTGAAATCTCCACTCAGAAATAAATCCTACACACACACATTGACATTCCAAAGCTGTAACCAACCGTACTCTGTGTGGAATATCTAATAGAAAAATATGTTACTTGTCACAATATTTGGTAAAAAATAATTCGATAATATTTAAAATTAAGATCTTTTAAAAACTGTTGTAATGTTGCTACTGCTTTAGAAGAATTCATTTGTTTCCAAACATCCATGCTTTGCTAACATATTGAATCTTTAAGCCCAGATGCATGCACTGTCCCAAGTGTTTCTGAAGAGTAAGATCTCATTAACTCTTTGGGATCCTATATGTTAGCCTCACCCATGAATAGCCTAGAATCTCAGTTATGCCATTTAAAAGAATAAGATGTGAAAATAGTTGTTGATCCCTGATTGTTAGTTATTTGCTACAGAATTGTGGAGAGCAGTTCTTTTGTTGTTTTGATTTTGGTCTAGATTAACCTTGAGCAAATGAATGTACTCAGAACCAGAATGAAGGTCAGGCTGGTACCTGTCTAGTCAGCTCTCTGGACCATCTGAGGTTTCTTACTTTGAATATGTCTTGCTACAGCTGAAAGCAGAACTATTACCATTGCAGTGGTTTGGCTTGCACTGGGGTTGACACGGTTAACATTTTCTTGCAATTTGAGTTGTCAATGTGGTGATTTCTGTTACTTCGTAAAAGTAGTCCACTTTAAATTAATGATGTTCTATGTCTAGTGACCCTAAAGAAAATACTGTACATACAGTACACACTACTGGCAATTAAGACATGTTTATCGTGAATTCTGGTATAAATGATGGAAGTCTAAGATTTTAAAGCTGACAAGAGAAGTAACAGGGAACAAACAGCGGTGGTACCTCTGTAACCAAGCATCCCCATCCCTGCCTCAGTAATGCTCCTGTAGGTAAAGCAGTGTGTTTCTCTTAAGGTGTCTATCTCTTGGTAGACTCCATCCTCCACATTCATTACTGTTATGGTTTGTATAAGAAGTGTCTCCCACAGTCTTACATTTAGACCACCCAGCCTTCACCCTGAAGGACTACTGGAAGACTCCTATAGGAGAGAAGAATGATGGAATGAAGTCACTGGAGCAGAGTTATGCCTGATCTTAATTCCTGTATATCTCCCTGTCTCCTGGTCTGCTCCATGTGAACACACCACCATCATGGTCTCTGGCCCACTATGATACACGGTGTCATCTGAAACTGTTCTTCCCTAAATGGTTCTGTCAGGGATATCATGGTGAGAAAAATTTAACACAAACCAAGCTTAAAGGAGCAATGTGTCAGAGCACACAGTAGCACTGTAGCCTGCTTGCCTGATGGATATCAACCATTCACAGTCAACACAATCAAGGCAAATGAGTAGAACACCATTCTACTCTGTGGAAGGCTGCAGGTGTTCTATCCATTTAATGGCCTCCTTATGTGATGATCCGCAGAACAAATTTCATTCAAGACTCAGTGACAGCACTTTTGAATTTCTCTTGGTTGATTTGTATTTGGGGGCATACTGTATCATTTTAACCTGTTAGCAATGCTGATAGAAAATTCCCAGAAGTCTCTGACATTTCAATAATGGGTTGGGGCTGTAAGCCTGCCCTCAAAGAGTCTATTTCCTGTTTTACCCTCACCATTTTCTTCCACCAATACTTCTACTCTAATTTTAACTTGGTTATGCTCTATTCATCTCCTGAAAGTGCTTATGCCATTGGCAGGAACACAAGAAAGAACAAACATATAAATGTTCCACAAAGGTGTACTGATCTGGGCAACTAACAAAGTCTCAGGGTGTAAATGTGCTAATGTATGACATGATTCTAGTTCTAAAAAAAAAAAAAATGTCTCTAGACCACTGTGATTTGTGGTTCATCGGGTGGTGATCTGTTTCGTTGAGACACTACAGTTAGCAAAGCTTCCAACTGAATCTATTAGCCAACCTTTCTGAAAACACCTAACATTCTATTCTATATTCTATGGAAAACCATGCCCTGTGGCTCAGTTTATTGAATTCATTGTGCTGAGCAGATAGTATTTAAAAAAATGAATGGGGTTTTTCACTGCCTGCCACCCCAGTTCCGGGGTAATATCACCATAGCTTAGTGCACCACCAGATGAACCACAAATTACGGTGGTGAAGAAACAGTACCAGAATGGTTCTTTTCTTCCATCAAAGTATTGCTTTCCAGATGGTAAAAAAAAACAATATATTGGGGCTAGAGAGACAACTCAGAAGTTAAGAGCACTGGCTGCTCTTCCAGAGGTCCTGAGTTCAATTCCCAGCAGCCACATGGTGGAGATCTGGTGCTCTCTTCTAGTCTTCAGGCATACATGCAGGAGACTGCTGTATACATAATAAATTAAAAAATCTTTAAAAAGTTTCTCTTTCCAAATGAAAGCCTAGGAAAGTAGCAAGCATATTTATTCATATATTGTGAACTTTTACGTAGCTTCTTTAATAAGTCTACAAACAGCATGTGTTGAGCTCTGAATATCCTCAGTGCCTTAACAATTGATAGCCAGAAAAGAGCTTCATAGTTCCTTTTTTGAAGGAAAATGATTTAAGTTAAACTTTTTTTGAAAAAAAAAATAATGACATAAGTAAGCAAATAACCCTTAGTTTATTTTAATTGTAAATTTAATAACCCTTACCAGACAAAAGCCATGTAGAAGTAGTTGGATAGTAACAGTTCTGGAGTTGATTAACACGCGAATAAGCATGGGGTTATGTTGGGTGTGTGTTGCAAAGCCAGAACTACACTTTCCAATCCCCAAGTCTTTTCATCTATTTCAATAACATATGTGGACCAAAAGTGGAAAACTTACACCAACTGCTAATCTTGCAAAGGTCTTGAAATATAATAATGAAAGATCAGTGAGTAGTTAAGGCTAAGTCTACATGAATTAATGGACTGTTCCATCACTGGTTCTGGAGGTAGGTTATATATAAATGCCTAGAAAGTCCTGGAGCATTGTATCAGAAAGAAGCCCTAATATCATTAGCGGTCACTCCCCATTCTTCTCTTTTCATAGCTCCTGGCAACCACTAATCTATTTCTGGGCCCAATGAATTGGTTTATTCTGAGCATTCTGATAAATGGAATCACGCAACATATTGTCTTTTACAGTTGTTTTCTTACTGAGCAGCTTCAAGTTTCACTCATATCATTCCATGGATTAATATATAATCCTTTTCATTGACAAATGCTATTCTGCCATATGGTAATATCACATCTTAACTATCTATTTGTATTAGTTGATGGGCATCTGGGTGGCTTTCACCATTTAGCTTTTGTAGATGACACTTCGATGAACATTTATTTGCAATTTATTTGCATTTCTATGTAGACATGTATTGGTAAGACTAAAATACTTGAGTCATATTGTACAAAGCTTTACATTTTGCATGAATTGCTAAGATGCTTCCCAATCTTAGTATACCATTTTGCATCTACAATAGAAATAAATGGGAAATTTTCAATTTCTCTAAAATCTCATTGCTGGGTTAATAGAATTTTAAAAATATTTTACCTACATTATTGGGTATTATGGACTTGATTAGCATTTTTCTAATAGCTAATATTATTGAGCATCTTTTTTTGTGTCCATTGGCTTATCGTTCATCTTTTTTTTTTTTTTTAAGAAATGTCTGTTAAGATCCTTTCTCCATTTTAAAATTAAATTTCTATTTTTTGTTCATTTATGAGAATTGCTTATATACTTTGGACACTCTTCTCTTACTGTATATATGACTTGTAAATATTCTCTGCTTTTATATGGGTTGTCTTTTTTACTTTTTTCGATCATGGTTTTTTATGGCCTAAAGTCTCAATTTTTATGAAATATAATCCATTGGTTTAGTCTTCTATTATTTATGGGTTTTATGCCATGTCTTTAAAAAATTGCATACCCGAGGATCATGAATATCTACATCTGTGGTTTTGTCTGAGAAAAGACTCTTAGTTATGGCTCTTCCACTAACATCTATGTTAGACTTTGGATCAGTGTTTGGGGTATGACATATTATATCAGCTCCACTTCAAACAGGATGAATCCAGTCAAAAAAAGGGTGAGATGGAATTTAATTCTAAATGATATAACTGACAATTGTCATGCCTCATCTATGTTACAACGGATATTTTTATCTCTTTTGTCAAAACAGATGAAATTGGTAAAATGAGTATATTTTGTTCTTTTAATTATCAGAAATAGAAGACATAATGAGAAATACCTAAATGAAGGTTGGTCCTGCCCCATCAGGCCTTCTTTATTATGTAAAGAAATGTTGCCAAGACACACAAAAAGTTTAAAGAGTGGTCTCAAACCTACATGCTACCCATATGAAATCTCTATACTGGAAATGTATTATTGTTTTTATAGTTAATCCAGTTTGGTAAGAGAAATCACTAGAGAAAATGTCATTGAATTTTTCCATTCTTCAATATGCAAGCTCTGTGTTCCTCAGCCTTGTAACTTAGGCCCCCTTCTCATTGTGTCTCATCCTATGAAAACTGATTTCAAATGTAATCATCTTCAAACAGATAACATCCAAGAAATTTAATGAAATTATATGTAAAGATATATATTTCCAAGGCAGCCCTGCAAACAAAAGGTTCTGGATCAGTTGCTGCCCATTTTCTGAGAAGGTTTTGGGAAATCTGAACGGTTACTAACTGTGTAAACTAACATTCATGTGGACTAAGACATTGGTCTAGCCGGAACTATCTATAGCAAGCTTCTCAGAACCCAATGATGCATTGGACCCAACATTTCTCACTAACTCATTTAACTCAGCTATCATTAGTGATTAAAATCAGTTAAAATTCATAAAGACCTATGGTATCCACTGTGTAATGAATTTATTACATCAGAGAGATTTTAGAGCAGTTTATTAAATAGACCTTTCAATTATGGTTCTGCTACTGACTTGCTTTTTAAAAATGTTATCCAGCAACTTATCAGCCTACTATTTTATTACACATAAAATCAACATAATTTTTGCAAGTGAAAAATAAGTACTAGTTAAATGGGAGAAAATTTCATGATTGAATTTTCTAGATGACTCAGAGCTCGATTTTTAACTGCGTTGCCTGCTATTAAAAGTAACTAATAGCATCTAATAACATCTATAACTAATAGCATCTATAACATTATAACATCAGCATAATGGATACAGTTCCATAAAGTCTTAACTATGCCTTTAAAAATATTAACTAGTAGGTTTGTGGTAGACATCATCCAGAACAGCTTCTTTTCTCTTTAAATTTCTAGTAGGCATGTTTTCAAAAATGTCTATAATGTATAGCAATCTGTGCAGTTTTGCCAAGATGAAGAGGTTTTTTCTAGTGTCACAAAGAACTTACTGTAAAGCAACAGAATCAAACATTCCAACACAACACTCGGTTTATGTGAGTGATTTTTGACCAAAGGAGAAAGCCCCTACTCCCAGAAAACTCTGTCCTGAGTGTTTTAGCATTTCTATCACCCCTGGACAGCAATACAAGACCACATATAAGGCCATGAATAGTTATTCTCCAGATTATAATGTGCTTTAAAAAAAGATAGGTGACTTTTTTGCATTTTTAAATATTACTAAGAAAAATAAAACAAAATTGAAGCACAACAGGGCTTTCTAAATATGAAAAATAAAATACACTGTGTGGAGATAGCAGAAATTTCTCTAGAGACCAAAGGGGTGACACTGAGGAGGGTCAAGGCAGGACCATTAGAGCCCCAGGCTACTTAGAAAGCAGCTTCTAAAAATGAAGTACTAACTCAAAATATTGTTAACCATTATTTTCTACAGAGGGTAATGAATATTACCTCTCATCCAATCACATTATGGGGTGGGGGGAATGTCTGTTTATTAGAACAGTAACAGAGAATTGGAAATTCAGTTTCCTTGGAGAAAGAAGCAATTTCTCTTTGTAAAAAGAAAGGCCATGACCAGGATACCTGGGTTTACCTTTGCTTTGCGAAAGTGGTAGACCACCAGCATGCTGACCAAGTCCAGCAGCATACACAGGGCTTGGAAAGAGATGATAGCCAGTCGCAGGTACTTGTCCTCCTGAACAAAGCATGGACGCTCATCAGCACAGAAGAGGCAGCCTTCTCGGCAGGGGAGGCAGACATGGGCTTCTTCAGACACATCCTTTGTGCTTCCTGAAAAATGGTGTTCTGGACCCCTTCCTGAAAGTTCCAAATAAAACCACAGTGTTATTTGTATCTTCAAGGTAAGTGAGAGAGAAGAGAGATAGACTTTCGCCATTCTCTTTCGTATTAATTATAAACATTCCATCAAATCCCCTGATAAGAGCTAGCTACTTCACTTTTGGACTCAAAACTTTGTTGATTCCTTTGATTTTTAAAATTGTCATTCAGAGTAATTGAGAAAAACAAACAAGCAAACATGGGAAACGTAATGCCCCAGGGGCAAGGATCAGTCTGCTAAGTCTTTGATAATATCATCTTCCACTTGGGTTGATGGTACTCCCTAAGGTACAGACCATACTCCAGACACACTTGCTAAAGAACTAACAAGAGAAAGGACAGAAAAGTAGATGTGTTTGATGTATCCAGTAAATGTACTCATAGTTTTTGGAACTTCTTGACACAGATGACAGAGAATCCAGAATGAGACTATCATCATTCCTCAATTCAGCAGAGATCTCATCTACCAAATTCATCCAGTCTAAATTACATAAGATAGCACTTGAACAACAGTTTTTCAGTGTAAACTTGCTAAACAATGTTGCATGTTTTAGAATGAATCCATACAACCTCTCATGCAATCCCCACTGACACGCCATGAGACACCTCTGTGCTATTTGGCTACTGTTCCTATTGATCTTCTGATTAATTTTATATACAATTGTCTGCCTCACTTATCAAGCTTAAGTTTGCACTGAAGCCCAGTACCAAAGAGTATCAATTGTTGACTGCAGCAATACATACTGAAAACAAACTAAGTGTAAGACTGTTAGAGAAGAAACAGCAGAAAGCTCTGGAAGTGCATAAACAATTTGAAGAGAGAGGAAAGCCCTTGACAAGCGAGCCATTTAGAGATCTCATCAGAAAACTAGAATCCACTGGAAAACGTCTGAATTTGTTGAAATATGATGACCTACTGTCTTAGTTAGGGTTTCATTTCTGTGAACAGACACCACGAACAAGGCAACTCTTATAAGAACAACATTTAATTAGGGCTGGCTTACAAATTCAGAGGTTCAATCTATTATCATCAGTCTGGGAACATCACAGCATCCAGGTAGGCTTAGTGAAGGAGAAACTGAAAATTTTATATCTTTATCTAAAGGCACTAGGAGAAAACTAGCTTCCAGGTAGCTAGGGCAAGTATCTTAAAGCTCATGGCCACAGTGACACACTTCCTCCAACAAGGCTACACCCACTCCAACAAGGCTCCATCTTTAAACAGTGTCACTCCCTAGGCTGAGTATATACAAACCATCACACCTAGGAAAGGCTATCATAGCTAAAGATTTTAACCTTGAGTTACCTCCAAATGACAGTTTCCAATCTAGTGCCAATAGAAAATAGGCTACTGAGGCTTACAGACTAAATATATAATAAGAGAGAATATTATTTCAGTAGAAGTCAGTTGAATACAGCAAATATTGAAAGTCAGTGGGACTAAGATTGGTATGAAATGGACTTTGATTCTGTATTGTGTTCTCTTCATCGCAAGCAAGAGTTTGTTGCAATTAGAATCAGCAACGGAGCCTCTGGAAGTTTAGAGAAGATACAGAGCAACAAAAGAGTTGTAGACTCTGGCCAGGGAAGCAGCTCAGTGCTTTGTTCAGCCATCATCAGAGAAACTTCCTCGTGTAGCAGATGGGAACAAACACAGAGACTCACAGCCATCAGACAATATTCCCAGCGTGAGAGACCATGGAAAAATGATTCCTAAACTGGATGTCTCCATCAAACCTCTCCCCTCAGGGCCCAGGGAATCCTGAAGGTAGAAAGAATTCAAGAGCCAGAGGTGAAGACACCAAGGAAACAAGACTCTGTAAGGATCAAAGCACATGTGAACTCACAGAGACCTAGGCAGCACATACCAGGTCTGCACAGGTCTGCACCAGATGAGGTCCTACATCTGAAAGAAGTGAGCTTGTGCCCCCACCCCTACCCAAGGTGGTATTTGCAATTGATAGCCACTTTCAAATGAAAAGTTAGTTTTCTCCAAGGCATCCTCACTTGGAAAACAAACTATTCTTAAAGGGTAGTCTGTGTGCACAGCAGTAGATGGCCAATAGAAAACAAGCTCTACAGCCTCCTTGTCTGTTCCTTGTCTCATATTATCATATCAGACCTTCAAACACACACACACAACACACACAACACACACAGACACAACACACATCACACAACACACACAAACACCACACACACACACCACACACACACACACATAACACACACACACACAACACACACACACACACATATATATATATATATATGGATATACATGGATACAGTTATATGTTTTATATATATATATATATATATATATATAAAATATATGTTCACTCATCTATCAATATTCAACTAGATTGACTCCAACTCCTCACTATAGAGAATACAGCACCAGTGTATATAATGGTGTGAATACCCCTATTGTAGGGCATGGGGTGTAGAGATACATAAGATTGTATGACCAGGAGTGAAATAGCTTGATCATGTGGTACCGCTACTTTTAACTTTTTGAGAAGTCTCCAAAGTGGTTTCTGTAATGACTATATTAATTTGCACCATCAAATTGCAACAGCAAATATCCTTTCCAACATTTGTTATCAGATTTCTTGAAGATAGCCGTTCTGACAGTGGTGAGGTAATATCGCAAAGAAGTTTTAACTCCCATTTCACTGATGGCGAAGGATATTGAACACCTTTAAAAATAGTTATTGGCCATTGAGGTTTTCTTTTTAAAAACTGTTCCTTCAGTTCATTTCCCCATTTGTAGATTGACAGTTTTTATTCCCTTGATGTTTAATTTGTACAGTTCTTTGTTAGTCCTGGATATTAGCCCTTTATCTGAAGTGTACCTAGTAAAGATTTTTCTCCTATTTTCCAAGCCGTCTGTGTGCTCTGTTGAGTGGATGCATTGCTATACAAAAAATCTTACTTTCATGTGGCCCTACCTGTTGATCTTTGAGGTTAGTTCCTGTGCTACTGGTGCTCTGTTCAAAAGTTTTTGCCTGCCCTGAAACCGGAAGCTATTCCATCTACTTTTAAGTACTTCAGAGCTTTATCATGAAGGCATGTTGAAATTTTTAAATATCTTTTCAGTGTTGATTGAACTAATTACGTAGTTGTGTTGAAATTTATATAGTGTAGAGTACAATTTAAGGCAGAATTTGGATAAAGGCAGCAGTATGATACTGTATGGTTTATTGGTTTACTTGAAAGAATCTACATAAGATAGGCAGACCTGCTGTGACATTTCATGTAGTGCTGTGATTTTCTGCAGTAGCCACACAATATAAAGATGTGGTGAGGACACAATAGTTGCAGGAGAATATGGAGGATTGTTCATGGTACTCTTTAAGGCTTATTTCTATGTGATTAAGAACTGTATTCCTAGGCTCTGAGCTGGAAACCTCCTCCCTGAGGACTGGCTTTCATAGCACCAGAAAGTGCCACTCAAGCTTCTAGGAAAGGAAGCAGCCAGTGGTCGTGTCAAGCTGTGATCCCTATGGACCACAATGATCACAGCATGGCATAATAGTTCTGAAGGTGCAATAGTGACATGTGAACGTGGTAACTTGGTGGTAACCATCAGCTCTCTAGTTAGATTCAAGGTCTGCTCCATTAAGACGGATATTATTCTTGGTTGTGGAAACATAGCTAAGTACCTGGGCCTAGTGAAATTATGGTTCTTAGGAAACCTAGAACTACTGCTCTACTAAGTCACCATAAATATCAAGTGCATTCTAAATATTTATTCTTATACACATATATAAGTATGAGTCTCACTCCTCATCAAAGAAACATCTCCTTTCAATGGACTAAGACCATTGTAGAAAAACACAACTGATAAAATGGCAGAGGACAAATGAGTGTGGAGCACCCAGCTCCATCTCTATATCTGCAAGACAGCTCCTGCATGGAAGGCGCAGCAATCAGCAGGTGTGGCAAAAAAACTGGAGGCAGCAGAAGAACAGGAGGTTTGCTGTGGAGGACTGAGTCCATCCACAATACCACATCAACATGAGTGCCTAAATAATGACAACACTGATGGACATGCTAACATGGAAAGAGAAAATCTCATGGAACTTCAACCCTAGACAAATAACTTCAGGAAACACTGATAGTGGAAGAGATAGTCTTCTGTTCATTCTTTATTCTATAGATTATAACTCATTTCCTGGAATGAATTGACATACTCTGCTTCCTGTGCTGATCAAAGTACCACATGCACTCCATTTTCCACCTCAGATAAGAATAAAATAAAGGATTTATGGATATTGAAATGACAGTAATAAGATACAAGACTAGCAGTGAAACTCTAAACCATTCTATAATATTTGATATTATCATAAATTGCATTGTTCAGATGACAATTCCAGTATTCATGGATAAAAGAAAATTTGTTATAAAATAAACAATCATGTTCTATTCTTTTATGCTCAAAAGAAACTAAATATAGGGTCAAAGAAATCAAATAAAGTGATGCCATACAAGATGTCTTTTCACAATTTTCTTAACATCATTTGTGTATCAAAAATCTTTGGGTCAACTCCTAAGTATGTCTCCAAAGGCAATGATGTCATAATATAGGAAATACTAATGCATTCATATTTAATGTGGTACTATTGAAATCTAAGAGATCAGTTTGGCCTCCGTCAACAGAATGGATAATGAAAATGTGCCCTACATACATAGTTAACTGTAATTCATCAATGAAGATGAAGTGTGTCAGTTTCAAAAGAATGGATAGAAAAGTCATCATAATCTAGACTCAGTAAACATGTGTCCCATGCTCTCTAGACTCAGCAAGCCACTTGTCCCATGCTCTCTAGACTCAGCAAGCCACTTGTCCCATGCTCTCTTATCCATGGAGACAATGAAAAGTAAAAGTGATAAAGCAGGAGAAAGAAAAACACAGACAAAGATCCAGGGTCAATCAAAGGGACAAGCAAGAGGCAGCAGATTCAAGCAATAGACAGTTGTATAGAAATGTCACAAAGCCCACAAATTTGTAAAACAAATATGGGTTCATTAAAAAGATATATTCATATGCACACAAAAATCAAAAGATTCTCTAAAGAACATTAGTTTTTGGTTTTGTTTTTAAGCAAAGAACACTAAATGTTTTTAAAAGTACCTAGGAAAATGTTTTACATACTCCAAGCTTTCAGCAAGATACAAAGGAGAGTTTATCATAGAGTACCCCAAATTTATCAACTTGTGCTTATGTCTTATATCTAGGATGAGGGAATATGCAGTTTATTTAAGTCATACGGCCACCAACAAATAACAACAGGCTCGTTGTTGGAGTGCTGAATGGTACTTGAGCTCATGGTCACTTGGGGTGTGTTCTGTGAGAATAGAAGCCAAGAGTTCTGCATCCTCTTACACCTAGAGCTCAGTGTGTAATGTTTACACATAGTGGACACTCAGTAAATGCTTACTAATGATGCAAGTGCTCTCTGACAAGCATGAATTAACTGATCATTCAATGTACCATTCTTCATGCTCTCAAATCATGTATGCCTAAGAATTTATTCAAATAATATTTTTCTAGATGCTAGACACAAACTATAAAAATACATCAAGAATATGTTATTACAGATGACTTTAGCACTTGTAGGCAAATATGTGCAAACCATGCCGGTGATATTTGATTTGTAGATCTCAGTTCCTCCATGTACAGAATGCCAATTTGTTGTGCTAAAGCATACCGTCCCTTGAGAATGTGGCCTGAAACTTCTAAATAAAATGGATATGGTCTAAGAAAAAAGGGCAAATACAGAGCCTTGAAGAAATACAGAAAAAGACTTTGGGAGGAAGTTATTGTTGCATTCATAAGATATTTGAATAACATAAAATATCCACATCTAAAAAAGCTTGTCAAAGCAAACTGTCAGTGTGAGCAGTGTGCAACCTATATGCTAATTTTAATTTTGTTTTCTTGACAACAGAAGAGCATGGAACTACTAGAAATTTATGCACAGATATGTACACATTTCATGTATACATAAACATATGTTTCCATGTACATATTACTAACACAGACAAATAAACATATAAACCCTAGACTAACAAGCAATGCATAACCCATTTCTTCAATGCAGTTATTATCATCCTATTCAAGATGACATTGACATTGGATGTGATACCTAAAGGAAATATCCCACCCCAAAACCATGGCCATAAAATAGGCCCAAGGCTTCAAGAAACCAGCCCCTTCCCCCTTGAAATTCCAGAAAGTAGCCAAACCACTATCCAATCTACAGATCATCTGGCTAAGTGTTTACCCTGAAGCCCAGAGGTTATAAAACAGATAGTCTAAGGGCTTGCCCTGTAGCCCAGGGCGGAGAAACAGTCAATCTGACTTTTCTCCTAATCTGCAGAGCAGATTCTGGAACTATCCAAGCTGTGCAATCCTCTCCCCAACTTGGACTATAAAAGCTGTTCTTGTACCCCACAGTACAGTTTCCTGGACCCTCATCTACTGAGGGTTTGGCAGCACGAACATCTCAGACCAATCAAAGTCTGCTGCCTTTGCTGTTTTGAGACAGAGTCTATTTTATTTTCTTCTGCTGACTTAGTTCTCTAACGCCAAGTTTTCAGAAAGAAATAAACACAGTTAAAAACTGGAAATTAGGAAGAATTTGGCAAACTATAAATTTCAGAAAGTCCTTTTTAAACTTAAATTTTTGATACATTCCAATGTTTCCTCAATAAGCATGCAACATTTTTATAATAAAATGTTTTAATATTGCGTCTTCTTGAGTCTTGAGAAATATTCAGTGGCTAAAGTGCTCACTGGGTAATCATAAAGACCTAAGTTCATATATTCAAGCCACATAAAATTTAGGCATGGTAGGATATGCCCATAACCCCAGTGCTTTGAACTTGAGGGTTGAGGTGAGACATGGGGATCCCAGGGACTTACTATTCAAAGTGTCGAATTCCGAGCTCAGTAAGCGACCTTGTCTCAAAAAATTAAGGTGGACAGCACTGGAGGAGAGACATCCTTTTCAAATCGTGTCTTCCACATTTGCATGTACAAGCACATATGTGTGCACAATACATGTACAAATACAGATCACTCATGCACCACACGACACATACATAAGCCACATACCACACACACACACCACATACACCACACAGGACATAAACATAAATCACACACTCATGTACACACCATACACATACCATGCATACACTACACACATGCACATAAACTACATACACCACACCACACACACACACACATGCACAAACACACATTATGTCTCCTCATACACAGTAAGTAAACATTGTCAACTGAAATTCTATTCCACTCACAGAGAACTTATAAATCTATCACTGCTAAAAATCCTTAAAAATCTTCCATCCTCTGAACTGTTCTGAACCTCAGATTTTTGTAATCTTGAATTTTGTGATCATTAGCTTTTACAGAAAAGTTACAAGAGAGTATAAAGTAATATATATATATATATATATATATATATATATATATATATATCCTAGAGTCATGAGTTATTTACAGCCTTATACTCTCAGATTCTCTTAATAGAAGTTCAAGATTTTATACATATGATACTTTGGGTGAACACTGAGTGTAGGCTGGATACCCAGTGTCTTCATACATAAACATTTTGGTTTGTGTGTACTGATGAGAGGCCCTTCTTGCAAAAAGCAGGGTACAATGTTCAAAATTAAGAAGATATCCACTGTACTTGTCTTTGTGCAGTCCTTACCAAAATCCTACCATTTGTCACAGTATTACTATTTATATTTCTATTTCTCCATGCAAGATGAAATACAGGGTGTAATGGCCTCTGTTGCCACATTTTCTGTATATAATCTGGAACAACCATCATCCCTTCTTTGTCATCTTTGACCCCTAGATCTTTTGGGATCCCCAAATATTTGACCACATGGGTCAACTTTATAGACGTTCCCCTTGTGTGGCTACTTGTTGCTGCCTTATGACCAAGTTCAGAATATTGACTCTTGGCAGCAATGCCATACAACCAAGGCTTGTTCCTTCTCAGTGTATCACTATTTGAAGCACAAGGAAGGCATAAACTGGTCCAGGGACCTGAAGACTCTTGCTCTAAGATGATAGTGGGATACAAGCTTCTTTGATGTATGGTAGTTTTTACCTTGAAAATCATACACGATCAAATACCACAGCTAGAGAGAAAACCCAGCAGGTGTGAGAACTTGTTGCTCTAGCAGAAGACCTGGGTTCAGTTCCCAGCACCCACATAGTAGTTCACAGCCACCCACAGCTGCAATTCCAGGAACCTTCTTCTAACCTCCCTGGACACCAGACACACATGAAAACAAACCATGTGTATGCATAAAATAAATAAATCTCTTTTAAAAGACTAAATACCTTGTTTCTCAACAAAGTTTGCTAAATCTGAATTCTGGAAGTTTTATATTTAAGATTCTGAATGCTGTTTCTCCTTTTTAGAGCCTTATGGGTTTTTTTCCTTTGTACATAATACATCTTTACACAGAAAGAGAAAACAAACAGGAGAACAGAAAATCAACAATGATTACAAGATGCAAGGAAAATGTTCCCTGAAGTATTTGTAAACTACAGGTATTCTAACACAATGAGCTGGGGATGACTGGCAGTTGTATTTGTTTGAGAAACAACGATTAACACAAGCAAATCTCTAAATAGCAGAGCAAAAAGTGAACTGATATAAACAATAAGGTAGACGATGGATCGGGAGGACACAGCAATGCGTAAGTTCAGGCAGTGGGCAAGTAGGAAGATGGTTGTATTCTGGAGTGTTATGCCTCAGATCACTGACTCTCAGGACAGGGTGGCTAGAAAACCTCTGAGATCAGGAAATTGGCTCCTGTGTTGAGAGGTGGAACAGACACCAGCTCCAGAGCACAAACATGGGTGGACTAAGAAACAAAAGGGAGAGGATAAAAACTCTAATAACGTTGACAGAAATGCGTTTGAGCATTCGGAGTGCCGACTACTGATTAGAATGTGGTTACTTATCATCTCACTTTTACCCTCATTAAAAATGTCTGCAAAGGAAGTGAGATCACACTTTATATATGATGTAAATGAACTTCAGCTAAAAAAAATGGCCAAGGTCACAGCTCAAGTAAATTATTGAGGTAGGATTCAACCCTAGCACCTATTCCAAAGGCTATGTGGCTTAATTGTTATCTGACGCGACAGGTAGAAGTCCACATCTCAGATTACTGACCAAAGTGTTCCTGTGTGGATGAAAATGTCCCCAAATTCTTGATAGAACAGCCACAGAGCCATAAAATAAGCGCCTGTCGCTAGTGAAACCAGCACCACTGGCCAAACTAGGTCTGACCTGCAAGACTTTTCCTTTGGTCTAGTTCCCATGGTTTCAGAAAACACCATGCACGGTGCCAAGGGAGAGGAACAATTAAACAGCTCTAACCAGGAGTCATGACAATTAACAGTGTGGCAAGATATACGTTAAGGTGCAATAAATTGCACTCCAGTGTTGGTGACAACCAAGAGCTGTCTAATTAACTTAAGGCCCACTCAACAGGAGGGAAGCCATGCCTGATACTGGAAGCCTAGCCCTCACTGAGGCTAGTGAAGACACAGACCTTACAGAAGACTCTACTAGCATCTACATCATGACCCCTTACTACATTATAAAGCTATTATACCTGCAGTTAAGTATAGCTACCACCCCTGCTCGGAGGCACCGCCCTTTGCCTCTGCGCCCAGCATTCCTGGGTTTTTCCTTTTGCAAAGAACTTCTTTTTCCCCCTGAACAACTCATATTCAGGGCTCTAATTTTTTTCTTCTCTGTCTCCTATGCCATGTTCTCCTTATCAGTAGCGCTTGAGGGGTAAAGTACAGAAAGGCATCTTCAGCTTTGAGTCATTGGTAACTTGGGATTTATTTGGAAGGATGCACAAACTGAAATCAATCTAAAAGACAAGAAATACAACCAAAAAGCTAGTAGCACATCCACAGGAACCAGAGATGTTCTTGAAGATAGAAGCCATACTAAGATGGATGAACTTGCGGTGGGGTGGGGTGAGATCATCATGAGCTTGCATTTCATCAATCTGGAAGTGAGCAGCCTGGATCTGAGGAGACAGCTGTCCGTCAGGACTTGGTTTTTCTGAAACCCTGCTATCTCCAGATGCCAGCTCCTATTAGCTCACATGACTACAGATGTCCAAAAATGATGCCTGGGTGCAAGTCTCAGGCCTGTCAGCCGAGTTTCAAATCACATCATTTAGGCGTACCCTGGTTGGTCTTTACAAGCCCCTGTCTACCCTGTGCTTAGATGTAAATATAGGTTCTTATGACACATCACATATTGAAGGAGGTTTTAAAATTCGCATTTTCTCTAAGAGATTGGGTCTACACTATTACTCTCCTCTGCAGAAAGCACATAACTGTATGAGGGAATGTGGACTCCTTTGCTAGCATATAAATTCAGTGAATATTATCTTTGCAGTGCAGAATTTCTGCTTTCTGGGATTCATTCTTTCTATCCGGCCACTAACCAGTTTCCCTCTGATGCATCTAAGCTCCTGCATGTTCCTTCTAAGTGTCCTTCTCTCGTGGCCATCATTGCTATACCCTCAGTGGCCACATCATCCTCTGATAAAACCCATCCTCCAAAATTCTAGCCTAAGTCACTAGTTATACCAGCACAACACAAAATTTAAAATATAGAGCTAATGGCCAAAGGGCCTTAAGGATTATCTCATGTATACACATATATATTTACATATGTGTGTATTTGTGTGTCATAATCAGTAGTATTGGTTTATGTAGGCTTATATATATCTATTCATTGACTCAATTATGTCTATGGACCACTTATTATATGTTATTATATGTTATTACATGTTTTCTCTTGTATTTTGGGTCTCCAATACCTTCTTCACATTTGTCCCAAAGATTACATGGGGTTATTCCTTACCAAACTAATATCATTTTGAGAGAGTATAGAAAAAACAATCCACATTTGGAAAGACTAATGCTATGATTTCATATGTATAATGTAGACTATAGATGTATATATGCATCTATATGACATAAAAGAAGAGAATTTACTATTTTGTGGGGAAGAAGGGAAACTAATGGGAAGAGGGAGAACCAAGAGGAATCACAGAGAAACAGGAAAATATCACATTTCCTCTTATACAGAATCTATATTTTATATGCACATATATTGCACATAACATTAAAGCCAAGTGGGCCTATTTGGGGAGCAAAGGAATCAGTGGGAGAAGAAATGGGGCAAAAGAGAGTCATGGATACAGTATGCTTATGAATGTGCTGATTGTAGATAATATAATTTTTAAAGTATGAAAGTAACTTCATACTTTTCTGAATTACTATCCTTAAGTAATTAATATCACTAAAAATTAACATATTACAATGTGCAATCATGTGATATATTCTAATACATAATAAGATGTCTAATGAATGCTTGCATAAACCTTGGTTGATAACATTCATTTTCCTGCTCAGAGTGTTAGGCTTTTTCCTTAGGAAAGGATGTGATTAAATGTTGGATTTTAATGTGGCCTGACAAGGCATCCAGAAAGTTATATTTGGCCTAAAAATTGGGCTTCAGATTATTACAATAACTGGCTTTCTGTTCTGTCACTAAGTTAAACCAGTTTTGGTTAAGTATATGCTGAGGTCAAAGCTACACTCAACTATAGACCATCCTTCTGAAAACTGTGGCCTCCTCTCTCTGGAAACAGTGTGCACAACATGAGAGGTAGACGCTTAACAAAACTGAAATGAAGTCAGCTTGTCCATAGAGAGTAGGTCCAGTCTATACTTAAAAAAGACACACAACAGTGTTTAAGGGGAGCAGTAGGAATGTGCAAGTTAAATAAAGCTAAGTTGGTAAAGGTTAGCTGGCTGCTCCTGGTGCTGTTATGAATAAGTGGCACAGTCACCCTCTAGTCCCACAATATTTAGGTGTTTTATTTCAGTCACACAGTGGGAGCTGAGAACAAATGTGGGTAAACCACATGCAAAATACCAAATACTTTCACACAACACAAGCTAAGCCTACCCCTTCCCCTTCAGTGCTGAATCATAAGTTATGTCTGGACCACAGATGTGAGGAATGCCACAGTAGCTATGACATTCTGGGGGCTGGGTACACACACAGACACACATACACATATACCAGAAAAGCATCAACATCCCAAAATATTAACACCCTGGTTATTGTATCCTTTCTATGACCTCAGAGTAAATTTGAGAAGCCCCAGACATTAAAATTTGTGCTTGGTATGTCCTTGTTTCTGCTGATTAGAATCTGTGCCCTGAACAGCTGGGTTTCTAGCTGCAGCTGGGATTCTAAGCTATCTAGTTAGGCCATGCTCTCCCTGGGAGTTCAGTTCCTCCAACAACTCAGGTTGTAATCCTCAAGGCTAGTTCTGTTTTCCTGAAGGCTATCAGTGAGAGTTTCCATCCTGAAATCCCAATCTACATGTTCTTCTCACATCAAGATGGTTTCATCACAACAGCACAAGTCTCCCCCAACTCTGCCTTGTGTACCTTCCTTCCCTTCCCCTCTGTCTTCAACAACAGAGTCATATGTCACAGTGTAACTGTAAGGTAGCTTCATCACAACCACCGTCTCACAGCAGGGAAACTGACTCATTGTCCTTACAGAGTACAGAGTCTGCCACACATAATCTCAGGACTTACGATGTGTGGCAAAAGATGGAACCACCACAATTCTGACTACACCTAGTTCTGGTAGCAAGAGTTATATACATGACTGGGGAACCAAGAAGAAAGTGTAAATGGATTCACCACCCAACAATGAGATTTCCTAAGAGGAAGAAAAGAGTCTACAAATAAGCCTATAAATGTCTACCAGAATTCATATAGTTCTAATGTCATGGTAGAGGTTCAAATGTACTCTTTGAATATTGTCAGCTAGAGATGCAATAACACAGTGCAGTTCTAGAGTGCCAAAGATTAATGAATCACTATATGAAAGAGTCATATGTCTAAATTTTAACAGCCCCCAAAGCCATTTTTTGATGAAACCCCCACATTTTTACCAACTACTTTCCTCATTGTCTGGTAGTATGCCCCAAAGCTGGCTACAAGCCAATATGGCCACACAGAATTCTCTATGTTACAGAGAAAGTAAAACTCAGTATTTAAATTGCAACATTAACATTCTCTGGAGTAGGAATAGAGTAAACAGATGACCATGACCAAGGTTCATTGCTGGTGTAAAAACCTGGGATAATAATCGCTCCACTTTGGAAATGAAGAGGTCTGTAAATATGAGGGCTGTGAACATTGTAGAGCAAAGTGAGGCAAAGCCACTCCCACGATTATATCCTGCTAGGGGAGGAGAGATGAGCAGGATAGGAGGGAAGGATGGCAATGTGTGAGCCGTGGATTGAGATGCAAATTTTAGAGTAGCTCCAGGGAATCTTTCAGCCCCCAAAATAGGGAGCTCGGGCCTCCACTTGTGAAGTTGTCTGAATTCTTCAGACAATCTGAAAAGCTTCAAATCTTTGCCCTCAGCCTCAGAAATCACACTGGCAACATTTTGAATTTGATGAGATCCTGAGAAGATCCCATTCATCCATTACTGGCAACCTGAACAATGGAAATTAGACGATGATAAAATTTGTGTTGCTACACTGATCACTGATAAAGTTCCATCTACTACTGAAAAGTAACATAGAAACAAGCTCATAAATAAAATAAATGGGCAGAATACATTTTAGAAACTTTCTAGGAACAATTGTCAAAAGAAAGCTCGAAAGAGTATTCTCCTGGAGTTATAATAGCTTCAGGTTTTCGAATGTTTTAGAAACTAAAATATTCCTAAGGACATGTCTTCATGGTCTGCCACACCCAACACTGAAAATGCCAAACCCAAATAAGTGACTTAAGAAGACCAATGAGGCTTTGATTTTATTACTTCAACAAATTATCAGTGAGCAGCTTAACAACAGAAATTTATTATCATCCAAGAATCTGAATGATTGTGTGTGTGCACTTGTGTGTGTCGAGGCAAAGATCACTTACTCTGAAAGTTGTTCACTGAAAAGACTCGGGGATGATAGAATCCTGCTTTGCAAATGCACTGATAGGCTCCAAGCACGAATCCCAGGCCTTTGATTGGCATACACTATGGAGAAGAAGAGACAGCAATATGATTGATCGAAGTGTGCTTCACAGCATGAAGACTCACACATATCTATCATCACAAACATTAACAAAACTAACACATTTTCTATAAATAAAATACTTCATTTTTCAACTTTAATTTTAGATTTGTTTGCCAACTGATTATTTTAAACATAACAGTTTCTTTCCTAAGCATAAACTGTGATGGCCACTGTCAAGGCCGACTGCTCACTCATTCAGTTTAAAACATGCGTGGTGACTTGAAAGAAAATGGCCCCATAGGCTCATAGAGAGGGGCACTATTAAGAGGTGTGGCTTGTTGGAGTAGGTGTGGCCATGCTGGAGGAAGTGTGTCATAATAGGAGTGGGTTCTGAGATCTCATGTTCAAGCTACACCTAGTATGGCACACTATCTCCTTCTGCTGCTTGCAGATCTACACGTAGAACACTCATCTCCTCCCACATCATATCTGTCAGCATGCAGGCATGCTTTCTGCCATGACGATAATGGACTAAACCTCTGAACCTGTAAGCCAGCCCCAATTAAATGTTTTCCTTTATAAGAGTTGCTGTGATCATGGTGTCTCTTTCAACCATAAAACCCTAAGACAAGTTGGTACCAGGGACCAGGGTATTACTGTGATAGGCCAACTGGAACATAGTTTTGTTTGAAGGAATGTGGACTTTCGATTAGGAAAGCAGATGGGTGCTTTAACTGGGGCTTTAATGAGATATGCTATTAAGTATACAGAAGACAGTGGTGTTGAAGGTGATTTGAACTGTGTGGGCCTGGACCAAGAGGTTTCAGAGGAGAAGACTATTACTATGTGGCCTAGAGTCTGTTTTCTAATATTTTGGATATATATGGATCCTTTCTGCCTTTGTTTAAAAAAAATTGCTTTTGGCTAAATTGAGTTTTGGATCAACAGTACTGGCAGAGGGGATTTTAAAGCAGCCTAGTATTTACTGTGTGGCATGGTTATTAGTGGTTAATCTAATGCAGATCTATAATGAAAAAGGGCAACCTGAGCAAGTAAAAATATAAAGTGTAGATAAAATCTTTAAAGAAAAATCTGATGCTAGTGGAATAAAGGGAGTGGTGACCTCGCAGCAACACCCTACCCAGATAGTCTTCCAACTTGTGCAAAGGAATTTTTAAAAAGCTTAGGGCTAGGCATGGTGATGTCCCTTTTAATCCTAGTACTCAGAGGCAGAGGCAGGCAGCTCTCTGAGTTTGAGGCTAGCCAGCCAAGCTTAAGCAGTGAAGGAAACCATCAAAAACAGAAATACAATGAAAATGTATTTCAAGGAGGTCATGTTGCAGCCCCATCGTGAAGTAGAACTTAGCAGCTTTGGCCACATGGTTCTGGCTTTAGAGTCAAGAATAAAAGAAGAGGGTGATGGAAAGTCCCTCTGTGGCTAAGGAAAGTTGTTGAGGCCAGGTATGTGGTGGGGTGTCAGTGTATGGAGGCCTAGAAAGGCCATTGTGTGAAGCTTTGAAGGTGAAGCCTTGGAGACCCAACATGTTAGAGATACCAGAGCCTTGGGACACATGCTGAAGAAAGCTGCTAACAGGGGATGGCACAGTTTAAGGGAGAGAAATGTGTTGCAGTTACAGAAAGGAATTGTAGATCTGAAGAGCCCTTTGACGTCAGACATGGAGATGCAGAGTTTGAAATTTGCCCAGATGATTTGGTCCAGGATTTTCACGATGCTCCCTTTGCTCCATTTTTGAGTGGTAATATACATTCTGTACTATCATATGTTGGAAGTATGTGATCTTGCTTCTTCATTTTGATTTTATAGGTGGGTACAGTAAAGAAATTGAATGAGTCTCAGAAATAACTCTGAACTTTGGACTTTTAAAGATAGACTATGGGGACTTTTGAAATTAGCCTATATGCATTTTGTCTTATCATATGGCTACAAGCCTATGGGTGCCAGAGAGTGGAATGTAGTAGTTTGAATGAAAATAGCCTTTTAAGGTTTATAGTGACTGACACTATTAGGAGGTGTGGCTTGGTGGAGAAGATATGTAAATACATTTTTAAAAGTGATAATTTTTTCCCTATCCCAGCTAGCTCCCAAATAAATGAGACAGAGACTATAAGATTTATTCGATAAGTCTAATAGCAATGTAACTAGGCAGTCATTGATCTATTCTTAATTCTCTAAGCCAGATTAGCTAAGCTAAAATTCTTGAGATACTTGCATTTTGTATTGATCTGGCTCTCTCTGCTCCAGGTGTGTTCCCATGGTATCTCTTCCAGACCCTTTCCTTATGGTGATCTTATCTCCTCCCTTCCTCCCGTGCCTGACATAAGTCCAGCCCCATTCTCTCTTCTGTCCAGCTACTGATTGATCGGCTTTTATTGGCAAATAAGAGAATAAATAGGGAGCAATATTTACAAAACCTTGAAACAGAAGATACTTAGAATAAGCATCACAATGTCATGTCTGGATTGCAACATGATGTGGGGGCAGAGAAATCAGCATTTGAATAATAGAAGGATGGTCTTCACACAGTGCATAAAACATCATGCCTACAAAGGTGTGCCACTAGAGGGCGAGCTTTGAGGTTTCAAATGTTCAAGCCAGGCCCAGTGTCACTCTCCCTTTCTGTTCCTGCAGATCCAGGTGTAGATAAATGAGCTCCTTCTTCACACCATGTCTACCAGCATGAAGCCATCCTGCCATGACAATAATGGACTACATCTCTAAACTACAGGCCAGTCCCAATTAAATGCTTTCCTTTGTAAGAATTGCTGTGGTAATGGTGTCTCTTCACAGCTATAGAAACACTAGTGAAGACAGCATAGTTTTTACTTCAATCTCATGGTGCATCTTACTGCCTTAAGAACTACTTAGGCTCTGTATGTAAAATCTGCATTGTAGATAAATGTTCTATATGTTCATAAAAAGACCAGCTGTCCAGCTGTGCCTCATCAATAGACATCAAGTGTCTGAGAATGCTTCAGCTTTTTACATCTAGCTACTACACCATGAATACGCACAGTACAACAGGGATTCCAAGAATATAAGAAATATTCTTATGAAAATTTCTTTCATGATCTCTGCCAAGATTTCAACCTTTCTCTTTTTTTCCATGAAAGTCAATTAGACAAAGTTAAAACATTTAAGGATTAAAAGTTACAAGGTGGCTTTCTAACACAAAGGTTTTAAAGAGAAAATACTAAATATTTTAAATAATAATTCTACAGTCTGAGATTAATACTGATGACCATTGAGACCAGTCCTATGTGTTATGAAAACTTCAGTAAATAAAATGTGTTTATATAGTTTGGTTTTCTAAGTCAAACATACAGAAAAAACTCTTGAAAGTGTCTTCATGAACAGTTTACTTCATCAATACCCCTTTCACACTTACCTCCATTACTATTTCATAAGGTTCCCCATCCCTCTTTTTTTCTCTGAATACATACACATATCCAAAAACAAACCAGACTGTCTTAGACAACTATCTCAATAGAAGGGACCACCCCTCGGTCAAAGGTCCCTGAGAAGCTACATTTCTTCTAGAAACTCAAGCATGCCCTGGAGGGGAAATGAGTATGACTTGCTGAGACTCAGGGTACCCCAAGTCCTGAAAGACTTGGGGTTTTTCCATCTGAAAGACAGATGGAAAGAAGTTATTATTACAGGATGCTCAGCAGAGCAACCAAATGAAGTATCACCATTTCACTACTTACCTCACAGTACTGTAAACACAAAAATCAGAGCCCCACATTGGACTATTTTAAATATTTTCTCTACTGAAATTTGAAGGTTAATTGTGTTCATTAAATAGCACTAATTTCTTGATGTTATTAATCAATAGTGGAACAGCAACACCATAGACAATGGTTAATGTTTGGGTGTAAATTTGAAAGTTTATTGCAATAAAAGTATTTCTCGGCTATTACGCTAACTTTGGAGCTGACATAACATTGGAGGTTTTTAAAAATCTAGTTAATTAGATACATACTGCCACATAAAAAGATGCTTGAACAACAATAACAACACAAAAGCATCCTAATTTTGTTACAGAAACTATAGCAATGTGAATAGTTACCTCAGACTATGTATTCTGTTCTGACATTGATCTCAATGAGAGAAGCACCTTTTACTCAATGAAAATCCATAAAAGTGTCCTATCCTCCTGTTCCAGCTCTACCTCTAAGATGGTCATGTCTATGGGAACAGAATGTGCTACATGGCGTCACCTTGAATTATTGTAAGTGGCCTTGGCTAACTTTTTCTAGTAAGTCTTGTGAATTTTGCAGCCAACTTGCCTCATTTTCCTTTTCTATCTACCATCACCATTTCTCCGTTCACCTCCCAGCTAAAATCCAAGATCAGCTAATCACATGGTCAATCCTTACAACATGGACAATGTGCAACTCATGTTCCTCCTTTGGAGATTAAGGAAATGTCTTTTTTACTCTTTTCTCCTTGAGAATGTAGAATACAAACACAGACACTAAGTTTACGCTGGATAAAACCTTCCAAATTGTATTCCAACACTCATATGCAATCTTCACTTTAGATATGGGTAGTGTTTACTTGAGAAATTAAAGTCTGAACCTTCCTAGTGCCTCTTCTGAATGTCAAAAGAGTGGATCCAGGAAAGCAGCATGGCATCTGTGGAGCAGCTATTGGGGGAGCAACCTTTGACAGACGTTGAGCTTTGTATAAGAGTGACAGTCCTTCACTGAGTGAGGATGCCCTCCTGAATAAGCCTCACCAAGCCAGCTGTTGAGCTTTACTATGGACAGAACTGAGCATGTAGCCCTGGCAATATAGTAGTTTAATTGCTTGCATGAAACCCTGAGTTCAGTTCCTGCTATGTAGAGATTCACTAAGGAGCACCCCAACATGGAGAGGTCTAAAACATGAATAAGGACAGTTAGCAAGAATTTTCTGTAAAATAAAAGCCTTCCTAGATTCCAAGATTTATTTGTGAATAAATTAAGAGTCAGAATAGACCTGTAACTTGTAAGGAGATTGAATCAGTAATCAGAAATCTCTCAATAAAAAATGTTCCCAGAACCATGTGGCGCTCCTAGAGAATTCTATTAGTCATTAAGAAATAAACTTGGCTACTTTTATACAAACAATGTGAAAGGAAAATTAAGTTATCTCCTCTATAATTCCTCTATATTAACACTGAAAGAATAAATTAAAAATAAAATTAACAAGTTAGTGAAAGGTTATATAATTAAAGTTCTAAATGTAAATTAAATAATCAGCCATATATATTATGTATATATATACATATATATTCTTATATATACTTATATACATATATATGTAACATTATATGGACTGAATGGGTTATAGTTAGGAAATATGTGTATATACCTATATTTGTATAATAACAGTTAATGAAAAATGAGTCCATGATTTTGAAGGGGAGCAAAGAGGGATACATAGAAGGGTTTGAAAGGAGGAAAAGAAAAGGAGAAATGTTGTAATTATAATCCCAAAATATGAAAGGAATTAGATTGTCATCTAGTATTCACCAGACAACCTGCTTAAGCAGTTTAATATTATTAAAATATTTGTGTCATCTAAACTCATTGAAAGATGTGATACCAACCATATCAAATTCCAAAAACATTTTCAGAAGATAATGGAAAAAATCCAAAATGTATGTAGAATCTCTACTATCACAAAGAGTAAAGTGGTGCTCCAAAGCTGGGTTGTGCTGTCCAGATTTCCAAACACAGTCCACAGCTATGCAGGAAGGCACACTCAGAGTCCAGTGGAATGGGGTGAAAGTTGGAAACAAATCCATATATATGATGTCATCTTTGACATGGGCAACAATAATGGGCAGAGTAATCCCTTTAACAAATGGTCCCAGAAAAGCTGGGTACCTACAGGCAAAGGAATTAAGCTAATCAAACCTTTATCAAAACATACAAAACTTAATTTAAAAATATTAAAACCCAAACATATGGCCAATAACCACAAAACTTCTAGAAGGAAAAAATTAAATTTCATGACATTGGATTTGGAGGTTTTTCTTGAGTACAACCCTTACATCCTGGCTGAAAATTTTAAAATACACAGTAGAGTTCTAGCAAGCTTAAAATTGTATAGCAAGGAAGCAATCACAAAATGAAGGTGCCTTCTACAGAACAAAGAAAAATATTTGCTCACCAAGTATTTGCTATGAAGCTAACATCCAAAATAAATAAAAACCTCTACAATTCAGAAATCACAATGGTAAAAAGAAGGCTATAAGCCATCCAGTAAAAAAATAGGCAAATGATCTGAAATCGACATTTTTGTGACGATATGCAAACAGCAAACAAGCAGAAAAAAAATGTTCAACATCCCTAATCATCAGAGAAATGTAATCAAACCAACACTTCATATCCATCATTAAAGTCCCTGGCAGATAGTGACAAATGTTTTGAAGATGAGGAGGAACTAGAACCTTGTGTGTTCTTGGTGGGGATATAAACCAGGGCAGCCACTGTTGTGTTTTATAAAACGAAAAAGAAGCCAGGGATATGTTTGGTGGAGGCGTGGTATGGAAGGAGGTGCCTCTGTGAGCCCATGCTGAGGCATCCCTTCCCCCTGAGGTACCAGGCACAAGACAGTATAAAATAGAGTTTATTTAGGGCATGGGGAGGGGAGCTGAGGGAGTATTAGAGTCAGAGAAAGAGAGAGAGAAGAAGAGGAAGAGGAAGAGGAGGAGGAGGAGGAGGAGGAGGAGGAGGAGGAGGAAGAAAGAGGACAAGGAGGAGGACAAGGAGAGGCCTGCCATGAGCACATGGAGAGAGAGGGGGGAGGGGAATGAAGAGAGGAGGGAGAAAGAGGGAAGAGAGCAAGAGAAGACAACAGGAGAAGAGAGGTAACTGTGGGGCAGAGCCTAGAAATGCTAACAGCCACTACAGAAAACAAATGAAAATTTCTGTAGGAATGAAAAGTTGAATTATATTATCTTGAAATCTTACTTCTTCATGTGTAGACAAAGGAATTAAAAGTAAGACTTGATGAAGCATTTGTAAGCCCATGTTCACAGCGGTGTTACTCACGATTGTCAGAATGTAATTGACCCAATTGTCCATCAGTAGATAAATAGTTAACAAAAAGTATTATGTAGAAACAGTGGGGTGAAATTCAGACTAGAAAGGAAGGAAATGCTGCCACTTGCCACAACATGGTTGAAACTTAAGGATGCTACAGTATTGAAATTATCCTGTGACAAAATGACACATGTTTTTTATTATTCCACGCACACATGTGACAGAAGTAAACTCTCAAGAATAAAAAAGCAGACTAGTGGCTGCCAGCACCCAAAGGGAAGGCAGGAAACATGAATTTGTTCAGTGGCATAGAGATTCAATTTGTCAGATGAAAGCTATCTAGAGATCTGTTATACAATGCTGTGAATACATCTAACACTGCTGTTTCACTCAAGGAGAATAAGACTGTTACATTTAATGCATTTAAATGTGTTTTAAGTGGTCAGAACAAAATGGTCCCTCATTCTCCAGGATGTGTACATTATAGGTCACGCTGCAAGTGACATATCTCACAAGTCAGACTGTCAACTCCTGGTCAACAGAACTGCAGAGTAAACATGGCCAGCCAGCCCAACAAACATGCAGGCTTCTCTATATATGAATTACAAAGAGCGGGGTTTGCTAATGTGAAAGCTAAAATGAGATTTGTACAAGTCTCGTTTGGGATCTAACAGAAATGATGCTTATATGTACAAATCACATCTCCATGTTATCCTGGGGAAAAACTAATTTGGAACTTAAAGACGAAGCAAAACAATTAAGCAAAACAATATCTAGATAACCCCAAATCCTCCCCAAAATGGACTTTGTTTGTGTGTATGTTTCGTTTTTTATTTATTTACAGTTTTGCTCTGGCGTTTTCTAAAATGTAAACCATTTCCTGCCTTCTCTGACTTGAATGCATGCATATGTTCTTCATGATTCCAAACCACTGAGCAGTGGACGTGAATTGTGCTGACATGCTTTAATAAGCTCTGCAGCTCCTGGGGGCTTCTGACCATTTTCTCCAACACCCAGTAGCACAGAGCAAACACTTGTGTTTTGGAGTCCTTATGCTTAGCATTTATACCTTTGAGCTACCAGCTATCAGACATTAATCTTAAAAGGGACTTTACCTCTATACATGCTTTCCCCCATCTGTGCTATGCTTATAGTAAAGTAGAGCTGGCTTACCAAGCATGCAACATAGAGTAACAGAGATGATAAATAATAATGTACGTACTGAAAGAATGAGTTGCTCACGTTCCCTGTGTGTTTACTGTGTGCCAAACACTGTTCTAAGTACAGCGTGAGTCCCAGCTCACCTCACAGCAGGTCCACTACTATCTCTACTTAGAAAATAAAACCAGAGTGCAGAATGCTAAAGTAAGTCTCCCAAAGCCACAGTCAGCATGCGGCAAGGCTGGACATTGCCTAGGGCCCTGCTCCACAGTGAATAAGGACTGCTCGCCAAGAAGCACAGCTTCCAGTATGCTGTATTCCATAAAGCAGCAGCTGGCAGTAGCACATGGCTGCTCTAACATCTGTTTTGATTGTCCCAGTGCTTTATCTTTCCATTCTCCTTGGTTTCAGGCAGTATTCTATTTGAAATCAATCAGTTCCTAGTGCAGAATTCTTCAACTTGGACTGTCAGAAGTAAATATCCATTTGGGAATCATACAAAGGAGAATGTTTGTTTTCTACCTAATTTCCTGAACACAGCAGTCTGGGATTAGGATAGGGGCTAAGGAGTAAGCTCTGATATAGATCCCCACTACATTCATGCATCAGCCAGGAGGGGCCATGGCACCTCTAACCCCAGCAATGGAGATGGGGAGGGCAGAGACATGAGGATTGCTGGAGCTTGCTGATCTGCATCCTAGCTAGCTCTACTTTCAGCAAAAGACCCTTCCCTTCCTCCAGGAGATAAAGCAGAGAATAATAGAACAGGATACCCAGATTCCTTCCTCTTCTGGTCACTGCATGCATGCCCACATATATTGTGACAACACACACACACACACACACACACACATACACTACACCAAAATAAAAGACCTTCTTGTCTCTAATTCATCACAAGGACTGTTCACAGATACATAATCCCAAACAAGTCAAACAAATGCAACTATGGAAACACACACAGCAATGGGTGCTGGTGTAGTAACGGATGCTGATGCAGCAAGGGATGCTTGTGCAGCAAGGGATGCTGGTGCAGCAAATGAAGCGTACAGAGCAACAGAAGCTAGTGCAGCCTGAAAGCCACTGCAGTGATGGAAGCTGCAGGGTTTCCATGGTAGCCAGTTTTGTCACTTTGCCCATCTTAGGGACTTTTCTGCTTTGAAAAAAAGACTGATCCACTTCCAAAAAGTATCCTGCTGTGCTGAATTTACTAGGCTTCTTTCAAAAGCAGATGGCAATGAATGCCACAGAAGCAAGAAGACTGGAAAGCTTGACAATGACAAGTAGTGAGGAGTCTCCTGGATTTGGAAAAAAATGGCAGCTTTGCTTGCTTTCCTTCCTTTCAAGTTTGTCTTTGTAGGAATACTGTAATGATGAGCCTGCCAATTTAAGAAAGGGCTTGGAACAATGCATTACTAAAACATATCAAGTTACAATTAGATCCCAGTGGCTTCTTTCCTACAATGGTTAACCATTGAATAAAGCTGAAGGGAGACCCAGCACAAGAGAAGTCTGAAAGGACTCTAGGCAATGAGAGGGCACACTCCACCATACAGGCCATCAAACACCATCCACAGAAGTAAGAACTCATGAGCATCCAACGATACAGCATGTCACTGGTCAGAATGTGGGCTACACCTGTTGCTAAAATTCCTTACCAGGGGAGACATAAGCTAATTCCACCTCTCCTCCTAAAAGTCCCAAAGACAAACCAAGCTATCATTTCAGCAAAGTTCACTCTAAGGAGCCAATGAGTGTATAGGGCTTCCTTACAGATGTAAGTGAGGGGTTACCTACTGGAGAGTGGTTACTCCCCAGACAAAAGGCAACACCAAAAAGTCTTTACCCAACAGAAGGATGGCTTTTCCCCAGCTGTCGCCTCCATATATGGATCCCCTTCCCCTTGATTCCCCTAGACCCTGTCCCAGGTCATGTGCAACTGGGGCAGAATTGCATCCAACAAGTTGGATGGGATGGCTGTATGTCATGCTCCCATGACCCTGCTTGCCTGCTTGACTCTCTATGGGGGGTAGGGTAAAACCATCAACAAACTCAGCTTCAAAGATCATATGCAATTGAGCATAGCTGTACTCCCAAAAATGGTGGGTATTTGGCTTGGAGGAGAGGCCCATGCAACACCTTTCACTATCATTCAGTAGGTACCTAAACCTTGTTGAAAATCATGATTGACTGAGATGGGGGGTGAGATGAAGATGTTTTCATTTGTGATCTATTTCAACTAAAAAAAACAAACTGTTGTTACTATTAATTTTTGTGTTCTTGCTCTAGGTAGTGAGGCCAACCCTCAAAAGCAGGGATCCAGTATACACATGCAAGTGTACACATGTATGCACACATGTCAGAAATATGCACAAGCAGAAGAACACTCGCAGAGTTTGATCTGACTAGGGAAATCCATGGCATCTCAGAGTAAGTGAACGTAACTTTGCAGACCCATTGGCACCAATAGCCCCGGAGGCTTGATAAACACCAATCCTTAAGGTTTGTTACCCTTAAAATTAAAATACTTCTCCCTACTCTTCCACAAAGTCACTACGCCTTGTGCTTGTACCAGATATCCCGTTCCCTTGGGGTAATAGTTTGTAAGCAACAGAGACTTTATTTTTACTCTTCACTGAATTTTGTCCCTGCTCTATGATACACAGTTTGATGAAGTAAGGAAAAACAGAGTTATGGTCTGGGCCATGGTTCATGAGTTAGAAGCACAAAAGAGACACAGATAGGAAGTCACTAAAACCTGTGCTTGCTTTAGCTGGCCATACCTCACATATTGTGTGTGCTTTCTTTGGGACAATCTACTGATCTCAATTATTTTTTAGAATGAAAAGTAATACAAAATAGCAGAAATTAATGTGAACAATATAATGAGGTTCAAGTTAACTTAAATGAAATATTATCTAATGTGGATAAAAGTCAAGTTACGGAAACTTCCTCAACTGCTTTTGATAATTCAGTTTCTATGGGTCTATACCCAGTCTCTTGATAAAATCAAAAATGTCTCTCCTCTGACTCAAAAGTAAGCAATCTTCTTCTTTAAGGTAAGTCTTCTCAAATCTTCTCAGGCATATTCCCAGTGACACTGTGAAGCAAAGTGACCACTTTCTTTTTCAATTATCTCACTGTTATGGACAAGTTCCCTCACTGTTGACAAGGTTTAAAACCTCAGTCTTATAAAGAATGAAGACAGCAAGCCTCCCTCAGTCATGAGTTCATCTCCAGCTGCTCCCCAACCGTCTACACAGGTTGAGCTCTTTGCATCTCTATGTGCCTATGCCCATTCCCTCATCAACGCACAGGAGCCTGACGGCTGTCACCCTCCCTCTCATGAGCAGACATTGCCCAAGCTATAGTGTCAAATGCAGGACACTTTCAGGTCATGCTTGCTCGACCTTTTTGCAGATGCAGTGCTGCTGGAAGCTTTCTCCTTCATCAGACTCTTGCCTTGGCTTCCTCCTACCAAGTTCTATTCTCTGCTTAGATCCTTGGATACCCCTTCAGTCCCAAACTGATGCACTTCTTCTTTCTGGACTTAATCAACTGAAGTTTCCAAAGCTCTGTTCTATATTTTTTTTCTTACTCTACACTTGATTTATATATTATCTTCTAAGTTTTGTGCAAGTGTCAAGACCATCTAAGTAGATTCTAACTGCGAAAGCCTGAATTGAAACTTCTTTTCTTTCAATCCTATATAAATGGAAACTCAGCACTTCTCTTTGCTACTATAATGTTCAGAAAACCTTTGTGGCCATTTCATGGCATTAGAACAACTGTTTCATACATGGTTTTTCAAATGTGCTTCCCTCCAATCATTTTCCATACACACTTCTTTGTAATTACTCTCTATTTCACAGACTATAAAAAGCTATCATTATAAAGGTTAAAATAATAAAAAGGCTTTGGAACATATACTGCGTATATCCTATGACCAAGCAAATGCTTTCAGAAACATATTTGTTGACTAAAATATTCAGAATATTTGTTGACTAAAAGCTATTTGAAATTACAATAATAAACATAAAACTAAAAACTAGAAAAATAAAATAAAATGCATTATAAATCAATTTAGATCAGTTTAAGAAAATATTAAGAAAGATGCATGTTGTGCGGGGGATCATTCAGTGGTTAAGAGAACTGATCGCCCTTGCAGAGGACCTAATTTCAGTTCCCAATACACACAGTGGCTGACAGCAATGTATAACTCGGCTTCCCGTGAGTATAATACCCTCTTCTGACCTCTGTGGGCACCACACTCATGGGTAGTACACAGACATCCATGTTGGCAAAATGTGCGCAGACATAAAATAAAAGTAAAGAAAAAGAAAGATGAAAGTTGTGAACAAAGAGATATGATTTAAATTTTATGAAACTCAACAATATATAAACTTAGAAAGTATGATTCAGGAAATTAAATGAAACAAATTAAAAAGAAAACAATAAAACAAAACAATACATACACACACACACACACACACCAAAAAATCATAAATACATGGAGTCCATTTTGTGTTGCCCATGTGCCTCTGGGCATGGGGCCTGCCCTGAAGCACAGTTGATATACCTGGTGATACTCCATTTGAGTAATCTGTTTTTTCCTTTCCCAAAAGGTATCAATTACAAATAACATCTTGGGTTGGAGTGCGACTTGGTGTCTATTTCCTCTTCTCAGTGCTGGGATTTTGTCTAGTTTGAACCTGTGCAAGTCTTGTACATGCTGTCATGGTCTCTGTGAGTTCATATAAGTATCAGCCTTATTATTTAAGGAAAATGCTGTCTCCTAGGAACCATACACCACTTCTGGCTTTGGTAAACCTTTCTGCTTCCTCTTCCACATAGATCCCTGAGCTTTGAAAGATGGGGTTTGACAAAGACATCCCATTTAAGGCTGAGTGCTCCAAAGTCTCTTACTCTCTTCACATTGTTAGTTGTGGGTCTCTGTGTTAATTCTGATCTACTACAAGAAGTAGCTTCTCTGATTAGGGTTGAACAATGCCCTGCTCTATGGGTATAGCATTATCATTAGAAATTATTTTATTGTTCCTTTTGCAGAATAATAATGTTAGACTTCCCCTTAAGCCTATACCTATCTAGTCTCATTTTGACTACTTCAATAGTGCTGGATATAGATTCCACCTCATTGAGTGAGCAAAAACTTGTTGGTTACTCCCATAATGTTTGTGCCACTATTGCCATCAGTGTCTCTTGTAGGCAGGCCACTGTTGTAGGTGGCAGTGTTTGTATCTTGATGGCACTGATGATTACTTTCTCCTCTGGTATCATGCAAGGTACCTTCCGCAACCATGAAGAGTAGGGGCAAAGTCATAGGGTTTAAGCTTCTAGTTGGCTACCACCTTCATTTCTCCATGTTTGATGATTGTTAGCAAGTGATGTCTTCAGCAGTAGTGTTTTAAGTCAGGTAGTGGAGGTAACCAATATCCTTGGCAATAGCCTGTGATATCCGGGGGTAGGGGTGGTCTATGGTGCCCCTTTGTGAAATGACTGGGTAAGATGTAACCCATTCCTGACACTGAAGGTGTTATTTGGTAGCATAGTTGGGGCACTGTCTGCGCTGTCATATGGTGATGTCTTTAAATCCTGTTCATGTATGTGCATACCTGAAGCTTTTACGGTAGTAGTTTCCATCTGGCTTTCCAAAAGGTCTTTGGTGTTAAATGTTCCCATACTTTTCCTCCTTTACCCTGCTCTCCCATCATCTTCTCTTCTTAATCCTCCAATTCCTGTTTCCCTTTATCTCATTTTTTTCCAACAGAATATTTGTATTAATTTTTGGGACGTTCATACAATGTACATGATCATATTTGGTTCCCATTCCTCCCAGATCCACCATCCCACCCTTGTGCCCTCCCACCACCCTCCCCAAAAAATGAAATCCATTTTGTATTGCCCATATACCCACTGAAGTGTAGTCAAATTCCCTGTGGCCAGACCCTTAAACAAAAAAAAAAACCAGAGTCCTTTCCCACCCCATCCCCTGTTAGAAGCCATCAACTGTGAAGAGCTACACTTCTGCATCTTCATCAAGGGCATCAACATGCCCTCTGGTGGCAGCCATGACCATCAACATCAATGTGGTCTCTGGCTATAGCCAGATTCTCCTTTCTCTCTCTTTATGGCACTACACCCTAATTCCCCTTCCTTGGAAGATCTCCTATATTTAGGAGTCTACTTGTTAAACTAGACAGAAGCTACACTCATAATATGTATATGATAAAGCATTCAAACTCCTACCACATAATAAAATATCTTCATGATATACAGGATATTATTAAATATAAAAGACTTTAAAAATAGACATGACTTTTGATTAATAGAAATCATTAAGAAAAAGGTCAAATTTCAGTATCAAAGAAAGGTTACTTAATACATACAATGTAGAAGACTTCATATTTAGAATACCAAAGAATTGTTAAATATGATTAAAGAAAAGAATATGTCTGTGTAAAACTGAACAAAAGCCCAAATGGAATATCAGAACAATTGATAAACACATATAGCATTTTCAATCTCATTAGACATCAGGGAAAAGTAATTATTTTTGTTGGATTTTGAAACAGGGTCTCATGTAGCCCAGACTGGCCTAGAGCTCACTTTGCAGCTGGGGATGACCTTGAACTCCTTCTGTCTACATCTTCCAACTGCTGTGATTACCATCATGCATTATCACTCCCAGCTGAGAAAAGTCATTTTTAAGTAACAAACAATACAAAAAGTCAAATTCTTAAAAGCAGAGAATAAGTATGTCGGTTGCAAGATTCTGGGTAGAGAAAATGGGAGCATTTGGGGAAATGTTGATCCAAAGACACTATCTTTTAGTTAGGAGGAATCAATTCAAATCTTTAACAATTATATAAGTTTTCAGTCAAAACCCAAAAATTAAAAAAAATTTGAAAGACTTTTTCTGTCCTTCAGTGATGCAGATATAGGCCACGTTAGACCAGACTAAAATACATAAAGGCAGGTTTATTAGGAGGTAACTCTTGGGTTCAATGAAGTTGCACATCTAGGCTAAAGCTAGGAGGTTATAGAGTTTGGGCGAGGAGTGATGACCTAATGGCTAGGAACTGGGATTGTGTCCACACTTGGTCAAAACTGAGCCCCTGGGTGGACACTCTTGGGTGGATGGCCTGAAACACAGAGATCAGGAGTGACAAAATGTTAGCCCCAAGGTTTCTCCAAGCCTGCGTCAGGTGAGTTTTCTCTGTGTGGGTAGAGTTGGGGAAAGGAGGGCAGATGGGGTTTCCTAGCTTGTGCAGGATATGAGCAGGGTTCCAGCCAAACAATAGAAACAATGTGTCTAACACAATAGATACAATTTAACTGTCAATCTAAATGCAAGTGAGGATATAGTTTTTAAGCCATATAAAGAACTCGCAGATATGTAAATGATGCCAACTGGAAATGACTTTGGCATAACTTCTAAATATGAAAATAATATACTAAGTTGAGCCTGCTATCCCAGTCCTGGGAGTTCTTTATCATCCTATCTACTTAGAAAGCTGAAACAAGAAGCTCACAAATTCAAGGCCTGCCTGGGCTATGGTGTGAGTTTTAGTCAACCTGGGCAATTGTGCAGGAAGGAGTCTCAAAATAAAAACAGGCTGGAGACTTAGCTTACCAACTGAGAATTTCCTAGTTCTTCTCCTCCCCCCATTGCAAAACCTTAAGGTAGAGAAAGAATATAACCAACTATCAAATTATTTCAAACCAAGGGACCTCAGCACATATTCAACTGAAAAATGCGTGCACATGACTCAATATAAAAACAAAATAACTACACCATTAGCACTAAACCTTAACTGCAATAAAATTAAATGTTCACCCATATCACAATGGAAAAATAAATTATGCTGGATCCATAGAACAATGTAATATACAATGTACATAATCTAGTATTACAAGCAACACAAATAATGCTGAATAAACTTCATCCTACATTCTGAATCATTTTATTTATAATAAAAACTAAAATGGGGAAAATGTTCTATGTACTGTGAAAAGTCAGAACATTTAAGGAACTGAGATGAGATAAATTTGATGAGATGATGGTTGGGTTGGGCACACAAACCTTTTTAAAGTTCTGGGAATTTTTCCCTGTTTCTTGAGCATGGTAACATCTATGTAGGAATGTCAGGGAGCGTCTCTGTAACAATTTTGCTATACTCCATGCCTATAGCTGGGTGTCTTTATGCAATGTTTTACAACTCATGGAAAAATATAACATTATACTGCAGCTTCCCACTCCCCCAAAACATTTTTAGTTCTTTTCTCCTTTTACCTGTGATATCAATTCTGCTTTTTAAAACTCAGTTGAAAGAATCGTAACGTAACATCTATTCTAATTTCAGTGGCAGAGAAGATTTCCATGTACTAAAATAGAAGGACAAAGCTGGATAATAGAAGCAATTCTACAAACATCACATCAAACTCAGAATGTATTTGCATGTACTAAATTCTTGGCTGCCTCTCAAGTATTTAGAAACTGAAGATACATTTGCATATCCCAGTGTGATTTTGGAGAGTTTTTCAATGTAATTAGCAAATCAGCTAAAGAGTAAAGGGCACAGTGCTAACCCAAAAGGCAAGGACTGTACTGCCTACTAAATGCTAAATTAAAACCAAGTGCTGTATTTCCAAATGACAGTGAGCTTTACTTTTATTGTGGGCAGAAAATAAAATATTATTTACCATTTGCACAGAAAATCATTTTAATTGGTATAATTACTATCATTCTCAGATAAAAAATATAAAAAACATATTTAAAAAATTCATCTTGTGATTCTACAAAGAGTTCCAATATTCATATGTCCTTAGTTTGCCATCCAAGTAAAAGAAATTATTTTTAGCTAGCAAAAAAAAATGTTTAACATACAAAAATATTTTCAAGATGGCATTTGCACATGGAGTTGAAATATTTGTGATAAGCTTTCTTACTGAGTATTATTGGAGGTTCTTCAGGGGCTGGAGAGATGATTCAGGAGTTAAAAGCACTGACTACTCTTTCAGAGTACCCAGGTTCATTTCCGAGCACCCACGTGGCAGCTCACAATTTTCTATAATTCCTATTCCAGGGGATCCAACATCCTCACACAAACATACATTCAGGCAAAACAACAATGTATATAAAAATACAAATAAATAAATAATTTTTTTCAAAGCAGGTTCAGCACATCCAAAGCCCTTGACTTGCCCTTCCAGAGTGAGTTCTTGAGATGCTTCACCCCCTATGATACACTGGACATCTGATTAATAAAGCAAACATTTGGGTGGAAATAAAAGTCTTGGTGAAAGTAGCTATATCTCACTTCCTATTTCTTAAATCTGCAACTGAGCAGATCACAGATGCCCAATGGGCGCCTTAGACTTTATGAAGGGTAATTTTCAAAAATGACAGAAAATGTTATCCAATAAAATACACATGCTTTGGCAGAGCTCCTATGCACATGGGTGTCTGGCAGCCTCATCTTCAAAAAGGAGCTCTAAAGTTTCTCCCTCTCAGAAATGGTTCGTTACTCCCATGAGGATTGTGCCACTATTGCCTCAGTGAGCATGTCTTGCTGGACTCAAAAGTACAGTGAAATATACTGAGTTAGAGAAAAAGTAATCCTCTCATGGAACACAGGGTCAGTAGCACAGATATTGGAAAGGAACAGCTTTTTGAAATGTGTTAGTTCTTTACAACTTTTGCACAATGTGTTTAAATCATATTCACCCACACCCTTCTCCAGCTATCCCCAGATCCACCATCCCTTTCCTATCTACCCAAATTTAAATGTTGGTTTTGTTTTTAACCCATCAGGACAAACTAGTGCTGCTTAGGGCCTATATTCTCAGAGAAAAGTGACTCTCCCTCACCCAGCAGCTAACAGTTGTCAATATCTCCCAGGTTAGGGGTGAGATTTCATGCAGAATGCTTATCTCCATGCTGAGAATTAGGCTGTCTTGGGCTTACATATGCCTTGAGGGTACTGTTATGTGTTTCGGAGTTGTTGGGCAGCAAGATCCCATAGATCCTGAAACATTATAGGCTAATGTCAATGCTGGAACTTGAGAGTAAGAACCTATTACTGAAGACACTCCATACTTGAGCAACAGAACATGGGGAAGTCAAGTTGGACTGACCCAGAAGCTTCATCCATACAGGCTAGCTCTTTAGTCATGGAGGCTACGATACACACTAGCGTGGTCATCATCAAGCATACCCAGGTGTTAACTCTGCGAGAGACAATGATGAGCAGTCCAGCAAGACATGCTCACTGAGGCAATAGTGGCACAAACCTTATGGGAGTAACCAACCATTTCTGAGAGGGAGAAACTTTAGAGCTCCTCTTTGAAGATGGGACTGCCAGACACCCATGTGCATATGAGCTCTACCAAAGCATCATTCACTGTTTTATTTTTAAAATTTATAAGAAGAGGAGAAAGAAAAGGGAAGAGAAAAGGAAAGAAGGTGAAAGTTGTCATCAGGGGCAAAAAGCAAGAGTGAAATAGAGAAATAGGAATGAGAGAGAAAGCATCAAATAGTTTAAAAGGTTATAATCCCAAATATTTTTCATATATGTGTTTTATATATGAGAAACCATAATGCAGTGACAAAAATACTATTAGAATTAACGAAGCCTTCAAAGATACAAAATGATAAGAAAAAGTCCATTAAAGAACCATCAAAAAGAATAAAAACTTAGAAACAAATTCAACAAAATAACTTCAAAACTTGTATTCTTAAAACCAGAATTTGCTGTTAAAAAATTAAAACTCAAACAAGTGTGAGTCTCCCTATATTTATGGGTTTAAATAATCAATATTCTTGTGAGCATGCCAGTGTGTATGTATGTGCACATATGTATATGTACACGATGTGTAGACAGAGGTGTTGATTTCCTAATTGGTTCTTGGTTGTATCAATAAAGGAGGCAGAAGCCAATTGTTAGGCAAAAGGAAAAGGGTGGGACTACCTGGTCCCAGGAGGAGGAGGAGGAAGAGCAGACACAGAGAGAAAGGGGGACTCTTCAGACCAGGCTTTGGAATAAGAAGGATGCACAGCCATGTAAAGTCTTAGGGCTCCCAGAACAGGCAGATGGCTGGAATAGGTTGGCTGATAAGAGCCCAGCAATTATGCTATCTGGCTAATTTTAAAATAATAAAACTGTCTAATGTTTTCCATCCACAGAGCATAGGTGGACAAAGAGAGCAGTCAGAGTAATAGCTGATGGCTTGACAAAGCTAGCGAAAGAGGACAGTGGAGTGTGGACAGCAGCTCCTGGATTTCCTGGGTTAGGGGATGGTTGCAATTGAGTTGGAACAAGCAGAACAGGGAGAGGCTAGAGTGCAGGCTGTGACACTGGGCAAGGAGGTAGCATGATTTTAAAATTACACATAACATATATGTGATATAATATGTATATGACTGTATTGTTTGGGAAGGTTGTACATGTGTTTGGGAGGAGGTGTGTGTGTGTGTGTGCGTGTGTGTGTGTGTGTGTACATGTGCATTAAATGAAAATGTGTATATTTGTGTCTGTGTGCATGCCCATGTATGTGTAGAATGTGGTGTATGTATGTGTTACAGTATGTGTGTCTGGGGGGGGGATGTTAGAGAGGTGCATGGTATGTGTTGTATGTGTTGTATCTGTCAGTGTGTATGTGTGGTGTATGTGCATATGTGCATGTGTGTATTTGCTGATAAGGACTAAACATGGGGCCCTGTGCTAGCTAGGCAAAGGATCTATCACTAAGCAAAACCTTCAGTCTGAACACTTTTTTAAAAAAACCCCAATACTACTCAGATTAATGTATAGTCAACACAGCCTGTATAAAACCCCAGCAATTAGGAGGGTTCAGTTGGAGCATTTGCCTGTTGTGCATATGTCACTGGGTTCTATCCCCTGTAACATGAAACAAAACCTATCATTAGTTTTATTGTTCTCTCATATACTACATCCCAGCTGCTATTCTATTTCCCCTCTCTTCCTTTCTCCCCAGCCTCTTTCCCAATACCCTCTCTGTCTCCCCCCGATCTACACTCCATCACCTCCCCCCAGAAAAGAACAGGCTTCCCAGGGACATCAACCTAAGCGTGACATAACAAGCTACAATAAGACCAGGCATATATTCTCACATTAAGGCTGGAGGAAACAAGCCAGTAGGAAGAACATGATCCCACATATAGGCAAAAGAGTCAGACACAGTTCTGGCTCTCATTGTTAGTGTTTCCACAAGAATACCAAGCTACTCAGCCACTACATACATGAAGAGGACCTAGGTCAGACCCTTACCAGATCTCTGATCTCTGTGAGCCCCCATGAGTCCCAGTCAGTTGATTCTGTGGGTCCTGTTCTCCTGGTATGACCCTCTGGTTCTTCCACTCCTTCCCCTCCTTCCTCCACAGGACTCCCTGATCTTCCCCTTATGTTTGCCTATAGGACTTTGTATCTGCTCCCATCAGTTGATGGATGAAGTCTGTCTGGTCTCATTGATGATGATTCCTCTAGGCTCCAGACCCAGCACATTCTGCAAGCAAGGACAATCTGCAAGTCAAAAGTTTTGTGACTGGGTTGCTGTCCCAATCCCTCTACTTGACACCTTGCCTGGTTACAGAAGATGGCCAGCTCAAGCCCCGTGTTCCCCATTATAAGGAATCTTTGCTAGGGTTACAGTAGTGTGAAATATTAAAAAATAATATCCACTCTAGCGCCAGCTGGACACTGGCAGGCAGGCCTGCCGGCAGGCAGTCTGTTTCCAACCTGGTAGACAGGACGAGACCTCATTATTCCTTTGATCCAAGGCCTGTCTCACTCCAGTTCTGCCACTCTGGAGCTCCAAAATCATTCTATCTTCCCTGTAGTTGGCTACTGTCAAGCCCATCCCACACTTCCAAATTCCCGAGGCTAGCTAGGGTGCACTCCTACAAATCTCTTTTCCTCCTGGACCCGGAAGTCCCACCTCTTTCTCGCCCAGTGATTAGTTTCTTGTCATCTTTATTATCTGATCAATTAGGGGATATTTCCACTACAGGTTACTCTCATAGATTCCGTGCATTGGGTTTCCACCTCACCCCCCAAATGTGTCCCAATTCCAATCATTTCTCTGAAGAGCAGATAAAGAGAATATGATACATTTATACAATGAATTACTCAGCTGTTAAAAACAATGACATCATAAAATTTGCAGGCAAATGGATGGAAGCAGAAAAAAATTATCCTGAGTGAGGGAACGCAGACACAGAAAGACAAACATGGTGTATAGTCACTCATAAGTGGATATTAGCTATAAAATAAAGGATAATTTTGTCTATATGCCCAGAGATGCTAAGAAACAAGGGCTTAAGGAGGATACAAGGGTCTTCCATGGAAAAAGATATAAAATAGACTGCATAGGTAGAGTAATGGCAAATAGGGTTAGGAATGGAAAGATCAGGTTGGGGGAATAGTAGAGCAAGTACTGGGAAATCTTCCATGAAGAATGAACTAGCCAATATAGAATTCAGAAGGAAATGCAAGTAATCCAGAATAGTCTGAACAATCCTGAAATGAAAACGTGTAAGAGTTAAGATTCCTAATTTTAAAACTTACTACAAAGCTACCATAACCACAGCATAACAGTTCTAAGGTCCAACAAGTACTCACTTGTGGACACAGATGGACACATCCATACAATGGAATATTCAATCATAAAACAAGGAAATGGGGATTCATATCAGAGCACAGTTTCTAAGTGAGATTAGATAGATGTGAAATGCCATATTTGACATAATTCCAATATGAATGGAGTACCTGAATCAGGCAATGCCACAAAAGAGAGAATAAATGGTAATCTCCACATGCTGGGAACGAGGCCTGGTGATGGCCACTAGTAGATATATAATTGCCTTTAGAGGTGGCAAGAATATTCTGAGACAGGATACTTGTTACAGTTTTACAACTTTGTAAATATATGAAAACACAAAGCGGTGGGAGCCCTTAAAAATTAAACTTTACAGAAAGGAAATATAATAATCATGCAAGCTCATTTGAAGAGACCAGAAATACTTAGGCAAGATAAAACTACGGCTCATTAACATCATGAATTCTATCTAAAAACACTTTAAAACATGGTGAGACAATAGTATCTAGATTATGCAGATATGCGTTTTTCTTAATCATCTTCAACAGTCGTAGATAAATTATAAAAAGCTCCATATTATTTACTTCTTTGAAACAGCAGGTATTCCATTAGCCTATAGCCTACCAGCACTGCTTTAAATATTTTCTAAGTAACAGTAGTTTTAGACATTTACTTTAGAACCTGCATGCCTTACATACTCTGTAAAACTACACGTAAATGCCTACTAGCCATTCATAATGAGCATCCTGAGAGTAACTCAGTCACAAAAGAACAAACACGGTATGTACTCAGTGATAAGTGGATATTGGCCCAAAAGTTCAGAATATCCAAGATTCAATTTAGACTATATGAAGCCTAAGAAGGAAGACCAAAATGTGTATGCTTCAGTGCTTCTTAGAAGGGTGAACAAAATACTCACAGGAGGAATTATGTAGACAAAGCGTGGAGCAGAGACTGAAAGAAAGGCCATCCAGAGACTGCCCCACCTGGGGATCAATCCCATATACAGCCACCAAACCAGGAAGTTATTGTGGATGCTGGGAAGTGCTTGTTGATGGAAGATAAGCTGTCTCCTGAGTGGCTCTGCCAGAGCCTGACAAATACAGAGGCAGAACAATTTGAAGAAGAAGAAGAAGAAGAAGAAGAAGAAGAAGAAGAAGAAGAAGA
>JADRCH010000277.1:1547762-1694398 GCA_019843965.1 Rhynchomys soricoides
CTGATGTGCACCACAGAGGCCATGGGGGTATTGAAGCATGGGGCTGGCGTGGTAGTGACCTGCCAGTGGGAACCTAGTGAGCTGGGTGGAGAGATCGTGGAACAGGTTGGCCATTGCCCACCAATGCATGGCTGGCCAGCCCACCGGGGATGAGAGAACCCGGGCATAGCGCGAGAACATGCTGCAATACCCCTCATTTTTAATATTTCCCGCAACACATTCTTACATCCCAGCATGAGGATCCAGTCTAGGTGGACAGAAAGCACTAACAGACTAGAATGAGAGAAACATCATGAAGTATTCCAAGTGGGAAGGGACCAGCTCCTCCAGGTCCTCAACACACACACACACACACACACACACACACACGTGGCACAGCTCCTTCAATCACTGCTTCATGTATTGACCATCTTACTATAAGGATAAATTCTTGCCTTAGGTGTGATTGTTTCTTACTATAGTTATGGTAAAAGTTATTATGGAATATTGTAGTGGCTATGCTACAGACTGCCCCACTGGTACCACACAGACTGTGAGAATCCTGGCCCACTGGTCCTCACACCCCACACTGTTTTAGATTCGATTTTAAATTTGTCTTTGTATATTTGACCAGAGAAACTAAATTATTTCAAAGTGATGTCAGATCAATAATTTTCTTTAACAAAATATTTGTTGATTTTTCCTCTGTGTTTGCTTTTCTTGGTCTTCTGTTTCCTAGTAGGCTGGCCGACCACGTGGTATTTGAAGACTGATTAGAGATATTTTGTTCTTTCTTTGTTTCCTCATATGTTAAATCCCTTCATTTAGAAGCTTCACCAACTCTTTCATTGTAATTCTCATTTAAATGTATTTCTATATAGTCAAATAGGCTGGGAATAACTGACAACCAAATAAATTGTAGGCCACAGTAAAGTCAAGACCAGGAAAGAAAGATGCCACTTTACAACAAGTCTCCAGGAAGCCTACACTCCTGCTTGATGCAGGTTTGTCGAGGAAAGAAAAGCAGAGGAATCCTAGCAGGGGCAAGACTGGCCACACTGACAATGGACTCTGACATTCAGACTTCATCAGAAAATAAATGTCCTATCTCTAAGGCAACTGAATGTCAGAAATCACTGACCTCTCCCTGGAGACTGAACATGAAGGAAGATTCTGTTTCTTTACCTTTCTCACCATCCCCATTCCAGAGCCTGGCCTAATCCTTTTAAAATTAGAATATAGATTTAGTCAGTGGGGACAGGGCAAGCAAGCCATGACATTCCACAAACACAACCTTCAATACTAGGCTCATATGTAAAAAACAGATTTGAGAGAAAAAAGAAAAGGTAGCATTTTGAAGAATGTCAACTGATCTAGTTCAAGAATATTGACCATGTGTACTGCCTAGGGAAAGAAGCCCAGGGGTCATTTTAGTCTACTTTTCCAAGAAATACTGTTTTCTTTTAATGTTATAAACTTAGCCATAAAAAGCTTGCCAATAAGTAAAAACATTATACACCAAAATTAACTAAGCTCGAGGTCTATACAACTGAACGAACCTCTCTGTGCGGTTAGAACAGGCCTTGAGAATGAAAGCTGGGCAGCTTCCCATTCAACTTTACATTTTAGTATCATGGATTTCATGCACTTCTCCATCACCAAAACAAACAAACAAATCCAGGACAGAGGTGGAACTAGAAAAACAATCCTCCTTCATAACCTGTGCCCACAATCTGCATCCATCCTTACTCGTCCCTTACATGGAACCTTTCTTCTCTTTTCTTCATGTTGCCTGAGATCTTCTTGTGACTGTAACTCTACCTAAAAATTTTTATAACCCACTTTTATAACACAGTCATTTGCTCCATTTTATTTACAATGGTATTATAATTTATGAAGAGCTGGATATCTGGATATTCACAGTACGTAGTCAGCAGTGACAAACATCACTTTCTGTGTCCCACTGGTCTAGGTAGGATAGGTTGGCTCACTTAAAATACAGTCTATCTCAATTCACCTTCCCATCTGCCAGACAGCCATATATGTCACTATTTAAAGGTGGAAATTTAGCCACTCCCACTCCACAAAGCAACTCCATCCACCTTTTATTTCCACAGGATCATCTTTGCAATAATGAATTAACCAAATAGGCAAGCCCCATTCCACAATATTACTCTATCACGTCCATAGAATTTCTGAAAGAGGATGGCAGGGTCAGCTTTCCTTCAGTCTCATCAATAAACATTACCAGTATGGATTTTCTGGATTCTGAAGTCTTTCTTTCCATATGCTGAGAAACACCTACCCAACTGTTGTCTAAAGAAATCATAACTCCTTTGTTATAGGAACAGATTGTCACACATAAACAAGGAACTTTGTAGATATGAGAGAGAGAGAGAGAGAGAGAGAGAGAGAGAGAGAGAGAGAGAGAGAGAAGGATCTTGGCATAGGGCATTGAACTCAGATTGTCCAGGTGGCTTTAATATGACTCACAAGGACCCATTCCCAAAACGTTGCTAGGGACACAGACACTGTGTCATCCTAAATGGAGGTTAGATTGATGTCCTAAAGTTCTGAAGCCAAGGAATACAGGCAGTCCCTAAAAGTTACAAAGGGCCAGGGAAGAGACTACCCCTGAGACTTCCTAGGGTTAAGCACGAAACCCCCAGACTTCTCTCCAATGAGACTAATTTCAGAATTCTGACACTCAGAAGAGTAAGATAATAAATCTAAGTCTCTTTAAGTCAGAGTCTGGATAACTAATGGATGCTACTATAGGAATGCAAAACTGACAGATGTAACTGGAAGAAAACCAGACACTTCTCTGGAGGCATAAGAGTTGACTTGTATGTAATGAAACAATAATAAACATCAGTGTTTGGTGACTGCATTCCTCTACAATCCAAAATAAACTTCAACTTTTCATAAAGTAAACTGCCGCTTGCCTGGAACGACTCTCTGAAACAACTTTCATCTGGGTAGAAGAACCTATTAGTACAGCTCCTGCCTTTCTCACAGCACATAACTACTTCCCAATGACAAGAACCTCAACCATTCTTCTTGGGGGTGGGGGAGAGCTTTGGCGAGAAACTATAGACTCATTGTCTGTGTTCTCCAATGACAATTTGCTCTACTAAAGAAAAGAATGATCTGTTTTTATTACCTCGGCAATGTAAAATGCTAAGTAGGGCAATGCCATTCCCCCTCTCCCATCCCACTAGCTTCTAATGGCAATGTAGAATTTGTCACTTTCTCCTGTTGTCAATATACTTACTGATGAGATTATAATATGGCCTTTCTTTCATCATCTCAACAGCACAGAATGTAGCCTTAAAGTACCATTGCTGGGCAGTATTCGCAGCAAACTATGCATCACCTTTAATATATATTTCTATTATCTGCACACATTTGTGTCCTAGATGTAAGAGGATACTAAAAAGATATGCCAGGAAATGCCTTTGACCTATGAAGTTTAGGAATTGGCTTGAAATAGGGCAACAATTCAGCCCATCCTTCATACATCACAGTTCTGGGAGACTAAAGTAGTCAGAGTGCAGTAATTTGCGAACTATAATTCTAGATAATTAGCATATCTCAGGGGGAAAAACTCGCAGAACTGCATTAACTTACAGCCAAGCATGTTCCCAGATCCTAAGTGATCTTCACGAAGGGTGGAGAGATGTGACTGACATACACATGACCACAGCTACTAAAATTCTCTTACAGACATTTTTCCTAAAGGCTTTATTATCCCTGTGGTGTTCACATACAGGCTGGCTATGCTAATACTAGTGGTGGTGGCACATAGTGGAGTGGGCCAGGGACCAAGTTTCTCACCCCATCACTTTTTCTAATAAACTAGAGGCTGTAGTCAGGTGATCCAGCCAGCCCCTCTTCTGCTCTTCTGTAAAATGGGCGTCAGCTGTATGGCTACTAGAATCATTGTGAGTTTCCAAATGGTATAGCTCTTATAAAAAGGCTAAAATGACTGGGCAGTGGTGGCGCACGCCTTTAATCCCAGCCCTTGGGAGGCAGAGGAAGGTGGATTTCTGAGTTCAAGGCAAGCCTGGTCTACAGAGTGAGTTCCAGGACAACCAGGGCTATACAGAGAAACCCTGTCTCAAAAAATCAAAAAAAAAAGGCTAAAATGGTGGATGGAAATTCACTCAAATATTATAAAATATAATATCTGAATAAAATAATTATTAAAATATGCAGCCTGATGCGATGCCATGTGTGCCTATAATCCCATCATTCAGGAAGCCCAGGGAAAAGGATCGTGAATCTGAAGCTAACCTTAGCTATGCATTATGAAGACATAAACAACAGGTATGGCCTGCACCATCAGCTATACCACAGGAAGACTTCTTCAAAATTTTCAATTGTCTTTTCTCTGGTGGTGGACTGCTGTCTTGTTTTGGGGGTTTGGTGGTTTTTTGTTTGGTTTGGTTTGGTTTGGATTTTTGGTTTTGGGGTTTCTCTTGTTGGGTTTTTTTGGTTTTTTTTTTTTTTGGTGGTTTTTTTTGGTTTTTGTTTTTTGTTTTTTTTTTTTTTTTTTTTTGGAGTCTTTTTGTTGTTGTTTGTTTGTTTGCTGTATAGTCCAGGTTTGCCTATGCTTCCTGCTCCTGTGTGAACCAGGGTAACCTTGACTGTACCCCTGGTTTCTTCACTCCCTACTCAGGAGCTTCTGCCCTGTGGCCAGACACTGATGGAGACCAGGGAACTGGAACATAGATCTTTTGCCAGTGACTAAAATAACTAAGATCAAGTTCCACACCACAGAATTCTGACATGCTTTCTTCATTCTTACATGAAATTTTGGAGACTATAGTATTCACAGAATACAAGAAATCTGAGAACATAATTCTAGAAGACTATACAGATGGCTCAGGGGAGGGGGAGCTAATTCAGCACTTCACTAACTAGCGTGTTATAACCAAGCGTACGCCCAGACCCTGCACAACAGCCACAAAGGAAGTGGAACAAGGTGACTAAGTTCCAACATTAAGTTCCATTTTGTTTTCATCTTTTACTTTTGTGAACTGTGGGAAGGGTGTGAAGAATACTTTAGAAAACAGCCTTGAAGCAGTCAGCTTAGCATGGTCATAAGAGCGCTCCAAAGCCAAAATATACTGCCCCTCTCTTTCCATAGACTTAAAAACACCTTATACTCACAGAGTATTTCAGATATATACTAAATAATAATAATAATAATAATAATAATAATAATAATAATATAAAGTAGCAACTGACACTTGCAATTTTAAGGTGCTAGAAATGTTTCTCAGATGGGTGTCAAGATTGTTCTGGTCTTTGTATGGGAAGTGAGTAACACTTCCTATCAGGTGCTTTTATGTGCATCAGATCGAGAAGGACTGTGGAAGTAGCTGGGGGGTTTGCTTTCCATATTCATTTTGTTCCACATAACGGTTCTGAGAGCACCCATAGACATGAGAGTGTTGCCAAAACCTCACGTGTGGCAACTCTATGATGAGTGCATGCCTGTCACATGGGATTAACCAGGCAGTTTCTCTCAGTAAATTCTCTAAGCAGTGGTTGGGAGGGGTGGCACAGCCCCGGGCCTGAGGAGTGGCCTCACTTCAGTGAGGTTCTTTTTCACTTTCCTTGGTGCCTTCTGCTCAGCACATGCTATGGACACCGCACAATGCTGTGAGGGATTACAGTTCCACTGATCTACACACTCCCCCACCTGCCATGCCTAACAAATACCGCGATGCCCGATGAGCTCACACAGCCAAGATGGACGCCATCCGTTTCTCATTTCTATAATAGAATCTATTGTATGGTCTGTTGTTTGTATTAGCTTCCCTAGCTGGAAAATGGGGAAAGCTCTTATTGTGTTTTCTTCTTTAAGTGACATGCACCCCATGGTGAAGGCTACTATTAACCAGCATATTTCAATTTCTTACAACACTAACGATAAAAACCTTTCCTTTGGGTTTGTACCTAACTCCACTCTAAAGACCTTTGCTAATTTTTTGCCTATGCTTACCAAGCGTTGGTTTACAAACAAACAGTAGCAGACATCAATCTAAAACTATGAAAGACTTATTTTTCCCAGCCCACCTATTCTTTCAGCTCTGCTTTTCTTCATAACCATCTCTGAGTTAATTTAAAACTCCTGGTAATTTCTGTTCCTGGGTTATTTTCCCTTCTCTCTATTTGGGAGATAAGAATGTATCATGCCTCTATTTATTTGTAAAAAGCCAATGTACACATCTCTCTCACCGTAATTGATTGTATTCCTTGGGTAATAACCGTTTAAAATAACATACTAGATTACTTTCAAAATTCTGATGTCTTCCCCTTTGCTTGTAATCATTAAGCCCTGAAACGTATATGCTGCCTCTGGTCATATAAATCCTGCATAAGCATCCTTTTAGAGCCTAGATGTTAACCAGCATTGACACCTATATCTTTTGTCGGTCTGGTTCCTTATTCTGGCATATTCAGCTCTTCAGTCTTCTTCTTTTGGAGCCTGCTTCCCAGTGTTCTTTTTCTTTAATAATCCACATGAGTTTTTATAACCATCATTTCACCTCTTACCCTAACAAATATGCTGTTATTTTTAGATGGGAAATGATTTATCTTTGTTGTAAAACATTAGAAAGACCCAGAAAATCACTACACACAAAAGCACCTTAGCCTTACCATGCTGAGTGAATCACGTGATTCATGCCGTTCACCGTGGGTCAAGTAGAGTGCAGTTCTATCTGGATTTCAAACATTTATTCTCACCCTCTGAAACCAGGGTCCTTTTTCCTTATGGTTATACAGGAATAGCAGTCAGGAGCCTCTTTCCAGGCTAGATTGTATATAAACTATAATGTAAGAATAAGGGGTAGGGGAAATGGCTCAGTCTGTAAAGTGCCTGCCACAGAAGCATGAGAAGCTAAGTTCATATCCCCAGCACTTACATAAAAGAGAGGTGCAGCAGCCTGTGTCCATCATCTCAGCACTGTGGAGATGAACAGAGGAGGATGGCTGGAGCTCACTGAACAGCCTGTTCAACTACATCTATGTGCATCAAATTCAGGGAGCAACTCAGTCTTTAAAAAAAAATTAAGGTGGAGAATGTGTAAAAGATGTGCAGCTTGGTCTTCATGTGGGTCCCCTAACAATTGGAGTGGAGGCTGTCTCTGACTCAGTTGCTGCCGAGGATCCCCTTCCCCTAACTGGACTCATGGGTTAGGCCTCAGAGGGAGGGGACACTCTTAGATTTATTGCAACTGGATGTCCCAGGGTGAAGTGGTACACGGAGGGCTTCCCTTATCTGAGGAGAAAGGAAGGGGGTAATGGAGGAGGGATTTGTAAGAGTGGAGCTGAGAGGAGAGGAGGGATGGGGGGCTCCGACTGGGATGTAAAGTGAAATCAATAAAGAGATAAATAAATAAGGCAGAGAAAAACCAAGGAAGAGAGCAAATGTTGACCTCTGATCTCCACAGGCTCACACAAAATGAAAAGTAGGTTTTGCTGTTATTCCACATAACTCATGATGCACTTATTCTGATAATTTCACAGAAGCTCAAGCCTCTGGTTATATAATGTTCCTATTGCTAATGACAGAGAAAGTGCTGAGCACAAGAGTGTGCCCAGCTTTCTTTACCTAGCATAATTGTGTCTTCTGCTAAACAAAACACATTAAGTCAAATGAAGCATTAAAGTCAGTGAGCTAAGGGAAATGAGATTTCCATCAAATGACTTGCAAGCCTGTATCCTGTTCTAAGAAAGTAATCTTTAGATTTTTGTCATATGGACATGAATGTAAAACATCTCAGTAGCCCCTTTTAACAAAATGCAGTATTTAAAATTAACATTACAAACTGGGTCAGGTGGCACAGGCCCATAATTACACCTTCTTGAGGATGGGGGCTGAGGTAGGAGGATTATGAATTTAAGCCTTGCCTGTGCTATAGAGAATTCAAGGCCAACTTAGACAATTTAGTGAGAATCTGCCTCAAAACTTTAAAAGAAAAAAAAAAGGCAAGAGGGTGAGTGCTGAGGCTGGGGATATAGCCTAGAGCATTTTCCAAGAAAAAGAGAGAAGGAGACAGACAGATAGAAAGACAGACAAAAAGACAGTCATTATCTCTCTGAGACATCCTTTAATATTGAACATTTGCAAAATTGAACTGGTTTGCATCACTGACAGAATCAACTTTGGGGAACAAAGTTATTCTGACTCATGACTACAGAGGATTCCTATGCATCATGGTAGAAACATGGTTGACCAACTCAGTTCTGTGAGAAGGAAACCTATCACATGGATGGTGGGTTGAGGGAGCAGAGAGAACAAGGCTGAAAATAGAGGCATGGCTATCACCTACAAAGGCACACCCTAGTGACTTACTTCTCCAGGTAGACCCCACAATCAGCAGGCTCTGCAGCCTCCCAAAACTGCACTGCCAGCCAGAAACAAGTGTCCAAATGTGAGCCAGGGGCAAGTTGAGAGTGAAGGGGCCTGAGGCTCATTGAACACTGAGCGACTAAATAGTGTAGTTTACCATGTTGATGAGGCACAGCGTCAGTGTTTAGAAATTTTCAGAGGTAAAAGAAACTGTGACTTTCTTGCTTCTATTTTTTTTTTTTTAACCTTATTGATGATTGAAGAACAAGCAGATTGCTGAAACCCAATGAAGTTTCTGGCTTATTTAATTTTGTTCAACCGTCTTATAATTGAATGAAAGCATAAGTTGTCTGTGTGTTCTGCACATGCAATTGAGTTGATGTGCTTTCACATTCTAGAACATCCTTGGGATTAGTCCACTAGCTCTTTGTTCTTTGATAAAGTTTTTAGATCTTCTTTAATTCACAGATCATTCTAGACAAAATCATTTAAAGGACTTTTCTCACCACAATGCTTCTGTTTAACACAAATAGAAACACTTCGTTTCCAGTGTCCTCATGAAACAAATAAACCCTGCTTATGAATGATTCCCATTATGTGGAGCTCTTACTTGTCTGGTTAAATGATGTCTGTTTCAGTCTTCAGTCTTAAGATTTCTATCAAACAAAGCAAAACAAACATAAAGTCTTCATTGCTGGGAAGCTTTAGGAGAGCAATCTGAGCAACCAAGGTTGAGCAGGCGTAATTCTGAGGAAAAACCTCCCAGAGGAGAGCACCCTATCACTGCAAGTCTCTGTTCTAAGACATGTTCAAGGTCACAGTGTCCGAACAGGATGAGTGCCCCCACTTGGAAATGGGTCTCATTAGCAAGAGTGGAAAAGGCTGGAATTCCGTGTGGGAAGACAAGCGTCGTGTGAGAGAACCTAAATGTGAATTTTCCCAAAGGCAATCCTAATTTCTGAATTGTACATGTGAGAAATAAAACAAAGCCACTTGTATCTAAAATGATAATCCACTATAACAAACTTGGGTTTATTCTAAAAGCACAAGGTTAATTTTTCATTAACTGTTCAATGTAGTTCTCCAGATTAGCAGAACACAATTTTAAAAAAGCATACAATCAGAGAGGCAGTGCACCAAATTCAGAACAAGAATCCCAGAAAAATGAGCCGCAGATAGAAACTCTCATATTATGACAAAAATTATCTGCAGAAAGTGCAATTCAGCAAGCATCATGGTTAACAAGGAAATGCCAAAGTGTCTCCACTGAAACAGAACATTGCATCTGTGACAAGTCTGCTCAGCATTGCCTGGAATTCCTAGCCAGCACTTTTAGGATAAAAATATATGGAATGTATAAGAAGTAGAAAGATGGAATGAAGATGTTATTATCTGAGGTGACAAAATTGTGTTTCTAGAAATTCTGAAAAGAATCACCAACTGTTCGAATTAAAAGTTCATTATAATTATAAGTTCATTATTCTATAGCAACAAACCACATGATAACAAACAAGCAAACAAACGAAAGGTGTTCTAATGGCAGCAAACACCTAAGAACTATAAATGAATGTAGCAAACCACGTGCTGGACCCTAACAGGAAGTCAGTGTGCCGCCCATAGAAGCTAAAGAAAATCAAGGAAACTGTGACACCTTGCAGGATACTTTATTTTAACCAGGAATACATTTAAAAATATCATTTTATAATTTATATAACAATTGAAGGAAGTTGGAATATTAATACAAAACATTGTTGTACCTCTGAAGTACATGCACAAATAAAATAAGAAAGTAGATAATACTGACCAGAGATTTACAGACTGATCCCAAAGCTGTATGAGATACAGAGTGTAACTGACTGAACATGAGGGGAAATAACCATATTTTACTGTGTCTCATATCTGCAGAGAGATCAACTGCATGTGAGTCATAAGTAGCAGAAAAGTCTATCTCAGGCATAGCACACATAAAAAATGAAAGAAAATTCTTCCAATCAGATATAATTATCAGGATGAGAACACATTTCAATATCTATGACATGGGACATATTGTGGAATATAGTCTATAAGCCAATAATGACAAGAAAATAAATTTTGAAAATTAAGTCCAGAACACCAATGGCTTATACTCCAAGATCAAGAATAGACAAATGGGATCTCATGAAATTGCAAAGCATCTGTAAGGCAATGGACACTGTCAATAGGACAAATTGCAACCAACATATTGAGAAAAGATCTTTACCAATCTTACATCCTACAGATGGCTAATATCCAATATATACAACAAATTCAAGAAATTAGACTCCAGAGAACCAAATAACCCTATTTAAAAATGGGGTACAGAGCTAAACAAAGAATTCTCATCTGAGGAATCCCAAAAGGTTGAAAAGCACCTAAAGAAATGTTCAACATCCTTAGTTTTCAGGGAAATGCAAATCAAAACAACCCTGAGATTCCACCTCACACCAGTCAGAATGGCTAAGATCAAAAACTCAGGTGACAGAAGATGCTGGTGAGGATGTGGAGAAAGAGGAACATTCCTCCATTGTTGGTGGGATTGCAAACTGGTACAACCACTCTGGAAATCAGTCTGGCAGTTCCTCAGAAAATTGGACATAGTTCTACCTGAGGACCCAGCTATACCACTCCTGGACAAATACCCAAAAGATTCTCCAACATATAACAAGGACACATGCTCCACTATGTTCATAATAATGTTCAGCTTTGTTTATAATAGCCAGAAGCTGGAAAGAACCCAAATGTCCTTCAACAGAAGAATGGATACAGAAAATGTGGTACATTTACACAATGGAGTACTACTCAGCTATTAAAAATAATGACTTCATGAAATTCTTAGGCAAATGGATGGAACTAGAAAATATTATCCAGAGTGAGGTAACCCAGTCACAAAAGAACACACATGGTATGTACTCACTGATAAGTGGATATCATCCCCAAAGCTCCGAATACTCAAGATACAATTCACAGACCACATGAAGCTTAAGAAGAAGGAAGACAAAGTGTGGATGCTTCAGTCCTTCTTAGAAGGGGGAACAAAATACTCAAGGGAGGAAATATGGAGACAAACTGTGGATCAGAGACTGAAGGAAAGGCCATCCAGAGACTGCCCCACCTGGGGATCCATCCCATATACAGACACCAAACCCAGACACTATTGCAGATGCCAAGAAGTGCTTGCTGACAGAAGCCTGATATAGCTGTCCTCTAAGAGGCTCTGCCAGAGCCTGACAAATACTTGAAGCCAGCCACTGGACTGAGTACAGGTTCCCCAATGGAGGAGTTGGAGAAATGACTAAAGGAGTTGAAGGGGTTTGCAACCCATCAGAAGAACAATAATATCAACCAACCAGACACCCCAGAGCTCCCAGGAAATAAACCACCAACCAAAGAGTACACATGGAGGCACCCATGGCTCCAGCCACACATGCAGCAGGGGATGGCCTTGTTGGACATCAGTGGAAGAAGACGCCCTTGGTTCTGGGAAGGCTTAATGCTCCAGGATAGGGGAATGCCAGGATGGGGAGGCAGGAGTGCATGGGTGGGTGGGGGAGTACCCTCATAGAAGCAGGGAGAGGAAGGATGGGATAGGGGATTTCTGGAGGGGAAAAAAGAAAAGGGAATAACATTCGAAATGTAAATAAATAAAATATCCAATAAAAAAATAGAAAAGAAAAAAGAAAAACTAAAAAAAGAAAAAGAAAGAAAAATATGTCAAGAGATTTGAGAAATGCTCAACAGTGCGAATGTGGAACCTGATGAGGCCACCTCCACTAGCCAGACAGGACCCCCAGTGAAGGGATAAGGATACCAACCCACCTACAAAACTTTTGACCCAAAATTGGTCCTGCCTTAAAAATAAATTCTGGGACAAAGATGGAGCAGAAACCAAAAAATGCTGATCAGTGACCAACCCATCTTGAGATCCATCCCATGGGCAGGCACCAATCCCTGACACTATTAGTGATGTTATCTTGTTCTTGCAGACAGAAGCCTAACACAGCAGTCCTCTGAGAGGCTCTACCAGCAGCTGACTGAGAGATGCAGATACTCACAGCCAAGCATTGGACTGAGGTCAAGGACCCCATGGAAGAGTTAGGAAGCTGATTAAAGGCCCTGAAGGGGATGGCAACCCCACAGGAAGACCAACAGGGTCAACTAACCTGGACCCCTGGGAGCTCCCAGAGACTGAGCCACCAACCAAAGTGCAACTCTTGCCCCTTCCCCTTTTCCCCTTCTCTCTTCTCCTTGGAACCCTCCCCTCCCCCAGATAAGTAGCAGAGGACTGCCTTGTCTGACCTCAGTGGGAGAGGATGTGCTTAATCCTACAGAGACTTGATGCTTCAGGGTAAGGTGATACCTGGGGAGAGCCACCTTCTCAGAGGTGAAGGACAGGGGCCTGGGGGAGGAACCTGTGAGGGGGGAACTGGGAGAAGGGGCAGCAATTGGAATGTAAATACATAAATAAATTTTAAAAAGAGATTTGAGAATGAATTTTAAAAGTAACGATGCCAAAAGATGTTCAGCCTCACTAGTAATTAAGGACATTAAAACTGGAGCTAAAATAAATTAGCAATACATATCCCATAAGCTATGATTACAATGAACAACATCACACATTGTCAATCCCATGAAGCAAGTATCACAGCTGTATATGATGGATAGAAGTGCTTGTCCACATAATTACCTCATAAAGCTCCTTCACGGTATCATTAAGAGATTATTTTCTCACTCTGTGACTCAGCAGAGTATATGCCAGGCAGAAATCTGTATGCATATTCATTAAAAGACATGTATGAAAATGTTCCTGGCTGCATTACTCATGGGTGTAAACAATCTAAATATCCTCCCTGCATAATAGATTGGATACATTATGACATATTCCCCAAACAGAGTTCTATATGAAAATGAACCATTCTTGTTGGATACAACATGAATGAATTCCATATTATATATTATGAAACAAAAGAAGCCAGGTGCTAAGGGTCCCTGCTACATAACTCAAGAATATTACATCCGACACTCAGGAAAATATGCTTACTATTGGAAAAGTAGTGCCCCTGAAATTAAATAATGTAATCTCAAATGAGATATTGATCTGTTTGTCTTTAACTTGTGCGTTATTTCTTGTTGGTTAATAAACTAAATAGTTTTCAGTATCTTTCAGCCATCTTTTTTATTTTAACTAAAATCTAATTATACCATTTACCCTCCTCCCTTTCTTCCCTCTGCCCTTCCTGTGTCTCTCCCTCACTCTGTCTTAAATTCATGGCCTCTTTTTTGGATAAGTCTCATACCATATATAAACTCATAAACATAAATACAGCCTACTAAGTGCATTTATTGCTGCTTGTATGTATATGACTTCAAGGCTGACCACTGGTACTGGATAATCAGTTAGCAGGCTCATTTCTGGCAGAGACTATTTATCCCTGTCTTAGCCATTATTAGTTGCCCCTAGTGCTTTGTTTATAAGTGGGACCCTATGGAATTTCCCTCTTCTAAGTCAGCATAATTACTGGCATTGCTGTTGTTCACGTCTTGGTTAGGCAGCCATGTTGTTGCAGTATCCTGGGTAAGCATCCTTGTAATTTCTAGGAGACATAGTCTCACAGAAAACTTCCTGGTTCTGGCTCTTACAATCTTTCCATCCTCTGTTCTGTGATGCTGCTTGAGCTTTAAGAGCAGGAGTTGTTTTGTAGATGTTGGTTTGGGAATGAGCTCTCCATGATCAGTTGATCTTGACATTATGATCAGTTTTGGTTGTCTGTGATGGTCTCTGTTTATTGCAAAGAGAAGCCTCAATGGTGTGGGATAAGGGCTACCCTTATCTCTTAGTGTAAGGATACATTTTAGAATGTAATTAGGAATTGTGCTGGTCTAGTAAAGTGGAAGCAGTAAGTTCTCTAAAATAAATTACCTCACTAGCCCTGGACAATTAGCCACGTTTCTAGTACCAAGCATGGTTTATCTTCTGTTGTCCAATTAGGAACCTGTTTGTTACCACCTGGACATGAATGCCACTATTACAACTTTAGGGTTATTTTGCCATGCTGGCCATTTTTGTGGTTTATAAGCATCGTTGTGTACTGATCTTCTTTTATCAGGAATGGAACAGGACCATGCAACATTTCTTCAGTTTTCTATGGCCACAGTTGGTCAACAGTGGCACCATTTAGGAGTCATTTAGTTGTATTTGGTACAGGAAAGTTTTACAGCTCATTAAGATGTTTGGAATAATAAAGTAACCTCTTCCATGTCTTACTGGGAATTTACAATGACACAGCTTAGTCTCAGAGAAAGAAACATGATATAGCCAAGGTACTGAGTAACTACAGACCATAAGCAGTACTGTTGCTCTATAAACTTCAAGAAAAAATGGAGGCTTGTACTGGAATAGTTATTCTTTCTGTCCCTTCCATTCCCTTGGCAAGAAGAGAAAGAAATTATTTGGAGAAATGTCTTAATGGATAAAATAACAAATATCAACTCTAGCATTTAGGAAAATTCCACAGGCCCACAAATCAATAGCAGAGTAACTTTTAAAAACTAATATGCAAGTCATGGAGAACTTCAGTAACTATGCTGAGATACTTTAGATCAGGGTTATGTATACAATCCAAAGTCAACAAGTTGTGTATAATAACAGTATCCCATTGTTTATAACAGTACGACATCATTCTTTAGAACACTAGAAATTCCTACTCCTATGCAAAAACCTATTAAAGAATAATAAAATATTAATAACATGAATATAGTTGCATCCTTGGCATCTGACCAAGTTTAAGCCATTAGGAAATCAAATATACATGCCAATGAAAGTTCCAAGTGGCAGTAAAAATAAATCCAAGTAGAGGAGTCATTTTGTTTCCTTTTAGTAATAACACTTGTTTGGGGAGTCTAGAGCTTGTGTTTGGAGTCTAGAAGCATTATATAATGAGAGGGCACCTGTGTTGTGAATAATACACTACTTGTAATACCTAAGCCCTGCCACTGTTCTAGGGACTTAAACATTAGTCATTCCAAACTAATGTTTGGATAGAAATGTGGATAGAAACTACATTTTAAAAAATAAAAAATGTTCGCCGACCTTTTGCATGTAGCTGGTTGTTTACCAGGAGATCCTTATGTTTAACCTTTCCTGAGCTCAACATTGGTTTCTCCCCTGTTCCCTGAGTGGTATGTTTGCAATGAAGATACTCTTCAAAGGACGTTGAGTTTTTCAGAGAATGGATGGGGGAGTAGTTTGGGATGAAACTATAAAATAGAGCGATGCAGTGAGCTAAGTCAGAGCCTGGCTTTGTCTCTGACTGTGCTTTCCTTTTGTGCATTCATGTTCACAAGAACTTTAACAGGAGATAAAGGAAACAATAAGGTATACTTTTATAGGACAGCTCAGTCACATAAAAGTGAATGCCAGGTGACCCAGCTGTTGAGTCTCAACTATGATTGGAATCTGATTCTCGGGTTCTTCCCACTCAGACCTCAGCCCCTTCAGACATCATAGTTTCCAGCATGGTGTGACAGAAAATGCATGGCCAACTTGAAACTGAAACAGGCCTGTCACAGCACTTCCTGACTTTTCGGAACTCATGATTCTGACCCTGTTGTCAGAGGCACCGAGGACTCACAATAACAAAGAACTGGGCAAAGAGTAGGGTATATTCCCAGGATGGCATGCCAGATAATCATATCCCGTGTAGAAATGATAAGAATAGAATAGGCTGACAGAGCAGCCTTTGCTTTCTTATTCCGTTGACCATCCCAAAGCCTACTCTTGATGTTTTCTGTACTTAAAGTTACAGAAATAGTTTTTGCTAGCTGCAAAGTGACATTAATACCTCTTAAGATTTTATTATCTATGCAAATCCTTAAGATAACTGTACCTTAGCTTCCTGCTGTTCTATATGGGACCTACCATCCATCCCAACACTTGTAAATTAAACTATTCTCACTCTTCACTAGAAACTGCACTTCTTTTGATATTTTCTTAAGTTTTTATTTTATGTGCATGGATGTGTTGCCAGCATGTGTATCTGTGTGGAACATGCCTATAGTGCCCACAGAGGGTTTTGGATCCTCTGGAACTGGAGTTACAGGTGATCATGAGCCACTTTGTGGATTCTGGGAATTGAAATCAGGTCCTCTGCAAGAATAACCAGTTCTCTTAACTGCTGAGCCATCTTTCCTGACCCATTTGTGTTTTTAAAAAGAGAACTAATGCATTCCCTCTAAATGATCTATGGTACATTTGCCTATACTCTACAGGCTTACAAATAATAATGCAATACCTGGAGAAACTTTCTCAGGAGTGGAGGAAGAAGATTGCCTATGGGACATGTGCATTTGCCCCAGAACTTGAAATAAAGCCCAAGTGATAGAAAATAAGAAGCTCTGGCCCGTCATGTGTGCTCCTTCCATGCTTTGGGCCATTCACTGACCTTTGGAGGGTTGCTATTATTGGTAATGGGGGGGGGGGAACCCTGGAACTCTGCCCTTTGCCAGTGAAGAGTCCTGGTGTGTAGTTTCTGCTTATATGTATAGTCTTTGTTTCCTCCCCTTTTTTAAAGAATATTTTTAAAAATAGTAAATGATGACACTCTCCTTTTTGAGTGACAACCCATGTTGAGCCATTTGGTCCTTCATCTGCTGTTTGCAGTGGACAAGGGTAGCAACAGCTCTTATACTCAAGGCAACCTGAGTATAGGCAGTGAATGTCATGCTGCTGAAATTAATGAAAATATTCAACATTAGTAAATAGATGTGTATATCCAGAATTTTGTGAGTGCCTGTCAATACATTATGCTCTATAACTACTGGGATACCTAAAAAATGAGATAAACTTTATGTCAAAACTTTGGCATTTAAAACATTCTATACTTAAGAGAACCTTAAAGACATAGTTAATAGTCAGTAGATAGCCAAGTCTAATGTGTTCTGTAGGCCTACATGTTTATAACATTCTGTTTGGACATGGGGCCTGTATAACCTCATATACCATGGCATATTTTGTTGTTTTTATAGAAATTGGAAGAAATTGGAATGTAATGCAGTGAAGAATTTGTTCTAAATCTAAGTTTAAATTTTAAAATGATAAGACTGTTTTTTTGTATGATTTTTTCAACATACTAATGTCGAAGCTTCTTCTTTCCATACTAGCTTTCATAGATGTAGACAGTGCTATACAAAGTGCTGTGAGAAAAGAGTCATTAATAGTCTTAACTAGATATGAACCCTGATATCTACAGTAACAGTAACCTAGAATGAAACACCCATTCATGCAGTAGTAGCCATGAATGCTATAGAGTAACCAATAGCTTTCTGATAGGATTTAAGTCATGTTCCATAACAGAATTTTATACCTGGTACTGTAAGATTGCCCCAAAATCCATGGCTAGGGAGGTCATATGCTCTGGGGTAGAATGTATTGCTGTTATTTTGCTAAATGATCATAACATTAAACTGCTTTCTAAATAATTATCCTTAGGGTGGTTGATCTGTGAAGTTTTCCTCAGAAAACTCATCAGAAAAGCTTGTTACAAGAAAAGTGGTTAACATAAAGACTCGCAATTAGTCAAAGTTCAGCAAATATGTGTGCATACATTGCTTGGTTATATATGGCATCTATACCACACCTGCCCTCCCCCCACCCCCAGAATCAGAGAACATCATGGAACAGCCTCTATAAGAGACAGCTGTCAGAGAAGATTAGGGAGAAATAGTGTCTTCTGGACACATCAGGACAAAGGCTATTGGGTTCCTAAATTCATAGCCACTGTGGTTGCTTGCACAAGATCTATACAAGTTCAAACCAGCCAGCATTCCAGCATGAGTGTGGGAAGTGCTCCCAACACTTTTGGCATTTGATGGCTGCTGGGAGTGTGAGAGTCCATTTTCTCTCAGAATGACCATGCTCTAATGGATGGGCATACATGGGAATGTATATGCAGGCAGCACTAATTAGACTCAGTAGTTTACAATGGGAAAAAGAAGAGAGATGAAGTGAGATGGGAATGTTATATGGTGGGAAAGTTCTGGAGGAAGTTGGAGGAGGGGAGTGAGAAATGAACTTGATCAGAATATATTGTCTAAATGTGTGAAATTTTCAAAGGACATCTAAAGTTAAAATTGAGTCAGAAAATAAACAAAACAAGCAAAACTCAACGTGTCTGCCATTCTTCTTACTCTCTTCTCTTTAAGACCCTATGATCATGTGGATCTTAAGAAAGGGATATTCAGTTCTGGAACACTTGTCTATCTTGATCTCAGGGGTTCAGTGCTCTGAAGACCACTCAGTGTGAGGCAAGTGTTAGTAACTCAGTTCACTCTCTTTTTCCTGACACTGAAAACATCTTTTGCCTAAAGCTCATTCTGTGGAAACTGAAGCATATGCTTTCCACTCTAATATGGAGAATAATGATTTCTCTAGTGAGAAATCATTTTGAGAATTAGTACCATTATTAAATTTAAAAAGATGCTAAATATTTGAAATTAATATAAAATACTTAAAATTAACATAAACCTTTAAAAATGTCAGCTTTACATATTTTTAGTAACAGGCTTTAAGGACAGGCTTCTTAAAGAAAGGACTGAGAGGGGAGGCAATGTGCTGCAGAAGGAGAACAAAGAGATGACAGTCAGAAGACACGACTGACTTTCACCAGGTCAAAAACTAGAACGGCTAGTGAGGTCTGGGCCCAAGCTATCCAAAAACACTGCTTGGTTTTTTTGGTACATCATTCCAACAAACATTTACTAAACCCAGATGGTTTTGAGGCCATGCTGTCTCTAGGCCTCAGTTTCTTTACAATAAAATTAAGAAATGGGCCTTGTCCTAGATCCCTGTCTCTAGGGACAGGAACCCATAAATGTACTTAGAAAAAGCTCCCTGGGCTACTTGGATAAGTCAAATCCATGAATCATTAAGCTTGAAATCGTACCCTTTTGAATGCCTTACAAGTCTGATACATAACTCTGCTTCTAGACTTCTTTTTTCTTGTTGAGGGAACATAAAAAGAAAAATCTAGTGAATACCTATTAGTCACTACTGTTGGAGTGTGGGAAGCCGCCCGAGTCGCACCCACATTCGCCATTACAAGATGGCGCCTACATCCGGCCGAGGACAAGTTGTAAACAGGCTAGTGCGCATGCACCTGGTAATTTTCCACCTCAGAGTCTCAGCCTCTCTCGTGGCGTCATCTGGCCTGACGTGCGGGGAGCCAATGGGGAAGCTCCAAGTCCCAGGCGAGCGCTGTGGCCTATATAAGGGACAGGTGTTCTGTTGTTCGGGGTCTCCATTCTTGCCAAGCTTATGCTCTCCCTCTCAAGATGCATTAAAGCTTTACTGCAGAAGGATCCTTTGTGTGCCGCGTCGTTCTTGCTGGCGAGACAGTAGCGCGGGACATCTGGTGCCGAAACCCGGGAACTTTGTCATCATCAAGCACCTTTGGAGACCCCCTGGAAACAGGGAGGATTCAGAACTGCAGGGAGGTAGGTTTCGGAAAGGCATGTTGACCCTGGGTCTTGACTTGGGATTGCCCCCTTTTTGGTCTGATGCTGTTGAAGCCTTGCTAATTGAGTTAAGTGCCCTCATTTTGGTTTTACTGTCTTTGTATTGCTGTGAACAAGATGAGGCCTGTGTAGATGCTGTAAGGGAGGGGCAAATCACCCCTGAAAGGGTCCAGGACACCATGTCAGAATCTGAACGGAGTGAGAGGATGGGTACCCAAAAGGAAAGAGGTCTCAGCAAGGAAAAAGGACCTCCTGGTAAGTCTAAGGACGAGGGAGAGATTGAGGACAAAACGGGGAAGAACTGTCCCCCCGACAAGGCTGTGAACAGAAATTGCCAGGACTCTGTGTTACTTCCATACAATATGACAGATTTACAAAAGCAGCTAACCTGTCTAAAAGTTTTTCACAGTATATGTTACAGAATTGGACCCTTAAATTTGATGAAACCTTGCGGGAACTGCGGACAGCAATTATTCAGATCAACTCCACCCGTCTTGACCTGTCCTTGACCGAGGGCCTCTCTTCATGGATTTCCTCGGCAATTTCTTATTTCAAGGAATGGGTGGGGTGGGATTGTTTGGAGCAGCGCTCTGCTGTGGGTTGGTGTTGCTCCTATGGCTCATCTGCAAACTCAGGGCCCAGACTAAAAGAGACAAGGTGGTCATTGCGCAGGCGCTTGTTGCCTTAGAACAAGGAGCCTCGGCCGGTGTTTGGCTAATAGCAGTAGGTCGCCAGCCAGACAGTTCTTGCACACCCGCGAGTCTAGTCTCATTGCACTGGGTAGAGTGTTTGGTCTGAGCAGCTCTTGAGGGATGTCGAGCAAAGCATCGCACAAGGCGGTCATCATTGTGGGCTGCCTTGGGAGATATGTCATCTACATGAGGGTTGAGTGCCCTAGTTTCCCTCCCTCTAAAAAATGGCACTGGGCGGGTCAGGAAGACCTCGGGCGCATGAGCTTAGGGGTCGTCTCCTGTACAAGGCCCAACTTTTTGGTCAGGGGATTTGACCTCTGTCTCCGCCCTCTTAAGAGTGTCCTACTTTGCTTACAGAAATAAAAAGGGGGAGATGTGGGAAGCCGCCCGAGTCGCACCCACATTCGCCATTACAAGATGGCGCCTACATCCGGCCGAGGACAAGTTGTAAACAGGCTAGTGCACATGCACCTGATAATTTTCCACCTCAGAGTCTCAGCCTCTCTCGTGGCGTCATCTGGCCTGACGTGCGGGGAGCCAATGGGGAAGCTCCACGTCCCAGGCGAGCGCTGTGGCCTATATAAGGGACAGGTGTTCTGTTGTTCGGGGTCTCCATTCTTGCCAAGCTTATGCTCTCCCTCTCAAGATGCATTACAGCTTTACTGCAGAAGGATCCTTTGTGTGCCGCATCGTTCTTGCTGGCGAGACGGTAGCGTGGGACATTGGAGACCATTATAAAGGGAGTGGAAGTTCGGAAGATACATGAACAGTACAGATTTCAGGAAAGAATAATTATTGAAAGTGTCCAGCCAGTGAGTACCAACTACAGAGCCCAGTGAGGGCACTGTGCAGCAGTCACAGCTGGAGGTCTCCATCATGGTGACAGAGGTCTCAAAGGTAGCTGTGGAGCTCATGTCCTTCCCTAAGAAAGAAACCTGTAGTACCCCTTGCTGACCAACATACCAACCTTAGAATCCCTTTCAAATATAAAAGACTTATGTCATCCTACAGAGGAGGCTTGAAGCTGCTCCTCGCCTTCTGTCAGCAATGCAGATCACCAGCAGCAAGCTGAGAAAGAGCTTTCAGCTCATCTGGGAACCACTACGAAGAACTAGAATGTTCAAGTGCAGACCCTGAAAGCTTTCTTTTCCTAACTGCCCTTTCTTTACCTGTTGCTGATTTAATCAATCGTATTTTCTGTTTGATAACTACGGTGTCAAATTTTGTTGTTGAATTTAAAAAGTGGCAGGGATTGGAGTATCTTGTCTTTATAATAAACAGATGATTAACATATGTCAAGACCTAAAATACCTAATCACCTGCAAATTACCAAAAACCAGGGGGAGAAGGAAGAGGAAGAAAAAGACGCAGAAGAGAAGGAGGGGAAAAGGAGGAAGAAGAGGAGGAAGCAGCAGAGACAGAAAAGTGGGATAGTTTAGCTGGGATAAAAAGGATTCCTGAAATTTAAAGGTATAAACAGACGTGTTAAATAACATCATATCTTTTTTGTTTTTATAATCTCAGTCAAATTTCAGCTCTAACATTCTATGAACTCTTGCTAGATTCCATTCTAACTCGATCTCAGTCCAAAAAAAAAAAGACCCTGTGCTCTATCATAGGAAGCAATGTACATTTCACCAAATTGGTCAGTTTCACTTTTTAACTTCATCAATTTCTCTGCTCTGCTATTCTTTCCCCAAAACTCAGGTTCCTCATGATATATTTGAATGGGTGAGACTTCCCCTCTTAAAACAAAACAAAACAAACAAAAAACCTCTTGATTAAATCAATGTTCATCATTACTTCTAGAGCAATTGTAAAAATGTAAAATGTTAAGAGTGGAAAAAAGAAAGTAAAGGACAGCTTAAAGCAGGCACGTACAGGCATTATACAATCATCTTCGTCACACTAGTGGGAGGCCGATCCCACATGCAAGAGAGTAGCTTGTCCTTGGGATTGTGCTTCAGGAAGAAGAGGAGGTCCAGGGTTAGATATAAAAAATCCAAAGCCTAAAATCTGAAAACTACTAAATATTTGTATGGCAGACTAGGCAATAGAGCTAGGATTCATCTCAGCATGTACATTATGTACATCAAAACAAAAAATCATGTTAACATGTCAATCAAACCACAAGGCAGACCACCTCTAGACTATTTCTCCAAGCTAGAGATACCAGAGGCAAAACCGCACTATATGGAGTTACTACTAACTTAAGAAATAAAATGCATAGGTGAACCTTAAAGACTTCATATAGCACTTCATTTTTCATTTCTGTAGACAAAAATAAATAGCTTTTGTTGACTTACTTAACATACCAAACTTGTGAATCAATAATGCTCATATTATGCTCTTAATACATCCTTCAGAGTTTCAGGAAACCAAGGAGATATTCTAACAAAATAACTATCATATACAAATGTTTATATAATACAACACATGTTTAGAGAAATCTATTCTCTATAGTAAAACGTATGCTTAACGAAGTCCTCACTCTACAATGTCATATGTACTTAATGAGATCATTTATCTGTGGGACTTCTTCCTCATGCTTGATTTTTTTATAGGTTCCTTTTCTTTGTAAGATTACTTTAACTCTCTATTCTTGATGTTCACAAGTTCACCTGGATAATTAATGCAGCAGTCATTGAGCCAGAGGGTACATGTATCTCCTCATATAATTCTACGTTTGACCAATCTTGTAATGAACAATTTCTATAAAGGACCGTGTAGGCTTTTATGCCTCTGTGATTTTGTTGTCTAGATCCTTTCCCATGGCCCTAAAGATCAAGCAGAGGCCTGTTCTTTTTCCACCACAGCCTCATGACCACCTCCATTTCTCATTCCCAAGAACCACATCTGTTTCATTTATTATGGAATGGTTAGCTCTGAATAATGGGGGAAGTGTATTCCCCCAAAAAAGAGATTGAAAGTAAAATAGAAGAGACAGCAAATCAGTTTCAGGGTAACAGCAGTCATCAGCACACATGGGGATCAACATCCTGGTGATGCTCCAGGGACAGAAACTGTGTCACACCTTCCCTTACGCAACCATGCCGGACCCAGCACTAACCCTAGAGGGAAGGCATTTTTATCTCACTTGAGAGCTGAGACAGGAAACTTATCCCAAGACACCAGAGCACAGAGTCAGTCCAGTGTGCAGCACTGAATTGCACAGGTCTCCTGGGTGAGGCTTCACTCTCTGGTGCACTGCTGAGAGCAAAAATGGTGCTTAGCGCAGCAGTATGTCAGCCCTTGTGGGATACAGTGCTAGCAAGAAGAGAAGGGCACGGAAAAGGCTGGCGCGGTCTGTGAAGTAAGGATGCTTGCGGTAATGAGGTTTTCTCCATTCTACAGAACTTGGTCCAATTTCATCAAGGTATACTTGGCAAATCTTGAACATACTTATAATGTACATACATACAATACAGAATTAATTTAACTAATTAACATATATATCACCACATAAATTTTGTGGTGAGAACACATAAGATCTCTTAGGAATTTTCAGGTACATAATACACTAAGCTTAGTCATATATGATGGAGCTATATAGGTTATTCATCCCATATAACTGAAATTATGTATGTTTAGTCAACATTCCTCTAGCATCCCTGGCTCCTGGCAACCAGCTTCCTTTCTTCCCTATGCACTATGAATTTCACTTTTTAAGGATCCCACATATAAATGAAATGCTGCAGAATGAAGGAAGCAAACAACAGAATGTGAATGAGTGAAAGGCTTAAAAATAATAAATATGACCAAAAATTAATACCCTAAATATATAAGGAATAGAAACAAATCAAGAGCAAGAATGTGCATAATTAAAACTAGCAATGGACTTCAGTAGACATTTCATTTTTATTTAATTTTTTATTGAAAGTAAGTTTTTATATGCTGTATTCTGATGAGGTAGTTTCCACCCCACCCTCACCAATAGACATTTCTTAAAGAAAGACATAAGAATTATTAGCAAGTACATGTAAAAAGCTATTAGCTTCACTAATTATCAAGGAAATGCACATTAAAATCACAATGAGATACCATCGTCATGCCTGTTAAGACTGAGAATTTGAAAATGACAAAAGATAATCAATGCTGGTTAAAATGTGAAGAAAAGAGAACCTTTATCTGTTGTGAGTATAAATTTAATATAGAATAGGCATTGCGCAAAATAGTATAAAGGCTCCTCCAAAAATTGAAAACAAAACTCTGGGGGTGTGGAAATATGGGCCAAAGCTGAAGAGACAGTCTTCTATAAGACCCAAGTTTGAATCCCAGCACCCACACGGCAGCTCATAACTGTCTGCAACTCCAGTTCCAGGAGATCAGATGCCCTGTCCTGGCCTCTGTGGACACCAGTCACACATGTGATGTGCGAAGACTAGATAATGAAGCAGTAAGTTTGGCAATGAATTGGTAGTCAGGAAGTAAGAAAATAACAGTAAATGGGGCTGAGCTGCAGAATCAGGCCTCTGCCAGTGCCCCACTTTCCCAGCAAGGCTCCATCTCCTAAAGGTTTCACTAGTCCCCAGACAGGGTCCAAGTATTCCAGCAGATAGGAGCTGATGGGAGATATTTTATGTTCAAACTATAATGGAACTCTTTAAAAATTAACTTGGGCGACTGAATTAGAGAAACAATTAATCATGGAATCACACACATCCTTCCATTTTTACATTTAAAAAAAAACACCTAAAAGAAGTCAAGTTAACTTTGCTTAGCCTACCTTCACAATAGTCACAAATAATATAAAGTATCTTGGTGTAACTCTAACCAAGCACATGAAAGACCTTATGACAAGAACTTCAAGTCTTTGAGGAAAGAAATTGAGGAAGATCTCAGAAGATAGAAAGATCTCCCATGCTCATGGATCAGTAGTATTAACATAGTAAAAATGGTCATTTTACCAAAAGCAATCTATAGATTCAATACAATCCCCAATTCTTACAGACCTTGAAAGAACAATTCTCAATTTCACATGAAAAACAGAAAACCCAGGATAGCTAAAATAATCCTGAACAATAAAAGATCTTCTGACGGTATCACCTTCCATGATTTCAAGTTGTACTACAGACCAATAGTAATAAAATCCATATGGCATCAGCATAGAAACAGACAAGTAGATCAATGGAATCTAGTCAAAGAGTCAAAAGTAAATCTACACATCTATGGATACTTGATTTTTGACAAAGAAGCCAAATGTGCACCTTTGAGAACATTTTCTGTTTGGTTCAAGGAAGGGGATAATATGCATAGCTAATTCTGCACCAAACTCACTGTTTACCTCAAGAAGAATCACTCTTCAATTATTTTAGTTGTATGCTGATTTAGCAATTACTTGCGGATCACAATTTCCATTTTTAAAAATTTGGCAGACCAATTATGGCAGATTGGTTATCTGGCAGGCATTTGCTAGAAAATGAACAGAAGTCAATACTTCAAGTAAAGCAACTATCAAGATCTTCTGTCAAGGACAAAAGTCAAGTTTAAGAAAACTTGTATGTACTACCATAAGCTTGACGGCTTCCCAAAATTAGGTACGTTTCTGATAAGATCAGCACCAATGTTGACAGATGGATTCTTACATTTTGTAGGCAAATGTGTAATCATTTAGAATATATAAAGAACTCAGTACAACAATATACTTAAAACACTAGGTAATGAAATTATGAATACATGACAGGCCTTTTAAAGCTGAAGGACACATGTAAAAGTAGAAGAATATATTTTGAAATAGTTTCAGACTACACATTGTAGACAATATTTAAGAATGTTTAGACCTAAGACATAGCTCAAGAATTAAGCACACCTGGTACTCTTCCAGAGGAACCCAGTTCAGTTTTCAGCACTGTCCCCGAAACTCCAAAATCAAGAGAACACCTTCTTTTGGCTGCCAAGGTCACATGTTCAAATAAATTTTAAAAAATAAATCTTTAAAACTTTAAGTATCACCTCACATTTTGGAATATAAAGAATATCAACATTCCCTGTAAATGTTTTACTAGTTTTCTCCCTCCTTATGTCTGTTTGAGCCCAGATAATCTTCACATAGTACAACCAATATAAATTCTGCAGTACATTAAATGTAGATGCACATTCAAGTTTTACACAAAGCCTGATGTCAGAGAGATTCCTAAAAACGGGCAATAATATCAGTTTATTTTCAATACCTTTTTGTGTTATATGTAAACATAAACCATTTATAGCTACTTTTCATTCATAAATTCTGTGCTAACAATGCAATGTATGGCACTATTATTGAATATTAGTCAACAAATATTTCTATTTTTCTGATCTTAATTTGTGACATTGTAATTATTGACAGCCATATCTCACATAACAGAAAATTCTTGGGTTATTAAAAAATATTTAAGAGTCTAAGTCTCAGTAAGGTAATGAACACAAAGTCAGTCAGAGCATTTTGGATGGAGAGGAAGTAAAACAATCTCTATTCGTAGAGTCTCGGGGGAGCAGGGTGAGAGAAACCACAGCATAAAGCCAGAGCAAAGCAATAAAAGAATTTGGAAAACCATTGCAAAAATCAATAGTTCTATATAACAATAACTTGTAGACTGTATCTAATAAAGATATTTATACAGAAACAAAGCATCTCAAATAGATATGAAAGTGCAACGCCTGCGTGAAAATATCCTTTTTATTACTAATTTTATTTATTTACGTTTCCAATGCTCCCCTCCCTCTTCTCTCCATGCACCACCACACCCTTCTGCATATGTCGCAGAGGACGGCTTCAGTTGGCATCACTGTGAAAACCTCTTAGAAAGACATCTCTAGTAGAGAAATCACATTGAACAAATAAGTAAGAAAATGTCTCTTATTTTTGCACAAGAAACTCAACACCATGAAGATACCATTTTTTAAATCCAAGTTAATGTAAACGTTTATCAGGGACATGTATGTGGAAGGGTTTGGAGAAAGAAAAGGGAAGGGAGAAAAGTAATTAGGTTATAATATTTTTAAAAAAAAACAAATTTATTCTTATTCCAAAAAAAAAAAAAAAAAAAAACTAGCTACATGAAGAAACAAATAATAATGAAAGCATTCTACTTTAGCTAAATACGGTAGTGGCCACATGCCGCATGTAACTCTAGCCCTTGGAAGTGTTCAAGTTCAAAGAGTTTGAGATCAGCCAGGATCATATAATGAATTCCCAGCCAAACTGTGCTTCATGTCGAGGGTATTTCTCACAGAGCAAAACTCCAAAGCTTCTATAAGGAATACCATATTCAGTGGTTGAAAAGCAGACACTTTCTTGCTAAGATCAGGAAGAAGGCTAAGACATGCCTCTCACCATCTCTGTCAAAACACACCTGGAATTCCAGCCCAAACACAAGATAAAAACACTGGTAAGTACAAGGAATTCTGATTGGGAAATAGAGAAATAAAACTTCGCTTATGGATGACAAAATCACTTTATGCAGATAATCTGAAAGAAGCAAGAAAGAAGCAAGCTTATTTTACCCACTAATAAAGCAATTATATCAAGACTGTAGGATACAAGGATAAATCTCAAATGCTAATTTTTCTTACATATCTTTTATTAACATTAAATTTGAAAAAATACCAATTGCGTTTGTAACAAGAAAGGATCTAGTTATAACTACACACCAGCTACATAGCCCTTCGGAAAGGGTAAGACTTTTGGAAGCAATACAAAGATCAATTCCTTCCCAGAGAGAAAGGGGACTCAATTGAATGGGATACTAGGGATGGTTCAAACAGTTAAAACCATTCTGATGATAAAATCATAAATATTATAGCCATTATAATTTGCACAAAGCCATACAATGTACAACACAAAAAAAAATTGAATTAAACTAGGATTTTACATGAAAATTAAGTATGCATAGGACTGTAGAATGTGCCATTCTGGTGGAGGACACTAACAAGGTGGCAGGCTACTCATGTATAGAGACAAGGAAGGATATGAATGGATACCTTGTGTGCTTCCCTCTCAATTTTACTGCTAGTATCAAACTGCTCTAAAACTAGTTTTTAAATCATGTGTTATTGGGTGTTTATGTGTATATGAATTTACTCATTCCAGGGCAAAAGAATATCAGGTTAAGATAAACTTTATACACAAATAAAATTGTTGACCTCCAGGTCTGAGTGGAATTTAGATACAAAAATATGACAACCATGAAATTCTTTTACCCATATAGAATATAATTTGTGTGATTATTTTCCTACTAAACCACTAATAGTTTAGTATCTGTAGGCATGGTGGCAGCATGGACTATAATCAAGCAATTGGAAAGCTGAGGCAGGAAAATTACAAGTTCAAGGACATCATGTGTCACATAGCAAGATGAAGAAGGAATGGAGAAGAGTGTGGAGAGGGGAAGAAATAGGGTGAAAATGGGTAGGACTGTGGTTAAGGCTTGAATTACAAAGGGACTGAAGCCCCGGAAAGCTGGAAGGAAATCCAGAACACGACTTAACAGATTTTCTCATCAGTGAAATAGATTTCGATTTTTCTTGGGGGGGGGGGACTAGAATTGAGCTCGCAGAGAGCCAGCTTTCTCATTGTCCTAGATGTGTGGAAAGTGAAAAGATAAGAGTGAATTCTATGGAGTGACATTGAAACAAGAGGTGATAATGTGGCTGTCATGTGTATATGCATACATGCACATAGAGACAGAGCTGAGAAAGGCATGTGAAACGCAAAGATTTCCTGAGCCCCGAGCACTAACACTACCCTAACCACAGTGAGCACACACAGCTCGTTTTCTCAAAATCCCCAAGGAGCCAGGGCTCTGTGAATGGCCAAGTTCAGGGCCCCAGGAGAGGAAGTAGAAGATCAGTTGGGATACCTTATTATCATGGTTGATGAGGTGGTCATCATAAAGACAGATTGCTGCACCTTGGCAGGAGGGACAGTATCACCACTTGATGAAGGCAGTCAGGAGAAGGTTGTTTTACTATGTGGGTGGAAGATGATGAGTTAGGCAATATCTAGCCACAGCTGCTCAGCACACAGTGGGAAATGAAAGTTACACTTAGGGAGAATAAACAAGGACTAAGTTAGAGCTAGATCCACAAAAGACACACATAGGTGGTATCTAAAAGCCGTCTGAGTGAATGAGATGCCCCTGAGGAACATGACCAGATGAAGCAAAACTGGGTTGAAGAAACTGGTAGCCTTGGTAACTGCAGTAACCTTTATGGCCGAAGCTATGGGAGGGTGGGGCATGCAATGAAGGGAATAAAAGGGACAGCCAGAAAGCTGAGGTCAGGGTTAAGGACAGACAAGTCTGGCTTTCCACCTTGCAGCCCAACATTGCCATCTGCAGAGGCTGAGCTCCAGAACCACATGACTCATTCACAAACAAGTGCAGAATTATGGTGTTATTTTTTTTATTTTATTTTATAATTTTTACAAGCAATTTTTCAATTTCGTGTTGGGCTTAATGCATAGCTACCCTGGGTACATGCAGCCTGCAGTTTACAGGCTAGGTGTGCCTAATACTTTCAAAGAGGGACAATATTGAATGGCCTAAATGTAAGTTCTGGATCACACCCATGAATTGGCAAAGACTTTTGTGACTCTGGTCAACTGTTGAATACATAAGGAACGGTTACAAGTTAAAGGAATGTACACTAATTTTGCAAGTTACTAGGATAGATGGGGTAAGATATGGAAAATGGATATGAATTTCAGAAGCAAGATCTTAAATATCATAATAAAGGGGGCCCATGTATCTTTTGTTCACAGGAGTTTTAAACATATTTTCATTGAGAAAAACTCCGTGCACTACACACTGATCACAGTCTTACCTTTCCTCACTTCTCCCAGATCCCCCCCACATCCACACCCACCCAATTTCATGCCCTTTCTTTTTCTTTCATAGGCAAAAAATAAAAAATAAAAAATAAACCAGAAAGCATAAGAAATACATAAACACAACCCATAAAAACAGAAAATTGGAAACCATAATATACAGGCAAACAACTAGTAAAAGAAAACAAAACAAATGAAGCAAAGCATTATGACACAAAAGTTGACAAAAAGATCATTGAGTTCATTTTGTGTTGGCCATTGACTGCTGGGCATGGGGTCTGCCATTAACTACAACTAACACAGCTAGTATGGTTCCAGTGGAAAAAACAACTTTCTTTTTATAAACAGATTTGAATTGTAGATAAATATGTGGTTGGGTTGGGAGCCATGTCCTCTTTCCCATCTCAGCACTGGGACTGCATCTAGCTTCAATCTGCGCAGGCTCTATGCATGCTGCCAGACTCTCTATGAGTTTGTATGTGCATCAGTTCTATTGTGTCTGGAAGACATTGCTTCCTTGGAGTTATCCACCCCTTCTAGCTCTTACAATCTTTCTACCACCTCTTCAGGGCATAACTCCCTGAGTCACAAGGAGAGGCATTTAATGAAGACAGCTCGTTTAGTTGCTCCAAAGTCTCTCAGTCTTTTTATATTGTCCAGCTGTGGTTCTCTTTGTTAGCTCCCATCTACTGTAAGAGAAGCTTCTCTGATGATGGCTGAGTGAGACACTGATCTATAAGTATAGTAATACATCATTAGAAGTCATTCCATTGTTCTGTTCCTTTAGCAGAACAGTGTCTGCTTTCCCCAAGACTTATGATCCATCTAGTCTTACCTTCTTGGCTACCCACACAGTATTAGGTATGGGCTTCGTCTTGGGGAGTAAGTCTTGAATTCAATCAGAGAGTATTTGGTTATTCCCACAATTTTGTGACACTAATTCACCAGCATTTCTTGTACGCAGGTCAGCTTTGTAGATCATGGGGTTTGCATCTGTATTGGTGGTTACCTTTATTTTCTAATAGCATGCGGCGTACCTTCAGATACCATGAACACTAGTCAGTAGGGGCAATGGCTCTAGTGAGTCACCAGTTCAACTTCTCTGTGTTCAATAAGGTATGTAAGTGTTTTCTTCAGCAATGGGGCCTTTCCTATAATTATTGAAGGATAACCAATAGCCTTGACAATAGCCTGAGATGTTCTGGAGTTTCCATGGGGCCACTTTGCCCAATGACTCAACTAGATGTTCCCGGCACTGAAGGTCTCACTTCATGGTGAAAATGTCTAGCTAGGGCATTGTCTCCTCCATTATTTGGTGATTGCATTTATATTTTTAATATGTGTATATACTGAGGAAGATTCTAAAGTAGTAGGCTTCCATATGACCAATCAAAAAGCCCTTTGTGAAAGTAGTCCCCCTCTACCTGACTCTTCCATCCTTCCCCCCCACTTAATCCCCCCACTTGAGTCTTCCCCTGCATCTCTCCATAACCATCTATTCTTTTCCCCTCCCTAAGAAACCCTCCCCTCTCCCCTAGTCCTTTACTCTATACCTAATCCCTGTGATAGTATGTATTACAGCAGACCTATTGAAGATTTAAAAGTTATTATCTACATTTAAGAGAAAATGTACAATATTTGTCTTTTTAGGTCTAGGTTACCTTATTCAATATGATTTTTTCTAGCTCCCTCCATTTACTTGTAAAAATCATAATTTCCTGTTTAACAGCTGAATAATATAGCATAGTATAAATGTACCACATGTTCATTATTCATTTATCCAATGACAGACATCTAGGCTGTTCAGTTTCTGGCTGTCATGAGTAGAGCAGCATGGATGAGCATATATCTCTGTAGTAATATGTACAGGATTTGGGGTATATACCCAGGAGTGTGATAGCTAGATGTGCACAGTTTTATCCATAATACATTCATATCTATTTATAAGATAACAAATGATAACTGGAGCTCACTCTGACTTCAAGTGAAACTTCATAAGACATACCAATGTTCTGCTGAGTAGAAACTCAGACTGAGGAGCCCAGCAGAGCTAACTCCTGGAGAACTTTAGATGCTAAGTGAGAGACCAAGTAGAAGTGATAAAAAGAGTGAACGACAGGAAGTCGCTGCAAATATGAGATCTAGGACATATTTCAGGAAAATGGCATTTTAGGGAAATGGAAGGGACATAAAAGATAAATGAGCATGGAGGAAAACAGAACCAGGAAGTGAGTTGGATGATAACATGGAAGCCAAGAGTCACACAACAGGCCTAATTAAGTTGAATGATTTTGAAAGAAGAAGAGAAAGAAAAACCCAAAGGGGCACCTCCTGATGAGCTTTGAAGACACACTAAGTAATGATACCATCTTTTAAGTCACTTGTAACTTACATTCACTTATTTTGAGACTGAGCCATATTTTCAAAGAATACAGATACAATCCCCAAAACACCTCTTCTCATTGAGTGTATTACCTCTGTTTCTCCCTCTGAATATTTAACAATGTGAGAATGGAGCACACACATCTGTATTTCTGAGTTAATCCTATGATGTCACAAAGCCTTGCTACTTTAGCAGTCCATCAGTCCTGCTCTGTGCATAATCACCCAGCTCAGGAAGAAGTTGAAGACTTCACCCAAGAGTCCACAGAGGTGTGCAGTATTCTACATTCCAGATTAAGTCTCCCACCTCCTCCTTAACACAGCATCTTCTGGGTGAGTTCCTTCTTTATCCCTTCTTGCAGTAAGATAATGGCAACCTTAAAGCCATCCTAGCAAGCTTAAGATAGGCATAGTAGAGCTTCTATGCTTATCAAGGATTGAAACGTGTTGTCTCACTTCAAACCATTATGCCCTCCTGGGGAAAAGGAGCATTTATACCCCCACATTACCCTTCAGCAATATTGAACCTAAACACTGGTAGAACACTGTTCTCCATGCAAAACATGGCCATTAACATCTTAATCTCACACAGACCTTCAATAATATCAGGCTTGTTGAGCTTGCCCCATAGAAGGAATGCAGGGAAGATTATCAGACCTTCAGCTCAGATGATATCCACTCCCTCTCTCTTGCCCCCACTGCAATTAAACATTTTCCCAGCTGTACATGGTCTAGGGATGTGCTAGCATACACAGGCAGAAGATGGTTCAGTGGAGGAAAGGCTCCACATGAGCAGCTCTCAGGAAATAAGCTCCCGTGTAGAACAAGGCTTATGGATGATGCAGCTGTCTGGAGGTTACCAGTGTTCCTATAAGAAACCCATTGTTTCAGCAAGTTGGGGCTGAAGGTTTGGTCTCTGGTCATCTTTGGTCTCTAGTTTATATCCTACCTGAGTTTGTAAGAGCTATCTCTGTAATAATAACAGTATATAATATTATAGTTGAGGAAACTCATACCTGGTTGAGACTGAGATTGATTTGTGGTGACACAGCTTTAGTAAAGTATGGAATTGATATCTAAAGACAGGTATTTTCAGACTGAAGATCACTTGGCTATATAGTGGACTTAGAAATATCTAACTGCACTCATAATGAAGATTTGTAAGTTTCATATTTACAGCGTATACGCTACTAATATGAAGCTGCTTAGAGAGTTTCAATACAGCCCTCACAGACAACTTAACTATAGACTATCAACTCTTCATATGTAGGCACTACATATACATCCCAGTAGCTTTTGGCTGGGGCAGGGGCAAGAATGCACATTACTAATCTTACTGATATCTAATAGTGAGAACCCCAAATCCTTACAAAGCATGAAGTTCCTGGGCCATCTCATCTGAGCACTATGGAGATCTAATACACAATGATCCATACACAATGATTTCCTTTTATCACCATTAGATTTTTATCATGTTGGATCTAATCCACCTCTCTGGGATAATGCAGACTGATTTGAGGATTTCTCTTCCAGGCTGGGTTGAACTGTGACTCACAAAGAAGGGATTAGCTGTCATATTCATTAGCTGAGAAAGCCAATTTCCATTTAATACATATTAGCCTATCTGGCTCAAGCACTATAATTCAAGATCTTTTGGGGAGCTTGCTCAACCATTTTCACAGATTTATTTTCCTTCTCAGCTTGTCTTATCTAGAAACTGGACAGTCCCATCCTCCGTCTGTACAATCTTAAAATCACAGGAGGAGACTGGACAATGAAATATTAAGAACAGTTCTTACTCATACTGCCAGAAAACTCCCTCTACTACAGCTGGCCAGGGAACTTTCTAGAAGAAATCTTCTACATCTGTGCCATTCAAGACCATGGCCATTGTGGCCACTGAGCATTTGGGATGTGAAGACAAACCTTCTCATTAAAATTTTATTTTATTTTTATAGATATAGCTGTATAGCTATATTGTATTATGTATTGTATAATATATATTATATAGATAGTGTTTATTTATTGGACAACATACAACATATTATGAGCTGGTATTTTCAGTGCCAATGCTTTCCCTAATTTCTGTAACCATTTACCAATAAAGACCCTTTAGGGAGTTAGAGAGATGGCTAAGTGGTGAAGAACTGGTATTGCTCTTGCAGAGGACCTGAGTTCAGTTGCCAGCATTCACATTAGGCAGCTCATAATCACCTGAATCTCCAGCTCCAAGGGAACTGGCACCTAGGATTTCCACAAAAAGCTGTACATACATGCTCATGTACACTTGTACACACATGCTCATAGGAGCACACATGTTTATACATAAATAATTTTTTAAAATATTTTAAAAGAATCTTTAATTGTCTCCAAGTGCATTTTGTCTGCATTGACATAAGGTACCATAGGACATTACCAAAGTCACATGTTATGGTTCCTACTACTTACACACTTTATTAGACAGGAACCAAAGAAATAAATTATTGTAGCCTAGACACTTCACTCTGAATCGATTATGATGCCATCTGTTGCTGTTTTCTCTTCACAATGTCCACAGATTGTATGGAAAAATTTATTCCAAACCCTGTGTTAATACCACATGTGGCTGTGGCTACCAGAATGACTTGTGTCATGTAATGGAAAACATATGTGCACACACACACACACACACACACACACACACACACAGGATATCTGCGGCCAGCATTAAGCCTAGGCAGGAACGACTGCAGCTGTGGGCCATGTCCACCTGCCCCTCTCCTTCTATATGACTACCACACGATGAGCTGTTTTTACATATTTAAGTACTTGCTTAAGAAACCAAAAAGACTAGGGAACAGAGACAGTGTGTGCCCCCAAACACTTGCTACCTCTATGCTCGTAGTGAAAAATACATTTTCAGACACTGTCCAAATATAAGCTATATTCTATCCCTCATCTAGTGAAGCCTAAAACCAAGTCCCTAATAAGATGCACACAGAGAGAGTTTAGAGACTGAGTCAAAGATGAATGGATTAGGAGCTATCTTGGGCTACACAATAGAGTACTTTTCACACTGCACTAAAAACTCAAAAACTGTTTCTGTCATGTATATAACTGACCAACTCAAAACCAACTCCATGGAGAGGTGTGTGTGTGTGTGTACTTTTTGTTTCATTTTTACTTTGTTTGAGAGTTATTTGTCTTATTGGTTTAATATTTGTTTGAATTTTCACTTTTATGGTTTTCTTTTTATTTTTGAAAGAGAGATAAAAAGCATAAAACTGAGTAGGGAGGTTGGTATAGAGGTTCTGGAAGGAAGTAGAAAAAGAAAAATATGATCAAATATACTTTATAAAATTTTAATTAAATATATACATATTAAAACAGAAATATTCTAGATGCAGTAAACACATAAGTCACAGGTATTGCTCTATCCAGCACCTTTGGGACAGCTTCACTTATATGAAATTCTAGAACAATAAGATTGTTCTAGACACCAGATCAGTGCTTCCCTTGTAAAGGCCTGGGAGACAACCACAAACAAACACCAAAAAGTTCTTTTAAGACAATAATCCTAGGCATTTTGGACAGGCCATGATTATTTAAACCTAGATCAGTTGTCAACAGTAGTTGCCCTAGAATATATGATTATAGCAGAAACTGTCCTTAGTAAAGTAGATCATTGAATATATTCTCAAATCTCATTTAGAAAGCAACAAAAGTACTGATTGCAACATACAGTAATAAATTCCTTTTCCTTGTGAGGGCTCATTTGCCCTTCCATGCTGTGACTGCCATGCTCTGGTCCCTCAAAACTCCAGCACACACAATGTGGTGTGCAAAACAGTCCAGAAATGGGTCAAAGCAAGTAAGTATTCTTCTATAAAATTTCATTCATTCTGTTATTTTTTTCTGTACTAAATTGACTTTGGCTTACTCTATTATTTTCCTCTTAAAAATATTTACTTTAGGGGAAAAACGCAACAAAAATAAATTGTGAGAAACTTGACCAAGTTAAGTCAGCATCTATGGAGTTAAGGTCTGGAGGCTGACATCTGGAGGTAAGGTCTGGAGGCTGATATCTGGAGCTAAGGTCTGGAGGCTGATATCTGGAGCTAAGGTCTGGAGGCTAACATCTGGAGCTAAGGTGTGGAGGCTGACATCTGGAGCTAAGGTCTGGAGGCTGACATCCGGAGCTAAGGTCTGGAGGCTGACATTTTAACTTCATCTTTGGTGCATATGCAAGGTTGAGAAGAGCTTAGAGAAACACCTTTAAAACTAGAAGACTTACTGACTCTTGAAAGGACATTGTCCCATACTGCCTTACTTTCAGATGGGGAAACTAAGATATGTGACAGCACACATTATTTGGAACACTTTATTGAGGGACACTGTTTCTAACAGTGTCTCCCCTTGCTGAACGTCTACATCATTGATACCTTTTACAAGTTCTCAGGATAGATGTTGAAAGGATTAAACATGGTCAGAATAAGCTTACACAGTGACCATGTGGCACTTAAGTTTATGTTGACAAATGACTTTGAGATTAGAGCTAAATGGGGGAACTCAGAACCACCAAGTTATAATGTTAGTCTCAGTTTCTCCTGAAGCCACCAGTCAGTGAGGCAATGTATTCTTGCTTTGTCCTAAAAAATACTGACTCATTAGACAAAGTGAAATCCGTCCCTTTGGTTTTATTTCTGCTGTCTGATCTAATAGTGTCTCTATTTCTTTTCTACACAGGAAATTATGTGGAAATTAAAACAGCTTAGAAAAAAAGTGGGGTTCTTTTACTCTCACTACTGTAAATGGGGTGCTTTACACATAAACACTGAGAGGCTAATAAATTAAAATTGCAAGTTTCCAAAGAGTTGTCTCCAGACAATATCTTCTTAGATGATTCACACTCAAATAAAGGAAGGAAAATTTATTTAGGGACATGTGATAGGCAAAGCATTGCCCCACCCAGCCCCCACAGGCCCATATCCAAATCACCAAAAGCTGTGGAAACTTACACAGAAAAGAAGAATAAGGTAGCTGATGGCATTCAGCAAAGGCTGCTTAACTCAGAACAAAATAGGTGTTACCCTGGATGCAGAGGTGGGCACATAACAATTATATTGTTCTTGAATGTGCAGGAATGAGGCAGAAAATGAGTCATATGACTGTGGGATAGTGGTCAGAATGTGACTTTCTGATCTGAAAATGGAAGAATGTGAATGAAGTCTGTTAAAAAAAAAAAGGAAACATATTCTCACCTGCATCTCCGAGGAAGGGAGACAGCTATGCAGACACCTCTAGATCTCCAGATCTAGACAGTCTATGTAATACAGAGGTGTATCAGATAACAAATCTGTGTTCCCTTAAGCCACTAAAATATGGGTAGTTGGTCAAGAAAGAGAACACTGATTCAGACTGCTCTTAGTGCCAGATGTTGGTAATCAGCACTTGTTTTGCCAGCATTTGGGAGACTGAGGCCAAAGAAATACAGAATATAAAGCCACCTTGCTACATAGAGAAATTCTACCTTAAAACAACAGCAACAACAAACTTAAATAAAAATAAAAAGGGAACCTCTACAGTGTATGATGTAAAAGCAGCCCAAATAGGAACACTCAAACAAAGATACCTACACTCTCATGCTCACTGCAACAATAGTAACAGCAGCCAAGACAGAGAAATGTGTGTCCGTTGGTGAATAAATAGCAAAGAAAATGAGATGTACACACATCGTGGATCAGTGTTCAGCTTCTATGATTTTCTAAGGATATTCAGCCATGTGTATCAGCCATGAATAAACTGAAAAGGCATTATTTTAAGTGAAAGAAACTAGACAAAGAAAATGCTGCATTCTGTACTTACATGTAGAATCTTAAAAAGAAACTTCAGATGTGCAGACTACAGAACAGAAGGCCTTACTAGGAGAGGGAGGGAGAATAAGGAGATAGCGTCACACAGATCCAAACCTTGGAGGAATAAATCTAGAGAGCCAACCGCAGCATGATGACGATGGCCAACACTGTGGTATTGAATCCTGGAAATTTAATGGATAATAGATTTGAGGAACACAAAGCACACAGAAAGAACCACTAAAATAGTGGGGATATTAATGTACTTGACTCTAGTGATCACGTCATTATGTAAACAGACACCAAAGTATGTTGCATACATTACACATACATAATAACAAATAAAAAAATTGTACTGAAAATTTATTCAATCTATTTTAAATAAAGACTCCAGCTCTTTTAGAAAATAAAATTCAGAGATAAAGACAAAAGTAAAAAAAAATATATGGAAAAATCCAGACCACAGCATTGTGTTATGATTGATAACTCACTCTGAGAAGTAAACAGTCTGGACACATGGTCATGTGGACACCCAACTAAAGAAGTGAAGTTAAGAGTGAACACTGAAGGTAGGTCGAATGGTCAGAGTAGTAAAGATGTAGGGCTCATCTCCCAATTGCTTTACTAAAGAGTATGACTGAGAATCAGAAGTAACCAAGATTTCCTTGTATGTTCAAATGCCTAAGCAGGGAAACAGAACACCTGTAACTGAGAATTTCTAAAAGAAAGAAAACATCTGTGAACACAGGGAACAGTATCCTTAAGATATGATTCACCAAGAGATGGGCAACAGATCCTTCAAATCCAAAGCCAGGATGAACTGATAAAGACAAAAGTAACATATATAAGATGGTAGGAGAAGCAGCTTGTACTGTGACCTATGTGAAACTAGGTCCTGCGCATCCTTTGCCTGTCCTCCGTAGGTGAGGATGCTCCTAGCCCTGCAGAGACTTGATGTGCCAGGGTTGGGGGAAACCTGGGAGCAGGAGGTTCACTCTCTCAGAGAAGAAGTCCATGGAGGAAAAAAGGAAGGACTGTGTGAGGGGGAACTGGGAGGGGGTAGGAAGCCACCAGGATGTAGAGTGAATAAACAAATTAATTTTGGAGAAAAAAAGAAAACTAGGACCACAATTTTAGATTTAAAATGTGGCATGTAACATTGTAATGATTTTTATTTAATAAAGCAAACTTCATAAAAATGTATTTTGACAGTACAATCATAATTTATAGTGTTTATAAACATAAATTATACTGTTTATAAACTAGTGAAAGAATTTTAAATATCTCTGAAGATATCCATTTAAAAATTTGCTCTGAAAAAAATCTGCCTTGTTCAGTAATCTTATGTAAGACCAAATCTTGTGACATTAAAAATAATAATAATAATAATGATAATAATAATAATGAATAAAAACAAAAAATAAGAAAATACCCTTAAGACTAGTAACAAGCATTAGTCTACTCCAGATTTCACCTAGACAGAACTACTCATTTTAAGTTCAAGGCATAGAGGCTCATAAGAGCAAGAAAACATACCAGTCCACAATGATAGCAATGTCTGATGTAGAGCAGAATCTACACTTTCAAACGTTCGATGAATTTGTATGGAATGAAATTCTTAGTATGACAATAAATGTCTAAGTAAGGGACAACTAATTAAAACATAGGCCTCCATCACAGGTACCAGTGGAGCACCAGAATTTGATACCCGAAATCCACATTGACAGTTCCCATCACTGGTAACTAGTTCCAGGGGGGTGTTTCTGACCTTCTTGGGCACTCATTCACAGGAACATAGCCACATACAGACACACATACTGTGATGGCTGTTCTTGGTTGTCTAGAACCAACAACTAAAACCCAAGTGGAATCAACTAAAACCCAAGTGACTAGGCATACCTATGAGGGATTTTTTCTTAATTAAATCATTTAAAGTGGGAAGAGTCACTTGTATTTCAGGTGTTTAAAGTGGGAAGATAAAATTTAATCCAAATCTTTTGTGGTAGGAAGGTCCACCTTTAATCTAGACTATATTTTCTGCTGGAAGCCCATATAAAGGACATGGAAGAAGGAAGCTCTCTCTTTTTGTGCCTACATGCTCTTGCTCTCACTAACAAGTCCATTCCTTCCCTGGCTTCAGAACCCACTTCTTCAGGATTCTGGCTTATACTGAAGACCAGCTGAGACATCCAGCCTCATGGAATGAACAGCTACTGAATTATTAGACCTTCTATTCATAGGCAGCCATTGTTGGAATAGCTGGACCACACCCTGTAATACATTCTAATAAATGCTCTTTATATATTATATATAGAATTATATATAATATGTGTATAATATAAAATATATTATATAATATATATATAATATGTTGTGCATATTTATTATATAGAGAGAGAAGAAGGGAGAGAGATTCATTCTTTAAGTTCTGTTCCTCCAGAGAACATTGACTAACACACACAAAGACATAATTTAAAACAAATCTTAAAAATGAAATGTGAAACCACATATGAAATGCTTGAAGCATCTAACACAGTTGCTTATTCCCTCCACACTGGAAAAAATCATTATGTTGGGGTAGTGGACCCAGGCTGAGTTGAACCCCAGATCTTCAACTTCCTAATGTGTCAGCACATACCTTAGTACCCTGGAGATAGCAATGATACATTTCTTCTAAACTATTCTGACAATTATGAAGTACTACTTGCTGAGATTGTTTAGAATTCTCACTACCTGGCATGTTATAAGCACATAATAACTATCAGTCTGAATCTTTCTTGTTACTTTCAATATATAGGTATTTATCTCACCATTAGGAACATTGCAGCAGAGGAAAAAAAATCTCTCTCTTTATGAAGATTTCACTTTAACTTTGAAAAGAAAAATAGTATAAAAGATGATAGTAGATAGATGAGGTATAGATCGATAGATAGATAGATATGATAGATGTTGAAGATAGATTGATGATAGATGATAGAAAGATAGTCAATGGAAAGATGATAAATAGATAGATAGATAGATAGATAGATAGATAGATAGATAGATAGATGGCAGACAGACATGATAAACAACTGAACACAATAACTTTCATGCCACAGTGGAAACTTTAGCAGGACTTCTCAATGGGGAGGCTACTTGTAGCAGACACTATTTGCTAGTGCTCCAAACAGATTTCTTATCATTAGTTTGTATTAGCCTCTATAGGTTTCAAAGCTGATCTTTCTCTGGAGAATTCTTTAACTGAACAGAAATTTACTCAACCAGAGACCGTCCCCATCATTACCATCCTGAGCACAGCCAATGATTGACTAGGAGGATGCACAAATGGCCTGGATATTAAGAGCATGAGAGCTTTTCCTGTGAGCAAGCATCCTGCTGAGTGTTTCTCTCTGACCCTGAAATATTTCACTTTCCTTCTTCTGGAAGCATACCCTCAGAAATGTCTAAGAATACATACAAGTGTCTCTGCTTCTACGGTTCTCTGACCCAAGTCATTTATTTTTTTAAAGCAAGTCTCTTTGTAAAATGATATTTAAGCAGAGTTCTAAAGATAAGAGCTTCATAAAGGTACACTTCATAATGTAGTGGGAATGGAAATGCCTCTGTGCGTAGAGAACTTGACACATTCAAGAGTCAAAATGTCCCACTGGGTTTATTTACATTTTATTTGAATAGTAAAGAAGAAGAAAAAACATTCTTTGCTCTGTCTATTCTGGACGGGAGAAAAAGAGCAACAGATTTGTCTCGTTTTTCTATTTTTAATCCTATTCATTAGGAACATTTTTCAAACAATTTATTCTGATCATACTCTCCCCTCCACAAGCTCCTTCCAGATCCTCACCTACCCATTTAACTTTAACTTTTTTCTTTTGTTAGAAGATGAACAAACAAAAACAAGAAAAAAACACAAAGAGCATGCACACACCCCATATAAGGAAACAATAATACATAAGCAAAATAATAGTAATAAAAAGGAATGCCTAGACAAAGTAATATGAAGCAGGAAGTTACAAAAATATCACTGAACTTGTTTTGCTATCCATATATAAGAAAATACAAACAATATTTGTTTTTTGTGATCTGGGCTACATTCCTCAGGATGATTTCTTTCAAGCTCTATACATTGTCACCTGAAATTTTCATAATTGTTTTTATTATTATTTTTCAAGACAGGATTCTTCCACGTAGCCCTAGCTGACCTAGAATTCACTCTGTAGATGAGGCTGACTTCAAACTCCAGAGATCTGCCTGCCTCTGCCTCCCAAGTGCTGTGATTAAAGGTGTGAGCCTCCATCAGCCAGCTATTTTTATTTTTTAATGTAAATAGATTCTTCTTTAATAAACTCCACCCCAGCTACAGTTTTCACTCCCTCATACTAGAAAAAAAGACAACACTTCAACAAATGGTGCTGGTTAAACTGGATGTCTATGTGCATAAGAATGCAAATAGACCCATACCCTGCACAAAACTCAAGTCCAAATAGAGCAAATACCTCAATATAAAACCTGATACATTGAACCTGATAGAAGAGGAAGTGGAGAATAGCCTTGAATTCACTGGCACAGGGGATGACTTCTGAATAGAATACCAATATCACAGACACTAAGACCAACAATTAATAAATGGGACCACATGAAACTGAAAAGCTTCTGTAAGACAAAGAATATCATCAATTGCACAAAGCAATGAATGGGAAAAATTTCTGATAGAGGGCTACTATCCAAAACACATAAAGAACTCAAGAAAGTAGACAGATCTAAACAAAGAATTCTCAACAGAGAAATCTCAAATGGCTGAGAAACACATATAGAAATATTCAACATTCTTAGCCAACAGGGAAATGTAAATCAAAACTACTTTGAGATGCTATCTTATAGCTATCAGAATGGCTAAGATCATAACACAAGTGACAGCTCCTGGTGGTGAGGATGTGGAGCAAGGAGAACACTTCTTCAGACTTCAGTCTCAGCTATACCACTGTTAGGCATTACAAAAAATTTCATATTTAACAGCTGAATATATTCCAATATTGAATATATTATGCAACTGCACCACATTTTCATTATTCACTCATCAGTTGGTGGACAGCTAGGCTATTTCTAGTTTCTGGCTGTTATGAATAGAGCAGCAAAGAATATGCATGAGCCAGTATATCTGTACTAGGACATAGAGTGCTTTGTGTGTACACCCAAGAGTGATATAGCTGGGTCTTGTTGTTGATCTATTCCCAGCTTCCTCACAAACCAACGCACTATTTTCCATAGTGGTTGTACAAGTTTGCACTTCTATCAGAAGACAGTGAGTGCATTTTTACCAACATAGGTTGTCATTTGTTTAACTGATCTTGACCATTCTGATGAGTGTGGGGTGAAATCTTAAAGGGGTTTTGATTTCCATTTCCCTGATGTCTAAGGATGTTGAGCACCTCTTTAAGTGTTTCTCAATTATTAATGTTCCATCTTTAGAAAACCCTTGTATAGCTCCATATCCCATTTTTAACCATGCTATTTGTTTTCTTGGTGTTATTTTTGTTCTTTATATATTTTAAATCTTAACCCTCTATTACATGTGCAATTGCTGAAAAATATCTTTTCCCATTCTCTAGCTTGATGCTTTGTCCAAATTATAGTGTCCTTTGTCATGCAGAAGCTCTTCAGTTTCATGAGGTCCCATTTATAAATTGCTGTTCTTAGTGCCCGTGCTATCAGTGTTCTGTTCAGAAAGACTTCCTGTGCAGTGAGTTTATACCTATCCCCACTTGCTCTTCTATCAGATTCAGATTTTCTGATCTTATAGGGAGACCATTTGGAGAAGAGCTTTGTGTGGGGGATAAGTATGCATCTATTTGCATCTACCCCCTACATGCAGCTATCCAGTTTGACCAGTAGTACCATTTACTAAAAATGTTCCCTGTCTTTTATCTAGTGGGTACTTTTGGATTCTTTGTCAAAAATTGGTTATCTCTAGGCCTTGGACTTCAATTAGACTCTACTGACCAAGGTATCTATTTTTATGATAGTGCCTTGCTGGTTTTCTAGCTATAGCTCTGTAGTACAGCTTCAAATCTGTGGTAGTATGCCTCCAACAACTGTTTTATTAAACAGGATTGATTTAGCTGTACAAGGCTTTTGTGTTTACATATAAAGATGAAAATTATTTTGATGATGTTGAGGGAACCATAGAGAGAAAACAGATAGGTAGAGGGGCCATTTAGGAGACTCCTACAGAAGACCACAAAAGTCACAAGACAGGGTTAATTTTGAATGCCATAATAAAAGATGGATATAAAATATATTTAAAATGAATGGATAACTACAATCAAAACCAAAAAGTAGATAACTCCAGATTTTGGCAGGCTAGGGTGGGTGGGAACCAACATGAGGAGGTACAAATATAAGGAAGACTAGGTAAAGTAGTGGACTGGAAAGGAACATTTCACATGAAATAATGGCGAGGCCGTCAATTTCATTCCTTCTTTTTAAAATAGTCTGATCTGTTGTATTAACTCATGAATCAAGATGGATCAATTGCCCCTGTTTTAACCAGCAAAGAAAATGTCAGTGTCTATAGGGCAATCAATTTCTGTGTTCTTAGGAGGAAAAGCAGGAAGTTCTTAGTGACTGTAGGAAACATTTATGTGTTACAACCGCCTTACCAAAGAAATTTCTTTGTAACAAAGAAATCACTAATGTACCCTTCAGCAGATGGAAAAAGGCGTACAAACTATAGGCTTGCTTTCCAAATTACCTTTTTATCTCTGTAATCTACTTTCTCTACTGAGTACAAACAATGATGATCAGCACTCTTATTCCAAAACACAAATTTAAATGACTTCTCATTCTCAAAGCCAGCCCAGTGAGTCAGGAGCATGACTCATGAAATTGAAAGGAACATGACTTTATAAACTAAAAGTGTCCTGCTGTGCAAACTAAGCTGATTAAAAAAGAAATTCCACTCTTTATTTTTAAGAACATTAAAACGGACATGATTTTAATAGTGATTAAAATTCTGTTGAATAATAATTTGGCTCCGAGTTTCTTCCTACTCTCACCCATCTAAACATGGTTGCTTAATTATTTCAATCAACATTTCTTCCCTTGGTTTAACTCATTGCAATCTCATTCATCTTTTATTAGTCAATTAACTATAAAGTAGCAATAAAACCATATCTGGCACAGAAATAGCAAGATAACTAATTTATAAGCTAACCTATATAATTTTAACCTAGAGGAAGTTAGGGAACTTACTTTAAAGTTCCCATTCCAGAGTCAGGTTACGAGACAATCCACACTGGAGCATCCTCCACGGACTCTACAAGGCACACACATTATGTTTTCCTCCTATGCGAAAAAGGATGATTATAAGTACAACTTCTGTGGTCTATTAGAAAAAGGAATTATGAACTTCTTAAAGCTAGAGCAATGTACAAAGGATATTTCTTTTTACAGTTAATCCACACAAAAAGAAAGGGTGCAAAATCTCAAAGGTGTTTTAGAAGTCAATGAACTATATCCCTGCTCAAGAAGTGTGGAAGAAATTTTTCAAATAACAGCAAAATATACTTTGCTGTGGTCCTTGTAACTGATACAATCTCTCGTCCATTCCTTGGGAAAAATACATATCCAACTCACTGTAACCAATTTCTCCAGCTGAATTATAATCCTTATGATTTTTAATCATCAATCACCATTAATTACTTTCCTCAGGAACTACATAATTCTAGACAAATATATATTTTGTATTGCAAATAATATAGAAATTCATGGATAAAATAAGTCTCTTTAATAAAAATGGTGAGTTTTGTCTAAGGAATAAACTTTTGTGCATGTGTCATGTGTGTGTACACATGTGTGTGCAGATCGCTGTAAAAGATAAGTACAGAAGCAATGCTTTCTGTAGATACTTTCTGTAGACTCAAATGTGTATATTTTGAGTTAATATATTTAATATTTAATCTTTTATTGATTAGCTTCAAATTTTGTACTCATTTCAAAAATAAAAGTAACTTAAGTTCTATTTCCATTCTCAAACTCTTTACTTCCTCTCTCAAATTTTTCTTTATCTGGAGTCAATAACATGATTTTTAGAAAGTCAATTCAGGACAGTACTACTGAAAATAATAAGTGCAGAATGTCATGCTTTAAACAATCTGCTGGTCACAGGGAAGGTGTATCAAGGGGAAAAATGTATTGATTCACAGTAACCTTGAGTAATTGATCAATTAAAGACAAAAGCAATCAGTTATTCTAGGAAACATTTCTAAATTCGTATTTAGAAAAAAAGTTGCTGATTTCAGTGTTTCCTGCACAATATTAAGTTTTCCATACATTATTTGCTATCAAGAGAATATAAAAAATGGAGGTTACAGGACACAGCCTGATAAACTGTTCTTATCCTACACAAGACACAGTTTGTAAGTGAATTTATTAACCCAAGGGAGCTTTCCACAGGAAGGAAAACCAGAGAGGTGAGAATCTGAGGCAGCTTGCAAGCCTTCTGGAATGCCAATTAAACTACCTAGAAAAGGCAGAGACAGTGAAAGCTGTAAGGGAAGTGCTGCTCCTCACACCACACTCAGGACAGAGGCTGTGGTGGTGTCTGAGGAAACTGCTAGGAAAGGACTTGCAGCCTCTCCTTCCCCACACTCCAGAGCCACACAGAACACAGAGGCTGCAAAGACAACAGTTCCCACCCTCCCACCTCTACCCAGCACCTAAGGAGCTTCCTAAAGCTAGAGAGATCTGAGAACTTCAGATTTTAACTCGGCACCACTGTGCCAGCAATCCCATACCTTAGTATTCTTTTTATTTCTTACTGTTATTTAGTCCCCATTCTTGCATAAATCTCATGTTGGTTTCTGCACATCTTCAACAAACAGTGCTGAGGAAAGTGGTTATCTACATGTCAACAAATGAAACTAGATCCTCATCCCTCAAATTTTACAAAAATAAACTCTAAGTGGATTAGAGACCATGGCATAAGACCAGAAACTCTGAAACTCCTACAATGAAAGTAGAGAGTATACCTCAAAATTCAGGCATAAGGAGCACCTTCTGAATAGGATTCAAATTGATCAGGAAATAACGAGGCCAGTCATTTATAAATAGGGGCTCATGACATTAAAATGCTCTTGTAAAGAAAAGAAAACTTTTTCTAAAGGAAAGGAAGTCCAAGAATGAGATAAAATCTTTATCTGCTATACACTCAACAGTTATTATCTAGAATATAGAAAGAATTCAAAACTAAACATCAAGAAATAACCCAATCAAAACTGGGCTACAGAACAGACAGCTACCAAAAGAAGACATGCAAATAGTTGAAAAATGTTTTAAAGTGTTCAACGTGATTAGCTATCAAAATGTTTAAATTAGAACTACTTTGAAAATCCCAGTCAGTAGCTGGGCATGGTGGCGTATGCCTTTAATTCCAGCACTTGGGAGGCAGAGGCAGGTGGATTTCTGAGTTCGAGGCCAGCCAGGGCTACACAGAGAAACCCAGTCTAGAAAAGACCAAAAAAAAAAGAAAAAAAAAAAGAAAGAAAGAAGGAAGAAAGAAAGAAAGAAAAGAAAAGAAAATGCCAGTCAGAATTGGTATCATCAAGGAAAAAAGTGACCAAGTAACAAAAAAAAAATGTGGGTACAGGAATACTTCTGTACTATTGGTGGTAGTAAGTAACAGCACAGCCTCCTTATACATCAGGGTGGAGGCTTCAAAAAAAAATAAATTAAAAGCCCATTCGACCCAGCTATATTATTCCTTGGTATATACCTAAGGAAATCTATATCTAGCCACAGAGGTATTTGCTTATCCATCTCCATTGGAGTACTACTGATAATAGAAAGAAGTTGGAACTGGCCTAGATGTTCATAAACAAATGAATGGATTGGATACTGAAGTGAGGTACATACATGAGTGGGAAAAATTCTACAAAGTGAGGTAATCCTGGCTCAGGAAGATAAATACAGTATCTCTTCCTCACTTGTGAATCCTGCTGTACCCAGGCACTACAGGCATGTGTCACCACATCCAGCTTGATTTTCATTTTAAATGCATATTTCGTACTTTGGAGTTCTTAAATAGTCAAGGGAAAAAAGTACATTTGATTCCATTAGGACTGAGTTGATTTTAACATTTCAAAAAAATCTATTGTAGTATATAACTATCTAGAAACAAAATAAACAAAAATTATCCATAGCACCCAGATTGAAATAAGAGGATACATAATGACACAGATAAATGCATGCCTGGAACTTTTGACTATACCTGTGATAATCTCCTTTCCCACCTGATTAGAATATCTGTTTTGCTAGTAAAAAGGCTATATTATTTGGTTATCATTTTATCTGATCAATTTGTCCTTAGGCATTTCTTACCATCCTTATCTTTTCTTTTGAAATCAAGTTTTCTCTTTCCTTGAACTAACAAAACTTCTTCAGCATATTATCTTGTGTTTCCTAGATGCATCATGCAGAGAGAACTCTTTAAATTCAGTATTATCTGTTCCATTATCTAATTTACCAAATACTTTTCTTCTTAAATTCTAGTCAATGAAAGTAAGCTCCACCCAGACTAATACAAATGGCATTATGCAAGAAAGCAGTAACAATTAACTTAATGTGAAAATTGTGAATTTTTTCTAAAATTCCATGTCATGAAATATCTTTATGTGTTATATGCAAGGATTCACAATGAAACTGAGCGTGCATTCAGTCTTCTCGGTCTTTCTGCAGGGTAGAGGATTACATAATCAACCCTACCTTCAATTATTTAACCATAAAATCCCAGGAAATGGAATTTCTTGATTATATCTTCTTATCTCATATAGTTGATCACTTGCATGAGGATTTTATTATTGAGAAATTTAATAAAAGTGTTAGCTAACAGTGCCCATGGTGGTGAATAGTTGAGGTAATTAATTTCTTTTAATATTTTTTATTTTTTATTTCATGCATATGGGTGTTTTGCCTGCATGTATGAGCATGCCTGGTGCCCTTAGAGGTCAGAAAAGGTTATCAGATGCCCCTGGAACTGGAATTATAAGTGATGTTTACTGAGACTTGAAGCCATGTGTTCTGGAAGAGCAATCAGTGTTCTTAACCACTGAGCCCTAGTACCCAATTTCTTAAAATTAATTGAAGTCTCATTCTGTCATTGTATCTATATATTATTTGTAAATTTAAAGTTAGTAGTCACAACATAGATAACTAGATGATTTCCAAAACTCCAACTGTATTCTCATAATCCTTAAGAATAATGACAAGCACCTTTATTTGAGGGCCTTGATCCTTTTGATGTGCATAGGGAATCTCTGGATTCCTACTCTTCCTCTGGATGTTTTCTTCTCACATGCTTTCTGAATCCTTGCTTGCATTTAAATCCACACTGTAGAAATATTTATTTTGTTAAATATGCCTGAATTCTATTCACTTTCATAAATTTCACCATGTGTCACAATGGCTGACACACCAACATGAGAAGAGTGAGACATTGGAATGAAGCAGCTATGTCTTAGTCAGCCTTCTGTTCCCCAGTCCCCCATAGTAGGCGTGCCATATAGCATCAGTTTAACAAATACTTGGCAAGTTGATAGACCATCTAATTCAGTCCTCATACACTGTTCTGGATAGATGAGAAAACAGGGTGACCAGCAATAAAACATCTCCTAAAAGCCAAACCATGACCAATAAATCCAGATGTCTAATTCCTGCCTCACTATACCCAGTGTGTGTCACCATCATAAAGGTGAAGACAAAAGGAAGTAAAGAATGTGAGACTGGGTCTCCGCCTTGTAAGGGGATATGGTTTTCTATCGACAATGTATTAAGTAGACAGCATAAGTTAAGAATGGGCTTCTGGTGATAAGAAAACTAGTAAAAATTGGTCAGCCATTATTGAAAAATCATGGTGGAACAAATGACTGCTAGAACCAAATACAATAGTTAACAATCAGTTAGAGGGATGGACCTTTTACTGGTCTTATGCATGCTGTCATGGGAGTTCATATGTGCAGTCACCCGAGTGCATCTAGAAATTACTTTCCTTGGAGTCATCTACCAACTCAGGCTCTTCAATCTTTCTGCCTCTTCTTCTGAGATGATCTCTGAGCCCTGAGAGGAGTGTGATATAGCTGTCCTATTTAAAGCTGTTCTACAATCCATTATTCTCTGTGCCTGGACTAATTTCTGCATTAATCTCCACCTACTATAGACAGAAGTCTGAGGGTTGAGAGATACACTGGTCTACTGATAAGTCATTAGGAGTCAGTTAACTATTGTGCCCTTTGAGCAGAATAATAGCAGTAGGTTCTCCCCTAAGTCTAGGGCCTGTCTATTCTTGGCTTCTTGGCTTGATAATAGTGCCAGGTATAGATTTCGATCTTGTGGAGTGAGGCTTAAATCCAATCATAAAGTGGTTTGTTACTACCAATATTCATGTGACTATTACACCACTGGGCATATCTGGCCAAGCCTATATGTAGTTACTGAAGCTTGCAAGGTTCACAGATCAGCAAGACTAATGATTGCCTTCTCTTCCTATATTGTGCATAGCATCTTCTAGCACAATAAAAGCTAGCCAAAGGGGGTGAAGCTTCCAGATGAATACCAGTTTGATTTCTCTATGTTCTATGACTAAAGCATGTGGTGTTTTCAGCAATTGTATATTATCACAAAATTCTAGATGGAAATAAGAACCATTGGCAATAACACACAATTCGGGGGACTTTGGGGCTTTACTGACTGGCTACTCCAAACTTATTCCTTCCATTAGACTTTTGGTTTACCTATGGCATCTAGTAGGGGAATCTAGTTACCTAGCATAGGGTAACTCATTTTAAACTCAAGCCAGACAAATCCCAGAACAGACAGGGGACATGGGTACAAAGTCCCTCCTCTAGGTGAGTGGCAATTGTGCTGTGGAAAAGGAGTTAATTTCCTCTAAGATGAGCCCCTGGTAGACTGACCACACTCCAGAAGAAGGCCATGTGTGCACAAATATGAGCAGCACAAGTTGGGTCCAATAGATCTTTTAAAATGGTGGATGGGATTGTCTTTGTTACAGTTTCTATTGTGATGATAAAACATATGACCATCAAATGCTTGAAGAAGAGAGGATTTGAACAGGAGCAGAGCCCCTGCAAGAACATTGTTTACTGGCTTACTCTTTATAGTCTGCTTAGCTTACTGTCCTACAGTATCTTAGACCACCAGTCAAGAGTGGCATTAGACATAGTGAGCTGGGCCCTTCCATATCAATAATTAACCAAAGAAGTGCATTGCAGGGTTGCCCACAGGCCAATCTAGTGGGGGCATTTTCTCAATTAATCACATCTGACTCTAGCTTTTGTCAAATTGGCATAAAATTAGACAGAACAAGCACACAAAGTTTGTTCATAGGGGAAAGGTTATATTTGAGAGATCTTGCAGAGCAGGTGAATAAAATCAGAATACATTGAAACCAATTCTCAAAGAACTAATTTTTAAAAGAGAGAGAAAAGAACATGGGAAAAGGAAATAATTATAGGTAATTTCACACAGGATCAGGGTAAGGAAGAAGTGACATGGAAGTTGAAGAAGAGAAATTACCCTGGAGAAAGTCTGAGTTACTGATGAAGAGGCAAGAAAATGGGCTATGGTTATCAATGACCAACTTCTTGAAGTGGGTGGAACTATGGAGAACAATCTAGAAAGCTGTTAATTTTTTCCATTTCCAAACCTCAGTCTGCTATGCCAAGACTCTTTCTTTGGATGATTACTTAGCTTTTTATAATGCCTTGGTCTGAGACAGATGAGGGAGACCTGAAATACTAGGCAGGACTTGCGAGCTGTTAAAATTGCTGATAAAATATCACCTCAACCAAGATAAATGTTAATAATTCTTTTAAAAAATAAATAAATGGAAGGAGAGGCTAGAGGCAAAGGACATTTGGTAACCCATTCCCAGCTTCTCCTTCCTGGGTGGAGATGTATATTTTAACTGTGGACATGTTGTGCTTAGCGCATGCATAAATGGCTGTGAAATAATTAAATCGCAGTCTGAAAATTGCCCTCATTCCCATCATGAAAACTGAATCTATAAATAAACCCATCACAAACAAGAAATGGATTAGAAATGAATCTCTAGGCCTGGAACACTGACAGTCAACTCTCATCTGTAATCAAATGCTATTATTAAGTAAAAATAGGAAGGGAAATTGAAGTTCTTCATTCTACATTGAATGAGCCACAACTATTTGGTTATCCCTGGATAAGTCATTCAGCTCATTTGTTCTCATTTGTAAAATGAAAAAGTGAACTATGTGCTCTTCAGGATTCTAAATTACCCTCATTCATCATCCTTTTATCATGTTATTTGAGAAGCAATAAAACATAGTAGGTAAAACACTCAACTCAGAAACTCAAAATCTATAATTTACTAAGTATATTACCATAGGCAAATGGCACATTCTCATTGTGTCTTGTTTTCCTTAAAAGAAGCACTAAATTTGTGAGGATTACATTGAGATGGGAAACTTGTTTGATGCGAGGTTTGGCATAACATTTGCAGTATGTACATTTTAGGCATTATTTGTTTCCATTCTGCCGTGCACTAAATGATAGAAAGACAGATTCGGGAAACTAAAAACCATTACCATGAGAGCTCTGCCCCTGCTGACCTGAGCCCTGGTTTAGACTAGCTAGTAAATCAGAACATGGCAAATCATTCAAGCTATGTGACTACAGGCTATGTACATATGGCCCACACATTCATAATTCTCCCATTAACATATGAAAACACATATGTTAGTAACAACAATTAAAGAAAAAGAGGCCATATATCTGAAAGAGAACAAGAGGGGACATGTGAGCATTTGATGGGAAGAAACAGAATGGGGTACTGGTATAATTATAATCTTTAAAAAAATACTTAAGGCTAAAAATTAGTATTTTCATTTTTAAAATCATAAAGGAAAGATGGTGATATTGTTCTGTGACAAGGGCCCTTCCCACCAAGCCTAAGGACCTGAGTTCATAATCTTCTCACAATCTTCTGCAAATATGTCAAACATGTATGATAAAAGGAAACTAACTCCTTAAAGTTGTCACCAACCTCCACACCTGTGCCAGTGCCAAGACATTTGTACATACACACACACACACACACACACACACTAAACAAACAATCAAACATGTGTCTTAGGGTTGCTATTGCTGTGATGAAGTACCATGACCAAAGAAACTTGGGGAGGAGGTAGTTTATTCAGCTTACACTTCCACAGCATTATCAATGAAGGAAGTCAGGACAGGATTTCAAACAGAGTAGGAGGTTGGGGAGGGAGAGGTATATTGGGCTTATATTTCCACACTGTAGTCCATCACTGAAGGAAGCCAGGACAGGAACTCAAACAGGACAGGAACATGGAGAGAGGAGCTGATGCAGTGGTAATGGAAGAGTGCTGCTTACTGGATTGGTAAAAGTGTAAACCACTTTCAGCAGAAGACCCCAGTATTTTAGAGATGCTAGGACCATGGGATGACCACAAAAAACAGCTGCATCAGGGGGAGTGGAGCCAGTTGGAGAGGAGCCAGTTGGAACATAGAAGACAAGCTGTGTATGCTGCAGATGGTGGAGCCAAAAAAAGTGATCCAAGCCCCATGGAGGAGCCCAGGAGATTGTGGGTGAATACCAGATAATTGGACGTTGGGTTATTTATGCTTTTGAAGCTTGGGTTTGCTGTGTTCAGATTGTGACTGTATGCAGATTCTTTCCTCTTGAAGTAAGAAAGTACTTAATTTATTTTTTATTTTATAGGAGCAAGCCAGTAGGCAGAACCCTTCCATAGCCTGTGCATCAACTCCTGCCTCCATGTTCCTGTCCTATTTGAGTTCCTGTCCTGGCTTCCTTCAGTTATGGACTACAGTGTGGAAGTGTAAGCCCAATATACCTTCCCCCCAACTTGTTTTTTGGTCATGGCCTTTCATGGCAGCAGTAGAAACCCTAACACAGCACATAAATACACAAATATAAAATTAAAAACACCACACATTCTTTAGTTGTGTAACTATCAGTGACCTCATCATGCTCCAATGGACAATTCCAGTCAAAGGATCATGCAGATGGCCTGTGTGGATCACAAAACCAACCAGAAGTATTATATCTGGTAGGAAGTCATAGAGGTGATCTGACAGGAGGGAGAGTGGTCAGAGTGCATTGTATCCATGTGAAGTTTGATTTCAGTTTGGGTTTTCTGTAGTGATTCTTCTCCTACATTCATGTCCTGGGCTATTTGCATGATTTCATTCCACTGATCATTTGTGTCTTCACAGACCTCCTTAAGGGATTTCTTCCTACCTTCTTAAGGCTTTGACATATTCATAGCTGCCATTTTGAAGTCTTTATCGTGTGCTTCAGCTTTATTACAGTCCTCAGGGCCTGCTGGAACAGGGTTACTAGTTTCTGGTAAAGACATATTGTCTTGGTTGTTAAGATATTTGAGGTATCGCTTGCTGTTGATTATCTGGTCTTGTCTTTATTGTGGGAGTGGGATGGTACTTTGATTGGTAGAGGGTGCCCTCACTAGATCCTAGGCAAATATGTTAACTGTGGGGTCTCTAGTAGAGGGTGCTTTTGTGGACCAGCAAGCCAAGGACAAGTGTCGGCTGGGTCAGGAACCTGAGAGAAGGGGTGTCTGAGAGTTGTGAAAAGAACCACTCAGAGTCAAATCATGGGTACAAGCTTTATTGTCTGCTCAAGATGGCTCCCTAGACAGTTCTCTAGAGATAGCTCTTGACTCTGTAGTCTGTTTAAGATAGTTTTTGCTCAAGAAAGCTCTCTTTGTTTGAGACAGCTCACTGCTAATAAAAATTCTAAAACCTGTCTGGATAGCTCTAGATAGTTTTCTGACCAGAGTCAGAAAAGCTGCTATAAAAAATTCTTGAATTTTCTAGAAAAGAAGTTCTAAAAGAGTTGTGTTAGCTCTCTAAGTAATTCTTAGGATTTCTCAGAAATCCTGTTAGAAAAAAAAATCTTAAAGAGCTATGAAAAATTCTAAAAGAGCTGCCTTTGCTCTCTACAGATTTTCCAACCAAAGTGAGAACTCCTGTTAGAAAAAGAGCTATGTTCACTCTCCAGAGATCTCCAGACAGCTCAGCTCTTGCTAGAAAAAAAAATCTAAAACAAGAACTGCTACAACTCTCTGCTAGCTTATCTCATGCAGACTAAAAGCCCACTCTTTCATTTATATACCAATTAACAAGAACTGCTACAACTCTCTGCTAGCTTATATCATGCAGACTAAAAGCCCACTCTTTTATTTGTATGCCAATTCAGTCGTTTACACCATGTTCCCTCTTGACTATTCTACGAATCAGCATTTTATAACCTTAGCCCCTTGAGAAGACAGCAGATACAATTTTGTTTTTTAACATGGCAAATGAATTCAGAGATCTGCCTACCTTTCTAATACAATAAACTAAGCTGGGTGGGAAACCATGTCACACCATCCCTTCCACTTGGCTAAGGAGGACTCAGGCTTCAGCAGGGGACAGAAAGGAATGGAGATGGGCTAGGAGATCAGGGTGAGAGGGTCAGTGGGGAAGGGCTAGCAGAGTATGCAAAGAGGCAGTCTGAGTCTCCCACATGGAGGAACCCATGGTGCTGGCCACATATGCGGCAGAGGAGGGTCTTGTTAGCCATCAGGGGTAGGAGGCCCTTGGGCCTGAGGGTATTAGATCCCCCAGTATAGGAGAATGCCAAGGAGGGAAGTCGAGAATGGATGGGTGGGTAGGTGCGGGAATACCCCCATAGTGGCAGGGGGAGGGAGGAGGGAATGGGGAGGCTTCAAAGGGGAGATCTGGAAAGGGGGAAACATTTGAAATGTAAATAAAGTATGAAAAAAGAAGTCTGCACAGAGGTAGTCTGAGTGTCCCTTATTTGAAAGTCTGCATAGAGGCAGAGTCTGGGTGTCCATTATTTGAAAGTCTCATAACAACAAGCATTCAGACTTGGGGTTATTTTTCAAATTTCTGGAATATTTGCATATGCACAATGTGCTTTCTTGGGAAAGGAACCCAAGTCTGATATGAAATTCTTTGTGTTTCATATGTAACTTATACAAATAATCTGAAAACAAATATACTTGTTGCTTAAAATAAGTTTGTGTATGAAACAGTTTCATAATATGGAATTTTTACTTGTTTATATTTTGCATACTTTATTAAGGATGTCCACCATGTACCATTTATTTTTGCCTTTTGTTTTATATCCTCCTATAGAGTTGCTTACCATTTTCTCATTTTTCTTCTAATGTATAATTTATTATCTATTATTTTCTCTTTAGTGGTCATTGTTTCAAAATTAGTTAATTAATAACAGTCCCAGACTCAACCTCTACCTCATTTTATGGTATCTTGTTAGTTTCCTACCTGAGAAATAGAGAAAATATCATTAATATCATCGATCATGGTGGCACTTACTTTGGAGTAATACACACATCACCATGGTGGGCATGTCAGGAAGAGCTGAGTAGTAGCAATACTGCAGCTTACCGTCCTCTAACTCCATTTGAGTTTAGACCAACTCAATCCCTCTGGCTTACATACTAGTATTGTTTAGCATTTTAATTGTATGGTGCAATTTGTTCTAATACCACACTTTACCAGTAGACTTCATCTGACACCTGTATGATTTGTAAAAACTGTTGTGAATATATGTACTGATTTCTTTACTTTGTAGAATCTTAGCCTTAATGAAGTTTCTTTTGTTCTGTTTTTGTTTTGTTTTTAATCTTATTTTTAGAATGTTGTTTTTAAGGATCCACTAAGAACAAGTTCTTATAGCTCTTTACTTAATCAATCTTCATTTGATGAGTCCTTGACCCTGTAAGAATTTTTTTTATGTACTTTAAATATGATATAGGCTTCTTGGACCTAGTAATTATCCTTCATTGGTTCTGAAAAATGCTAATGCATTATCTTTTTAATGTTTGTATATAGGACAAAGATCAACTTGAGGTATTGTTACTTGATGATGTTAACCTTGGTGTTTAAAGCAGGGCCTCTTAACTTTACCCAGAACTCTGGAGTAGACTGGGTTGCTGGCCAGTGAGCTCCAGGGATTCTCCTGTCTCTGCATAGCTAATACTGGACTTAGAAGCACACAACACTATGCCTGACTTTTGTGGGTATTCTGGGGATTGAACTCAGGTCCTTACGCTTGTACAGTAGGTATTTAATTAACCACACCACTTCCCCAGCTCCATAGGGCATTATTTCAAAGTCTATGTTGTCGTCTTCATTCTGTTCTGCCAGTCTAATTTGGACAGCTTTATGTTAGTACTAGATTTAACTATACATGTGTCTCAGTCTGTCAGCTTTCCCTTTCATTTTCCTATTTGTATTTCACATGATACCCTTGAAATAATCTTCAAATTCAACAATTCTCTCATCACCTGAGTCTACTATAACTGACTTTTAAAGTTAAATGTTATCCTTGCATTTCTTGATATAACTTACTTTTAAACTTGTGTTCATATTTCATGCTTCCTCACTTATTGCTACCTTCTTCCTTCTCAATTTTATGAGTATTTATAAAGCACCGTATAGCGTTCTGTTGATGATCATGTCCTCTAGCATCTAGACAGCTAAAACAGTTCATTTTATTTCATTGAGTACCTTATAGTTTCCTAATGTGCTTGTCCTGTTTTATCTTATACTATTTGACCAAATACAATTTCTTGGAATTCCAAAATTTAGAGTCACAGGTGGTTTCTCAGGAAAAATACGTGATTGTCTTGGTTGGACACCACAGAAGAATCTCCAATAAGGATTACTTTGGAAACGTGGCTCAACTTAAATTTCTTCTACTATTCATTTTATTTAAATTCACATCCTAGATCTAATACTCTCAGGCCTAGGCTTCAAACCACCTATCTCATAGAAAGAATATATGGCTTCCCCCAACCAAAGGCACTGTACTTGCCTGAAGAAGAAATGTACCCCTCAGGCATTTAGACACTTGGTTTACAATTCATGTCGCAGATTGGGAGATTTAGGAGGCGTGGCCTTGAGGAAGGAAGTAAATCATAGGAGGCAGGCTTTCAGAGTTTAAGGATTCCATGACATTTTCTGTTTGCTCTCTCCTTCATGTTCGCAGTTCAAGATGTAAGCTCTTGGCTTCTGCTCCAGCTTCCCTGGCTGCCCCCTTCCAGCCACGGAAAGCTTCAATCTCTCTGAACCATAAGTCCTACTAAACTCTCCTCCTATAAGTGGCCTTGGCCATCATTCTGATTTATGATCTATAGGAAAGTAATCAAAACAGGTCCCAAAGAAATGTTTCTTTATGGTATTTACCTTCCAAGTATGTTTCGTTTGTTTGTTATCTTTGCCATTTGCTTTGAAGAGAATAGCCTCTTTGAAAGCTTAAATTTAGTCACTTTTGAATCCATCCCCCAAACTGGGCTGCCTTGTCAGGCCTCAGTGGGAAAGGGTACTCCTAACCCTGAAGAGACAGTGCCTAGAGACAGGGTTAGACTCCTAACCCTTGATGTGCCAGTGGGAGAGGGGGATACCTGGGAGTGGGAACTCCACCATCTCAGAAGAGAAGAGGAAAGGAGGTGGGGGGAAGTGACTGTGTGATAGAGGACACTGGGAAAGGGCAGTGATTGGGATGTAAAATAAATAAATAAATAAATAAATAAATAAATAAATAAATGGAAAAAATTAGCCACTTTTGGATAGCCTTAGGTCTGGTCTTCCCAGAGCTCTCCACTAGAAATCTATTAATACTCAAGAGAAGCATCTTGCTATCAAGATTTGCTCCTATAGCAGTCCAAATATCCAAGCTGGACCCCTCCCTCCCCTTGCATGCCATGTGTGTCCTGCTCTATCACTCTGTCTTTGAGAATCTCTCACCGTAACTCTCCACAACACAGAGGTTACAGACATATGTGCTGCCATGCCCAGCTTTTTCCATAGTGGTGCAAGTCAACCTCAGATCCCCATGCTTACCCAATAAGAGCTTTCATCAACTGAGCCAGTCTTCCAGCCCCACCCCCAAGCTTAATTTCAACTATGTGTCCTGGGTTGAAATTTTCTTTAAGTTTCGTTTTCTATGGAGAGTCCTTATATTTTAAATGTGTGCTTTGATTTCATATTCAGTATTCAGTGAAAATTGTGTTTATTTGTACCTAGCTACTCGAGATACCATAATCTATCATTCTAGCCAGCCCACACAGCTGTGTAAGTTTTCCCTGAAGAAGCTATCAGTGTTATTACATCTCCTAAACTGCTCCTTTGCTTTTTATGTGGTTGTTGTTGCTGTTGTTGCTGTTGTTGTAGCTTGATTAACAGGTAAAGCTTTTCATGATTCTCTAAGTACGACAATGTCCTCTGGGTAAATTTCTACTGTAGTTTCATTTATCCTTACTGTTTATGACACATCTGTTCATTCTGCCTGCCTTCTCTTGAGTCAAACCCATCGGGATTGATTCAGGTGAACTTCTTGCTTACATTGGGTGGTTATGGGCAACATGGTTTTTGTGATTAAAAACGACTGATCTCTTGGCTCAGTTTTCCAGGTCTGTTGTTTTTGTATGCATAGAACATGGCAGATCCTCCATTCTGTGAGCTCCCATGCCAGAGATCTCCACTGAGCTGCCTATTTCTTAGCTCTATCTTGCTTTTGTCTTGGAGCAGTGTGATCTTTTTTCACCATAGTAGATTACACAAATCCTACATTCAAATTCCAATATCTCCTCAACTGAAGAAAAGGCAAAGAATGGAGGGAAGAGATTTCCTCTTATACCCCTTTCACTGGGTACTATGAGCACAGCTCCAGCTATGAATGAGAACACTCCAAAGGAAGAGAGAGAAAGTACTTTTTGTTTCTCTATACCAAAATTGAGCACGAGAGAAAAAGAAGAGTCGGTGACTGTTAGAGTATGTGGGTGGATGCTGCTCAGGGTACAGTAACACTACATGCACATTTAATCAACAGGATTCACGTGGATCAGTGCTATTCCACTGAATACTAATTAAATGTGCCATGCCCTGACACCTAAAATAAGGTGTCACCAAATCCACCCTCAAACAGTAGGGATCAATCCCACTACAAAGCACAATTTGCACAGAAACTCACTCAAGAGGAAACATGTTTTCCAGCTGTCTTTCCCACAACTCAACAATAAATAAAAATAGACCTGAGAAGCAGTGGCACTATTAGGAATAACAACAGAGATGCTATCTCAGCTATAAAGTGCTGAACTTTAAGCCAGCAGTTACACAGAATTTTAGAAAAGTGTGTCCCACCCCAGTAAGTGATGTGGGAATGAGATAGCTAGGCCACTCACTACCCTAGCTCTGCCAATGATTAGAAGTGTGATCTTTATGTAAATGAACCACATTTTCTGTAGCCATTCTTCTGTTGTGGGACATCTGGGTTGGTTCTAGCTTCTGGCTATCACAGATAAGGTTTCTATGAACATAGTGGAACATGTGCCCCTGTGGGATAGTGGAGCATCTTTTGGGTATTATGCCCAAGATTAGTATAGCTGGGTCTTCAGGTAGATCTATTTCCAATTTTCTGAGAAACCTCCAGATTGATTTCCAGAGAGGTTTTACCAGTTTGCAATCCTACCAGCAATGGAGGAGTATTCCTCTTTCTCCATCCACATCCTCACCAACATGTGCTGTCAATTGAGGTTTTTATCTTAGCCATTCTGACAGGTGTAAGGTGGAGCCTCAGGGTCATTTTGATTTGCATTTCTCTGATGACTAAGGACTTTGAACATTTCTTTGAGTGCTTCTCAGCCATTCGAGATTCTTCTGCCATGCTCTGACCACTTGTCAATTTCCTCTCTGAACACCTTCCCAATATCTTTTCTAGCTAGCTGTGGAAAAGGATGCTGAAAACAGTATGGAATATGAACATCATTTGTCTATTCTTTGACTATAGCTATTGACGAATCAAATGAGAACTTCAAGAATTCAATGAACACATTTTATAAAGAAAGGTTGATAACAACTTAATAAAACAGTGTTCACCATATTTAAGATTTGTAACAATTTCTGAGATTTTTTTGTCAAAATTCAGAACCTTTTAGGAGCACCTCAAAGTCTTTATTTTTATGGGCATCCAAGCAATCTTGATGAAGGAAGACCTGAACAGTGCTAGGGAAAGAGAACTCTAAATGATGTTTGATTCGTAGTTTCCTGTGGAGCTAAAGAATGGTATCTATGGCATTCAGATGGCCCCAGTCATTTTTTTCAAACAAAGATAATTTTGTGTAATTCTAAAAGTAGCCATTCCCAACAGTTAATTCATATTTCTGGACAACATAGCTACACACACACACACACACACACACACACACACACACACCTAGGCAAAGCTTAAATAATGGAGAAGAATTTATACTGACAAATGGGAGTTTAGTTAACTTGTAATAACACAGCAAAGAATGCCCAAAAGTGAGTTTGTCTCTGTTTGTTTGTTTGTTTGTTTGTTTTTAGTAATCTGGTATGATAAAACACTCTACTTTTATCTAATAGTCATGAAACTTTGACGGTTGGTGGCAGTTAAGCAAATTTATTTTTTTCTTTTTTTTATAGGGTATTTTCTTTATTTACATTTCAAATATTATCCCCTTTCCAGGTTTCCCCCTTCTCAGAAACCTCCTATCCCATCCCTCCTACCCCTGCTTCTGTGAAGGTGTTCAGACACCCTCCCACCCACTTCCACCTCACAGCCCTCAATTCCCCTACATTGGGGCATCTATCAAGCCTTCATAGGACCAAGGACGTCTCCTTCCATTGATGCCTGACAGGGCCATCCTCTGCTACATATGCAGCTTGAGCCATGTGTACTCCTTGGTTGGTGGCTTAGTCCCTTGGAGTTCTGGGGGGTCTGGTTAGTTGCTATTGTTGTTCTTCCTATGGGGTTGCAATCCCCTTCAGCTCCTTCATTCCTGTCCCTAACTCCTCAACTGGTAACCCTGTGCTTAGTCCAGTGGTTGGCTATGAGCATATGTCTCTGTATTTGTAAGGCTCTCGCAGGGCCTTTCAAGAGACAGCTATAATAGGCTCCTTTCAGCAAGCATTTATTGGCATTCACAATAGTGTCAAGGTTTGGTGACTGTATATGGGATGAATCCCCAGGTGGGACAGTCTCTTGATGGCCTTTCCTTCAGTCTCTGCTCAACACTTTGTCTCCATATTTGCTTCTGTGAGTATTTTGTTCCCCTTTCTAAGAAGGAACTAAGCACCTAAACTTTGGTCTTCCTTCTTCTTAGGCTTCATGTACTCTGTGAATTGTATCTTGAATATTCTAAGCTTTTGGACTAATATCCACTTATCTGTGAGTGCATGTGTGTTTTTCTGTGATTGGGTTACCTAACTCAGGATGATATTTTCTAGTTCCATCCATTTGCCTAAGAATTTCATGAATTCATCATTTTTTAATAGCTGAGTAGTACTCCATTGTGTAGATGTACCACGTTTTCTGTATCCATTCTTCTGTTGCAGGACATCTGGGTTCTTTGCATCTTCTGGATATTAGAAATAAGACTGATACGAACATAATGGAGCATATGTCCTTGTTATATGTTGGAGAATCTTCTGGGTATATGCCCAGGAGTGGTATAGCTGGTCCTCTGGTAATATTCTGTCCAATTATCTGAGGAACCACCAGAATGATTTACAAAGTAGTTGTATCAGCTTGCAATCCCACCAATAATGGAGTGTTCCTCTTTTTTCCACATCATTACCAGATGCTGTCACCTGAGTTTTTGATCTTAGCCATTCTGACTGGTGTGAGGTGGAATCTCAGGGTTGTTTTGATTCGCATTTCCCTGATGACTAAGGATGTTGACCATTTCTTTAGGTGCTTCTCAACCATTCAATATCCCTCAGTTGAAAATTCTTTCTTTAGCACTGTACCCCATTTTTAATAGAGTTATTTGATTCTCTGGTGTCTAACTTCTTGAGTTCTTTGTATATATTGGATATTAGCCCTCTATCAGATGTAAGGTTGGTAAAGATCTTTTCCCAAACTGTTGGTTGCTGTTTTGTCCTGTTGACCACACGGTCAGAAGGTTGCCTTACAGAAGCTTTGCAATTTTATGAGGTCCCATTTGTCAATTCTTGATCTTAGAGCATAAGCCTTTGGTGTTCTGTTCAGGAAATTATCCTCTGTGCCCATGTATTCGAGGCTCCTTCCCCACTTTCTCCTCTATAAATTTCAGTGTGTCTGGTTTCTCTGGAGGTCCTTGATCCACTTGGACTTGAGCTTTGTACAGGGAGATAAGAATGGGTCAATTTGCAATTTTTACATGCTGACCACCAGTTGAACCAGCACCATTTGTTTAAAATGCTGTCATTTTTACACTGGATGGTTTTAGATCTTTCGTCAAAAATTAAGTGACTGTGGGTGTGTGGGTTCATTTCTGGGTCTTCAATTCTATTCCATTGATCTTGCTGCCTGTCTCAGTACCAGTTCCATATGGTTTTTATCACTATTGCTCTGTACTACAGCTTGAGGTCAGGGATGTCAATTCCCCCAGAAGTTCTTTTATTGTTGAGAATAGTTTTTGCTATTCTGGGTTTTTCGTTATTCCAAATGAATTTGAGAAGTGCTCTTTCTAACTCTGTGAAGAATTGATTTGGAATTTTGAGAGGGGTTGCATAGAATCTGTAGATTGCTTTCAGCAAGATGGCCATTTTTACTATATTAATACTGCCAATCCATGAGCATCTTCTGAGATCTTCTTAGTTTTCTTTCTTCTGAGACTTGAAGTTCTTGTCTTACAGATCTTTCACTTGCTTGGATAGAGTCACACCAAGGTATTTTATATTATTTGTGACTATTGTGAAGTGTGTCATTTCTCTAATTCCTTTCTCAGCCTATTTATCCTTTAAGTAGAGAAAGGCTACTGATTTGTTTGAGTAGTTTTATATCCAGCCACTTTGCTGAAATTGTTTATCAGATTTAGAAGTTCTCTGCTGTAATTTTGGGGTCACTAAAGTGTACTATCATATCATCTGCAAATAGTGATATTTTGGCTTCTTCCCTTCCAGTTTGTATCCCTTTGATCTCCTTTTGTTGTCTAATTGCTTTAGTTGGAACTTCAAGTACTATATTGAATAGATAGGGAGAGAGAGGGCAGCCTTGCCTAGTCCCTGATTTTAGAGGGATTGCTTCAAGTTTCTCTCCATTTAGTTTAATGTTGGCTACTGGTTTGCTATATATTGCTTTTAATATGTTTAGGTATGGGCTTTGAACTCTTGATGTTTCCAAGACTTTTATCATGAAGGAATGCTGAATTTTGTCAAATGCTTTTTCTGCATCTAATAAAATGTTCATGTGGTTTTTTTTCTTTCAGTTTGTTTATGTAGTGGATTACAGTGATGGATTTCCGGGTATTTAACCATCTCTGCATCCCTGGGATGAAGCCTACTTGATCATGATGAATGGTCATTTTGATGTGGTTTTGAACTCGGTTGGCAAGAATTTTATTGAGTATTTTTGCAATAATGTTTATAAAGGAAATTGATCTGAAGTTCTCTTTCTTTCTTTGGTCTTTGTGTGGTTTAGGTATAAGCATAATTTTGGCTTTACAGAATGAATTGGGTAGTGTTCCTGCTGTTTCTATTTTGTAGAATAGTTTGAAGAGTATTGATATTGGGTCTTCTTTGAAGGTCTCATAGAATTTTCCACTAAACCCATCTGGTCCTTGGCTTTTTTCAGTTGGGAGACTATTAATGGCTGCTTCTATTTCTTTGGGGACTATGGGACTGTTTAGATGGTTTATCTTCTCTTGTTTTAACTTTGACACCTGATATCTGTCTAGAAAATTGTCCATTTCATCCAGATTTTCCAATTTTCTTGAGTATAATCTTTTGTAATACGATCTGATGATTTTTTGAATTTCCATGGTTTCAGTTGTTATGCCTCCCTTTACATTCCTGATTTTGTTAATTTGGATACTGTCTCTGTGCTCTCTGATTAGTCTGGTTATCTTGTTGATTTTCTCAAAGAACCAGCTCCTGGTTTTGTTGATTCTTTGTATAGTTCTTTTAGTTTCTATTTGGTTGATTTCAGCCCTGAGTTTGATTATTTCCTGTAATCTACTCCTCCTGGGTGTATTTGCTTCTTTTTGTTCTAGAGCTTTCAGGTGTGCTGTCAAGCTGCTCATGTAAGCTTTCTCCAGTTTCTGAGTTGGGAGGCATTCAGAGCTATGAGTTTTCATCTTACCACTGCTTTCCTTGTGTCCCATAAGTTTTTGGTATGATGTGTCTTCATTTTCATTAAATTCTAAAAAGTCTTTAATTTCTTTATTTCTTCCTTGACCAAGTTATCATTGAGTAGAATGTTGTTTAGCTTCCATGTGTATGTGGGCTTTCCATTGTTTTTGTTAGTATTTAAGACCAGCATTAGTCTGTGGTGATCTGATAGGATGCATCAGATTATTTCAACCTTCTTGTATCTGTTGAGGCCTGTTTTGTGACCAATTATATGATCCATTTTGGAGAAGGTATCATGAGGTTCTCAGAAGAAGGTATATTCTTTTGATTTAGGATGAAATCTTCTATAAATATCTGTTAGATCCATTCGGTTCATAACTTCTGTTCGTTTCACTGTGTCTCTGTTTAGTTTCTGTTTCCATGATCTGTCCATTGCTGAGAGTGGGGTATTGAAGTCTCCCACTATTATTGTGTGGGGTGTGATGTATGCTTTGAGGTTTAGTAAAGTTTCTTTTATGAATGTGGGTGCCCTTGCTATCTTTTTCATATATTGTGTTGTTGAATCTTTAGATGCCTCAAATCTGTGGGTAACATCATGAGCTCAAAAGCTCATTCATCTCTCCCTTGCAATCTGACCATTTCTCCTACAGCTGCCACCTATTTCCCCATGAGAACCTACATGCTTTAAATGCTGAGGAGTATGCTGTTTGGTAAAAGATCACATCACCTGTCTACCTTGCTAACTGATGAAGTTGGGCTTAGGGGTTGGGGGGCAGACATGGTCATCTGCATCTTCTCTTCCCCAGAGCTCTCTTACCTTCTTTCCATACCTCGAAGACAACTAGATCACTTTAAAGTAAAGCCTCCATTCTCCTCCACATGTTTCACACGATGTGATTGCTCAGTTAAAGGAATAAACTATTTTAATCAAATGTATGCTTCCTGTGTCTTCAGAAGGAGGGAGAACTAGTATTTCTTTAAAAGAATGTATTTGCAGAGCTCATCTCAGAACCAAAACAATTTGGGTATTGTGTAAATAAACTTAATGAAAATGTTGACTTTGGTATCCAAATAAATGGGCCAGGTAGAAAGTGAGACATCTCCACTGCAAAGGCAATTATAGCAGTAATTGTAAACACTGACAACCTCTTTCTTTTCCATATACTGCACAGAGAAAACTCTATCAAGCAAATACCCTTTTCTTCAAGAGATATTTAAGGCACAGAAGAGGAAGAATGTATTAGGAAACAAATAATTGTTTTCTCCTTCATAAATCATAAGCTGATATGAACAAGTTAAGTTAATCGTGCCCACTGTAATTCTGTATACACTTATGATGGGTACAAATTACCTCATAAGTTTTTTCACCTCAAAAACATATTTAGGTATAAATCCCAGATATTTGTCTTTCTGAGGAAAGTATGAAAAGAAGATATTAATGTGATCTCTTCCTCAGCATGCTTATTATTGGCATATAGGTTGACTACTAATTTCTTAACTTAATTTTTTATCTAGTCACTGTGCTGAAAGTATTAATCATTTCTAGAAGTTTTCTGGTGGGATTTTTAAAAATCTCTTATGTATAATATTATATTCTCTGTGAACAAGGACAATTTGACTTTCTCTTTCCCCTTTTTAGCCTTTAGATTCTTTGTTTTGTCTTGTTTCTCTAGCTAGTGCTTTTAGCACCATACTGAAAAGGAGTGATAATAAGGGCCAGCCTGGTCTCCTTCCTGGTTCTAACTGGATTACTTCAGGTAAGCTTTTATTATGCCAATGTATGTTCCTTCCAGACCTATTCAGAAGTTTCTAGAATTTCACAAAATAATGCCAATAGGTAATTACATTTCATATTCAAAGACCAACACTGCCCTGGTCAAATAGTCTAATCTACTGTGCTGTGCTTTAGTAAGTGTTGCTTTTGATGATGAAGCTGCCAGAACAAGAGTATGACAAGAAGATGATCTGATGACTCCATCTCAGATGCCAAACTCAAAAGGCTAAGAAAGGGTACAGGTTCTACCTGGATGCTGGTTTATAAGAACCACTGTCCTTATAAAAACCCACAAAAGCTCTTTGGAATAAAAATATCTACTGTAGTTTCAGTTATAACATTAGCCCATGATGTGATCTGGGATGAGGAATCACTTTTCTTGCCTGATGGTACCATCCAGCTCTTACAATCCAAAATCTCATGAAGTGAAGATGCTGACACCAGTGCAGACCTCACACCCAGTTCCAGGTACCAAGCCTTGATTCAAAGAAGTCCTGAATAAAATGTTTAACATCCAGAACATCTCTGGATAACATTTCTCTCTTGCTGTAATTTGAAGGAACATTTGCTGTTTCTATTTCTTTGCTTCACAAGCAGCCAACATTTTCCCTTCAAATTAGGCTTCTCCTCCCTCCTCAGTCTCTGATTGCTGTGTTTATCCTGCTGTGTTTTGACTGCTTCTATTTCTATTTCATTTTGCACAGGAGGACCAACTTCTGTCTTGATGAATGAATCTCCTGAGGGAAGTCATCCATTTTTATAAATATTCCAAGAAAGTAATTTCCTGCTCAAAATAGAAAGCTGACATTTTTGTCTTTATGCCTGTATTTACGGTTTGACTTTAGCATAATAGCATGTAATTAAGAGGCAGGGTCTTGAGCTAGGCTAAAGAAGGATAAAGGACAGACAACAGAACTGCAGCCAATGGGAGATGGAAAAAACTGAGAAGTACACAGATCACCTGCCAGGAAGTGCTGTATGCCATCTCAACTATCTAAAAAAAACCCAAATAAAAACTCTTCTTCAGCAAACAACAAACACTACATTCTTAAACATGTTTACTTAAGGAATTCATAAGAATTCTAAAAACTGAAGTATAAATGAGTTTAAGTGGCATTAGTAAATTAACGCCCCCTCAAAATGAACTTGATGGCTACTTTTTACCATAGAAAATAGAATTATAGCCCTCTGAGTATCATTTGCCCACCAGCAATAGTCTATCCTGAAATGTCTAATAGTAAAAAGAATGTGAGGCAGTTACTACTTACTCAGGAGGTATGTACCATCACCAAAATCAATCCAGGGCATTGCTGGGCATGTCTACCCACAAAGAAATGCATGGTGGAACTCTAATATCATGTTTCCTGAGTATACACACAAGGCCTGCTCAAAATCAAGACAGACTAAACCCCAGCATGGATGGAGGCAGAGAACATGAAGCCCTGCTCCTAACTGAGCAGGCCTTGAAAACTGATGCCTGCTGGGGAAAGAAGAGTTGGCTTTGTTCAAAGCTACAGCTCCTAAGAGGCTATGGATGCTTCGATTCATGTCCTATACCTGTGAACATACCAGCAGCACTCAGTGGGTTAGGAAATTAGGAGGTAGTGGTGATGGGGAAGTAATAGGAAGTAGGGGAGGGAATGAGGGTAGATTTGATCAAAATACATTATACACTTGTGCAAAATTCTCCAACAATAAAAAAATACTAAAACCAAAACCCTCACCATCAACTGCCTTATGGAATATGTGATCAAGGGATCGAGCAGAACACATCCATACCATTGCAGAAACATAACTTGACACAGAGAAGTCTCTGAAAATGAGGCAATATGTAACTAGAATGACTTCCTGCAATATTCAACTTTGCATCTATTCAACATTTAGTTAACGATTACAATAAGCATCGTACTGGGAACTAAAGGTAACATTGGGGTTCAAACAGACCTATGTCCCATGAAGTCTAACAGAAGAGCCTGACACAAAGTAATATCACCATACAAATAGAGACATAGAGATTGTTATAATCAGAATGAACACATTGGATAGGATAACATGAACACAGGTAACAGTAAAGCCAAACCTAGTGAAAAGGAGTCTACAAAATGCATATACCCAGAAGATGCTCCAACATGTAATAAGGACACATGTTCCACCATGTTCATAGCAGCCATATTTATAATAGCCAGAAACTGGAAACAACCCAGATGTCCCTCAACAGAGGAATAGATACAGAAAATGTGGTACATTTACACAATGGAATACTACACAGCTATTAAAAACAATGACTTTATGAAATTAGCAGGCAAATGGATGGAACTTGAAAATATCATCCTGATCAAGGTAACTCAGTCACAAAAGAATGAACACGGAAGTACTCACTGATAAGTAGTTATTAGCCCAAACGTTCGGAATACCCAAGAATCACTTCACAGCAACCACTGGGCTGAGCATGAGGTCCCAGATGGAGGAGTTGGAGAAGGAACTGAAGGAGCTGAGAGAGCCTCAGGGAAGGAGCAACAGTGTCCAATGGCCTGACCTCCTGATGCTCCCAGAGACTGGATCACCAACCAAATACACATGGAGGGACCCATGGTGCTGGCCACATATGTGGCAGAGGAGGGTCTTGTTAGTCATCAGGCGGAGGAGAGGCCCTTGGGCCTGAGAGTATTAGATGCCCCAGTATAGGAGAATGCCAAGGAGGGAAGAGGAGAGTGGGTGGGTGTGTGGGTGGGTGGGGTAATACCCCCATAGAAGCAGGGGAAAGAGGGAGGGAATAGGGGTTTCAAAGGGGATATCTGGAAAGGGTGAAACATTTGAAATGTAAATAAAGTATATAAATAAATAAATAAATAAATAAACTGTTGAAGCAGCTTGCCAAATGGCATGGCAATAGAGTCAAATCCAAAGAGTTAACTGGGCACATGGCTGTCCTGAAATGAAGGGACCCAGTACAGCATAAGAACTAAAAGAGAACCATGCAAAGGTGTGGAGAGGGTGAGTGTATGCAAAGGAGGTGAAAGTGCAGGAATTGTCAGGACCTGGGCTCGAAGGACCTAGGAGGTCCAAAAAGGAGCTGTATGTATCACACAAGAAGTGTCTCAGTTCTCCTAACTGCAACAGGAAGCAGAGAACTCACAGCACATGTGAATAGAGCCATTGGTAATGGCTGAATTTGGATTCGTTTGAGCAGAGGTGTCACTCCACAGATAGTAAGAAAAGCAGACAAAAATATCTATGAGTTCAAACAACGGGACTTGGGTAAAGTGGTGGCAAGGTGGGAGATAGCCAAGAGGACATGCATGCAGCTTGTGTGAGTTAGTGAATGGCGTCACTCTCTGGGATACAGAGCACAGAGGAGGCAGGCTGAGCTAACTGGCAGTGTGAGACAGCGAGGGTGTGTTGGCTCTGGAGTGCCTTTGAGGCATCCAGACATGACACATTCAAAGTAGATGTCTATATGTCCCAACTGCTTTCCTCTTCCCCTACTTCCTCTTCTCAAATATTTCTAACATGCTTTTCAGGAATTCCAAATACTATGTACTCTATTCTACAGAAAATCCCAGTTGCACAGTGCTACTTTCCAACCTAGCTCCAAGCTTCCTCCTGCAAATAGGAAAAGAGCCACTTAGATAAGACACAGACTATCTAGCCTTCAGTAACACAAGGAATCTCCTGAGTTCTTAAGCAGAAAAGCCTTACATGAAAGACTTACATCAAATAGACTTCTCCCTGCTCTCTCAGAAGCAGGTGAACAGGCAGGTGATTCTACCTTCTGGAAGCTTCAGCAGAGTACACATGTGGTGTTTTATTTACACTTCATGAAGATTCTGTGGCTCTTCAAGGTCAACAGCAGACAACAGATGCCTAGATTTCTGCAAATCTTTGCCCTTGAACTAGCAGAATTCTTTTCCATATCGAAAGTGGTCAAAATACTAGGTGGAGGAAGGGAGGTGGTTCAGCAGATAATGTTCCTTTAGCACACAAACCCAACAACCCAGCTTCCATCTTGCCTCACATGATGGAAAAAGAGGACTGACTTCTGAAAACAGACCTCTGACCTCTACATACATACCATGCTCCCGTTCTATATGTCTATTGATCCATCTATCCATCCATTTATATCTATATATCTATAAATCCATATATCCATTCATTCAACTATATCTATACCTATCTATCCATCCATCTATATCTATATATCTATACATATATACATCTATCTATTCATATCTATATCTATCTATCTATCTGTCTATCTCCATCCATCTGTCTATCATCCATCCATCTATCTCATTTCTATCTGGCCTCTCATCTCTAGCTCACTATTAGTATTTGGGGGGGAGTGTATGTTCAATTTATTTGTTCACTTATTGATTGGATCATTTGTGTTTGTATGAGTATGTGTCTGTTACACATATGTATATATGTGTTTGAGCAAGTGTGTTCAGAGGCCAGAGAAGAATGTTAAGTGCCCTCTTCTATCAGTCTCTATTTGATTCTCTTGAGACAGGGTCTATCACCATTTTTTTGATCCTTTAGCAGCCAGTAAGCCCCAGCAAGTCTCCTATCTCCACAACTGCCTCCCCATCCCAGTGCCGGGATCCCAGACAAGTATCATCATGCTTGGCTTTTTCAGAGTGACAGGAATCCAAACTGAGGTCCTCATGCTTGTCCAGCAAGTGCTCTTACTCATTGAGCCATCTCCCCACCCCTGAATGATTTCCTGAATATTGAACCTTTGATATCTTTATAGATTCTAGATATCACTCCTCTCAGGTGTAAAGTTAGCAAGGATTCTTTCAACCTGTAGGCTGCATCCTCCCCCTACTCATTGTTCCCTTTGTTTTGCTGAAGATTTCCAGTTCCTGCAATCCCCTTTGTCAATTCTTGCTATAATTTTCTGTATCATTAATATTTCAAAGAGAAGAAATTCATCAATTACAACTTTTCAAAACTTGTTCACATAGTCATCATCCCAAACTATTTTTAAGGTTGTGAATTGCTCATAGCACTAGTGAAGCATCATCATCCACTAGTTTAATACATATATTCATCATAAAAAATACTACATGTGTAGTCTATTTGATAGGCTATACACTGTGCTTGCTTTTTTACCTCTGTATAGAAATAAAAAAAGAAAGAAGGCAACCAAAAGAGATAATCTATTTGTGTGAAATGGACTTTCCTTGTTTAATTCCATTAAAAGGAATCTCATCTTAGTCCTTTGTAGTAAAGGGCTCAGAAAGACATCCATTCCATCTTCTATATAATAGCGATTCCACAGACACTAGCCAATAAAGAAAAGCTAGAGACCAGTAACAAAGTTCTATTCTGATGAAATAGAAGGCAACCCCCAACTAAATGGTTGCACTTAACATGCAAATTATAGGTGATTATTTTGGAAGAAAGAAACCCAGCTCTATGAAAATCTCTCACAAAGAAACTTAATGAATGAGATTTGTGATAAAGAACAGGGAGCTGAGCTATAGACTGAGTAGGACCAGTAGGATACATGAGGTTGAATGGTGAGGAAAGAACAGTCCATGTAATGAAGGAAATGCAGTGCACTGAAGCAGATAAACTGAAGACTCCCCTGCTAAATCACCCCATGCCATAACATTTATCTGAATCCCATCAGTGGCATGAAGCCACTGAGATGCTTGAAGTAGAGGATATTAACATACTTTCATTTTGACAATACTGCTCAAACATTAGCATGAAGACAATATTGTTGAATGACAAGACAAAGTTAGGAAACATTTCTGACTATGACCAAAGTTGATTTTTTTTTTTTTTAGTTCCTCATGGTACTAATTCTTCCATCAAAACTTGTATCTGGGATTACTTCCTGTAGAATCTAGTTTTGTGACCTATCCCTTCTTCCTCAAAGCCACCTGAACGTTTCCTCACTTCATGCCAGGCTATGGGGTTTCTATGATGAACTAAGAAAAGCTGAGAGCCTTCGAGCCAAAAGCCAAGGAATGTGGCAGCAGTACAGCCTTAGTGCATGCCAGTATACCATTTCAATAGTCCTCTTGAAACATTAAATGTAGGTCATGGTCTTGACTTTACCATCAAATAAACTTAAGCACAGATAGCACTACAGACTGTAAAGGTTCCTTCCAGGTATCACTGTGGCAGCCTACAGCATCATCTCAGCATGTGCAAAATTTTCATCTTACTGTAAGCAAGGGTCATGAGAACAAATGAGCACTGTTATAATAGCACAGCAGTCAGTATCAGTTGTCACTGCCCTTACTCTGGTTCTCTGTGAAATGTAACAAACCACTTCAAAGGTTTGGGGCTAAAACAACATACATAGTGTGCATGCACGAGTGTGTGTATGTGTGTGTGTATGTGTGTGTGTGTGTGTGTTATAGCTAGTTACATGTAGATTGGATTCAGTGGGGCAGCTCACTAGGTATAATTCACACAGACAAATTGTAGGACCGTCAAAGGCAGCCTGATTCCTGATTGAGCTAAGGCTAGAAATCCCGGTGATCCTAAAGGGACAGTAGGCATTTCTCCTGGTTCCAGAGCACCAGGATCCTGGCACTAGCCACAGTCCTCCATAGATTTGTGGCCATCAGTCACATAAGGGCAATGCCCCCAAGCCCCTCCACAGATAGAGAACATGACCACAGGTCACATAGGCTCAAGATAGATCTCCATTTTAATGAGGTACCTAAAGACCTGGAGGACTTAGCCAATAAACTCTCCATCCCAGACATTCTTCCTTGCAAAAGGTATTTAACCTCAGGCCCACGCTGAGTAGTGGTGTACTGTTTTACTCATCCACTTTCCGCCATGACTATAAATGCCTTAAAACCATGAACTGCCTCTTTTCATCAGATCCGTGGGGACCCATGGAGACCTTCGCCTATAGAGCCACAGTCTAATCTCCCATAGAAGGCCTTTCTGCACTCCCAGTCATGGCAGCCACCAAGCCAAGCCTAGCCCAAGACCACTGCCATCAAGCCAAGGACTGCTTCTGTGGGACCAGCAAGAGCTCTCCCCTCTTTTCCCCCTCGGCCCCAGACTAGATCCAGCCCCCATCTCGTTCTCAGTTTTTCCACAACATCCAGTGGTGCCTGGGTGTCTGAGAGCATGAGAACCAGTAAGCCCCAGCCTCCCTGCAGGCCCAGGATCCCTGTGCCTCAGACTGTGCTTCCCCAGCCCCAGAGAGTGTCCCTGCAGCTTTCCTCCAGCCTGTCGCCACCCAGCTACAGCATAGGGTAAGCAAGGTCAAAATTCCCTGCATCTTGCCTCCCTAAGCGGCCGAGCTCTGTGGCAGAGTAGATGTGGGAACCACAACCCTACAACAGATGACAACTGGGCCTAGAGTAATATGGCCCAGTAATATGGTCTGACCATTCTGGATACCCAAAATGATACTTACATGCCTGCCTGGCATCTCACCTGGAATAAACAGAAGCAATTGTATAGAAAACCCCTCCTTACCACATAACTTCTCCAAACGTCTTGTTTGAGCATCCACGCAAGGCATGAAGCACAGGTTGGGTCAACTTCTTACAGAAGTACTGGCTTTCCTAAGAAGAAGCATTCTAAGAAACCAGAGTGGAAGCTGTAGCTTTTCCTAGATCCTAGCTCTAGAAAATGTACCAGAGCAGTCTGGTTATAATCCGTTGGTTGCAAAGAGGTAGCCAAGACTCAGCATAGACAATGGCATGGATTCTATGTGTCACTGGGACAGAGATATCCTTGGAAATTCAATAATATACTTTGAAAAGTAAGAAGCAGTAGTGCTCATAGGTGACAAACATCCATTAAGAATGCCTTTCTTGATTCCACAGTGTATCCAATGAGGTTAAAAGGCTCTTCAAAGACTAAAAATATGTATCATTAATTAAAAGGCAACACCTACATAAAATTGGCTGTTCACTGCCATATACTGAACCTATGACTACTTATAATTATTTATACTTACCCCACAAAAAGAAACTAGAATTGTTTTTAATTATGAGAAGCAATATCTCTGAGTATGAAATTAAATACTATCTTACAAAGAAACTAATCCTTTTAATAAAAATGTCAGAAAATTTACGTAACAAATTTTTGGAATAAAAGTTTTCTTCCATATTTATTTTACCCATGTTCTCTTAAAATACAAGTTGAAAAAAACCTAAGAAGTTACTTAGAATGTCTTCAAAAGTGCACTGAAGTTATTAATTACTTATTCTACACAATGTTCTCTTGAGAAAAATAATGATAATTATCTATTATTATAGAGAGCAATAATGGGCTTCTAAAGATCAGCCCGCCCAATTGTGTGCCCAAAGAATGTGGTTGTTCTCTAAAGCATTCCAGACTCAACTCATTGCAGTGTAAGAAGTCTGCACACTCCTGGGCAAGCCATCTGTCCACTTTTTGAAATATCTTTTATCTTGTAAACATTACATTTAACATGTTGAGCTAATCATTTGCTAATTTTATAGATCTCTGTTTGCTCTACTTAGCCCTACTCCCTAAAAGATACACAAGAAAGCCCCAGAAAATGGAACATGTTTTATTTACAAGAAATAAGTCATTATTTAGCTCAGGAGAAAAAAGTGTAATCCTGTAATTATATTACATATTTTAGATGCTTTGAGCACACATTAAAGGCATCCATAAAGCAGTGGTTTAATAGCATGTTATGGTCAATTAACAAACTAGGATCCGGAACAAAGCGTGTGATGGGGCCTTTCCGTCTTAAAACATCTGGTCTACCCACTCCATCATTTCTCTTTTCCTCTTCTATTAGCACCTAAAGGGGAAGGGCTGCAGCAGTCACAGTGGCTAAAAGCATAGATCATCTCACAAATAAGAGTACTGTTATGAACAAATCTGCATCATTCCAAACAGCAACTGATTCTTCCATGTTAACTGGCTTGAGTTTATTCAACTGAAATTGGATCATTTTCCATGCTAAGTTATTCCTATCCTAAGCAGATCACATATTGATTTCCTGAGACTATGAAAGAGTCTATCAGAATTAATTTGCAAATTAAGAGGCTTGCACTAAAAATTTCTCAGTAGAGGAAATAAAATCATATCTACGGAGTGTGAAAACAGTTTTCAAAATAGAACCCTGTAAAGGAAAACATGAAGAAGCCGGGTGTTTTCCATTCTGTCCATCACATGTACAGCAGCCAGCCTCACAGGGAGTGTGCTAGGTTGAGGAAGGGATCCAGAGTAGAAACAATTTGGTATGAATGTGGACACAGTCCAAAGTGAACTCTTTGAGGATAAAGAAAAGGCAAGTGGACAGAACAGACTTGACTCAAAGTGGGCAGCTAGAACTTAAAAAATGGTCCTGACCCAGGCTGCACAAGATGCTTGGGAGCTGTGAAGAAGATTATAAACTCTGATATTCCAATCGAATCTGTCCTATGTGTGTATGACCCTTTGTTGGTGTTTCTTCTAGGCTCCAACCCACTGTTACCTGACAACAGCCAGGTGTGACTGACTCATTATAAAATATAAAAGGGACTGCTTCCCCCTCCTCACTCTCTTGCTCTTGCTCTTGATCTTTTCTCTTGCTTCCCCTCTCTCCTCATTCCCCTCCCCCCCTTTCATCTCTCTCTCTCTCTCTCTCTCTCTCTCTCTCTCTCTCTCTCTCTCCCTTTCTTTGTCTCCACTACCCCCTTAACTCCCCTTCCCATGCTCTAAATAACTCACAGTGGGGAAGGATGCCTCACATGGGCTGCAGAGGAACCTCCTTCCCTGACACCATACTGTGCCTCCACCAAACATATCCCTGGCTTTTTTTTTTTATTTTTTATTTTATTTTATTTTTTTTTATTTTTTTTTTTTTTTTGCTTTTTTATAAAACGCAGCACCTGTACATTAGGATTTTTAGTTTTCAGGTAGTTGAGTGTGCAGTAGGGTTTGAGAACATTGATTTAACGATTAGCTGTTGTGGTTAAATAGGCTAAACTCAGGATAAAACTGTGATTCTCAAAAGTCAAACAGGAAATCATGCTTTGGCACTTGGGCAGAATAAATGTTCACACAACAAGCTCTTCTATAGCTCAACTGAAAACACTAGTTACAATATTTTAAAATATTTTTCTGGGACTAAAAAGATGATGCGGTGATTAAGAGAACTTAATGTTCTTGTAGAAGACCCAGGTTCAGTTCCCAGTACCCACAGGAAAGCTCACAACTTCAAACATAACTATGCATAAGCATAAAATAAAACTTGTTTAAAAGCAAAAGTAAAACCTTGGTATTTTATGTAGTAGAACAATAATGAACAGCAAGGAAGTTAATATTCAAACACATAAGGCCTCTTTCACAGAGTCCAGTTCTGTTGGCATGGAGTGACAGGACCACAACTTTGCCGAGAATTCCCAGTCTGGAGACATCTGTTTTAGAAGCCGGATGGTATGTACATGAGTGTTCATGGACTATTTATGCTGTGTGTGTCTTGTTGACACTGTTATGTATATTGTGAGCACTTATGTATATGCATACAGAATTTCACAACTTTTTTGGGAGGAAGAAAGAAAATCTTTTCAGCAGACAGACTTATGGGCTAAGAGGGCTCTGGCTTACTGACATCAACTGCACTGTAGCATTCTTGCAGCTAATCTTGAGTAAGCTACATAAATTACACAGTGCAGATGATGCAGTGGAACTCTATATTGAGTGTATGTTGGATACATGAATTTATGACTACATGCTTTATGTGGGGATGGTGCAGTGCCCTCAACCAGAAGCTTCTGATGCCTGTTCCTCTACTTAACATTTCTTATCTTAAAAAGCCTAAGCCTTTTTATCAGGCTCTGAGCATAATGTACTCTAGTAATTAAAGTACCTCAGGGGTTTCGCTTCAGACTAGTAGATAACTTTATTTCTTCAGTGTACAGCTTTGGAATCACCTGGAAAGATTAGATTGCTGCTTTCTTTTGTCAACGTAATTTTTTAATGATTCTTTGAAAATTTCATCATGCACCTCGATCACATTCACTTCCCCATCCTCCCAGATCCCCTCCAATGCCTGTGATTTGTGTTGTCATATGCTCACTGGGGTGTGGTCAAACTCCCAGTAATCAGACTGTTAAAGAAAACTGAGTCCTTTCTGCCCCCGAACATACACACATACAGAGAGAGAGAGAGAGAGAGAGAGAGAGAGAGAGAGAGAGAGAGAGACAGAGAGGTCATCAACTGTGGATAACTACAAGGCAGCATCCTTATCACAATTTTTAAGAGTTCTCTCCAATGGCTTTCTGTCTGAACTGTTACTTGGGGGATGAGGGGGTTTGTCACAGAAGCCTTCTATGTCCCTCTTTCTCAACTGCAGTCATCAGAACAATGCAGAAGTAGCTTCCTTGCCATTTATAGACAATGAAAGCATGGATTATGATATCTGACAACAGCAGGGACACCCACATGTTCTCCACCATGAACACGCGCCACAGACCTCAGCACAGTCTCTTCTGGCAGGCAGTACAGATAACAGACATCAACATGGCCCTTGGCCACAGTCCAGGCTACTGACACCATCATAGCCCTCAGCAGTAGCACAGGTCAAGGATATCAACATGGCCTCTGGGGTCGGATAGGACACCAATATGTTTTCCTGTGGCAGTCCAGCTTAATGGAACATTCTTAACCTAAAGAATCAAGAGACAGGCAAGTGGAGGGATGTCAAAACTATGATGATGTCAAAACTATTGGTGGGATGGTTTATATTTAATAAGCAAAACAGATAAAATGAGGAGACCTAAATAGGTATCTGAAATGTCTTCAAACTTTGAGAATTGCTCTGGATAAATTCCAAAAGGAAATGGCACCAGATGCCATTTGCTTGTTCTGGTGTCTGTGAGAGAGAGTAGTTACTACCACCCTCACTTCAAAGTAGCCCAAGAGTTTCTGCTGGCAGCTCTATTCCACTGTTGACTCATACAGAACTCAGTGCTAGCCAACACATCTAAAGCTCTTCAGTAGTCCTAACAGGCATGCTGGGCCATCTAGACACCAACTTGTGCCTGACACAATGCTTCTTCCATATGGGGAAACAAAAAGCAGACAGGGTTAGCTGTCTCTGTCCAAACTTATCTAGTCAACCTCATTTTATTTTGTTACAATGCTCTTTGGGGTCTCAATTTTGAAAATATCAATACAGTCACTCTACTTGCAACTTTGCTTTATTCCTAGGTTTGCCAAGAGTGTCTATATGTTTAATGGGGACATGAAACAGAACAGCCATGAAGGACAAACAGCTGAAGCACACAGCTTCTAAAGTCATATCCTCCCATATGGAAGCATGCTAAATTATAATGAGTGCCAGATTCTTGGAAGTTACCTTTAAATAAATATATATTTCTTTGTCTAAACATTTCATATTTCCATGTTTTGATAGTAATTAAAGGAACCTCTGAATGTTTATTTTGCTGTCAAACAGAAGTGTGTTCTTTTAAGTATAAAGTAACTGCTAAGGTATGGTGAGCGTTACCGGGTAATGAAGGCAGATGGCAGCCACAGAGCTATCACACCTACATAGGCACAAAACTGAGTCGCTGCTCACTGATGCACCTGCAACCTGACTCTGAGTTCATAGAGAAGCACTCCCATGAAGGCATGGCATGTAAAAGGCAGAATTCTAAGTTGCCTGGCAAGATTCCCCTCTTTCCAGGGGCCCTTTAAATATGACAGGTCTGTGGCTGTGATAAGTCTCATTCTCATGCAACAACGTTAGGTAACCATGGTTGAAAGAATTTTGCAGATGCAATCCCAAATGGGTTGCTTTGAAGTCATAAGGGAGGTTATTCAGGATGTGTTCTAAGTAATCACTGAAAAGTCATTCAAAGAGGGAAAAGGATCTCCTGCTGGCAATGGAAGAGTAAGACTCTCAGCTGTGAGAGAAATGAACATCAGGACACGAGGAGGCCCAGCTAGGTGAAGAGTGATCCCTAGCTGACAGCCAGCTAAAACAGGAGTTTCAGTCCTCAATCCCAAGAAAGCGAGATTGGCTCTTACCTACAGACCTTGGAACAGGACCCCAACCCTGATACAGCCACAGCCCTTGCTGACATCTTAAGAATTCCTGAGACCTATGATCAGTTAGGCTACACCTCCTATTCCTCCTAGGCTTTTAACTTAAGAATTATGAGGTAATAAGTTACTATTGTTTTGACAGTTAACTTTGGGATATTCACGGTGCTATGTAAGAAAACTAATAATATATTGCCTTTATGGGGTAAAAGGAGCCATCTTGATCCTGTTATCCAACAAAGTGCCTCATGATTTGATGGACAGAGTTAATTGAGATTTACTGAAAGTTTAAGGGGATATAAGAAAAAAATAAAAATGTAGATGCCACTGCCAGATGATGAGTTTGGAGTGATCAGCACTGTTGCCCTCAGTAAAAGAGCTATTTGGACAGAGGGAAAGCAGGAAAGGGAAGGGAAAGAGACAGAGAAAGTAGATATGAATCATTAGCATAACTGAGAAGACTGGTCAGAACTGCATCCAGAAACAGCAGGGAGTCCAGAGCCACAGAGTGTTTGATGTCATTACAAAACCTGTAGCAAGAATTTCCATGAAGTTTCTGATTCAAAAGGGCTACACCAAAGATTTTGTACTTTGATTTCAGGGTCTGAATACAAAAGGAACTTGGTGGCATCCAATTTCACTTACTCTGTCCTCTGGTTGAATATTTCCAAAGGAGGAACAAGTTAATTTGCTAATGTTTCTAGAAGTGATCAGTATCAGTGAACAAACACATTATTTTAAGATTTTTCCAAAACAAATGTTCAGTCTCCAATCAAACATGCAGTCCGCTACTTTCCAACAAAAATAGCAGAGGAAGCTGGTTCTAAGTTTTCCCCTCTTCTCATTTTCCTATATTGAATTCAATGCAGAATGTTGTTGTAAGAATTTATTATTTCACTTCTAAGTTAATTCCTTCAAAACTTAATGATTCCCTCATGAAAGCATTCAATCACGAACTTTCCATGACTTTCTGGATCACTGCATCTGGAAACATTCAAATCTTCACTATTTTTTAAAATACTTAAATCATGATTTTTCATAGGCAATCACTAATGCAACTTACATTTCCTGTAGGTGGTAAGAGGCTTTACTCTTGGGGATATTCTACATCATATATCCTATTTATAAATCCACGTCAGAGTGATTACTTGGTTTTATAAATTAATTTGTTCTGACTTGTCATAAGAAAAAGAAGTTGGCTTTTTGTTGCTGTTATTCAATTGCTTTTTAAGATAAAATTTTTCTCACACAGCCAGACAGAAGCACATTTCCTTTGTCAATCCATTGAATTATGTATCTGTCTTCTATTTGTATTTACTAATTTTAAGTTAGAATTCAAAAGAATAGGTCATATTTATACATTCATGTCACTAAGCTGTGCACTTATTCCTCTCCCAGGTCCATACCCTTCTCTATCCTCCTTCCCCTGGTGGCTGGTCCTCCTCAAATATTCTTCCCTTCTGCTTTTGTGTCACATGTATTCTAAGACCCCCTCCTTCACACGCATCTCAAGTATACTCTTTGCTTCTTACAGGCTCCTTTCCCCTTTCACCAAGAGCAACTCTCAACCTGTGGGTTACGGCCTCTCTGGCAAACCTCTATCTCCAAATATATTTCCATTATAATTCATAACAGTAGCAGAATTACAGTTATGAAGTAGCAACAAAGATAACTTTATGGTTGGGGGTCGCCACAATATGAGCAAGAAACATTCCAGAATAATATAAGAGATGCACTGTTTCCTTGTGGCTCATGTGTTTAGTAAGCATCATCGACTTGGAAGCTCCATCATGCTTTACCAGTATCCTCTAGCTTCTCCCCCTCCAGGGTAGCCAAGTCCCTTATACATCGGGCTGAGCTGGAGAGAGGGAGACTTAGGTAGGGCAGATGAGTCTAATGCAGGGTCTTGGTCAGCAATAACTGCAGGGGCAAAGAACATACTTGGAAACAGCTTTGGAGAACTGGTGAAGTTTATTGGGGGGTAATTATGCCCTTGCAGGATTGAGTAGCGTCTCTTGGTCAGGTTTCTGTGGCCATGTACAATTGGTCAAGACAAAGGTATTCAATGATACTTCATCTACATACTCAGGGATAGCGGATCTGAGGGAGGAGCCCTTATGAGGTCAAACAAGGAGTAAGGTCTGATAATTGTCAGGTAGGAAATTCTTACTAGGGTTGATAGTGGGACAGTTGACTTTCTGGCTCCAGGTTGGGAGAGGAAAGGGGGCCTCCATAGATTTGTGGCCATCAGTCACATAAGCCGCATCTAGTCTCCCGCAGCAGACCTCTCAGTGCTCCCACACACAGCCTCTACCAAGCCAAGCCACCCGCAGACAAGCCAAGGACTGGGTGTCTGGCAGGGCCCAGCCAGGCTCCTCCCCACCTTTCCCCTTCAGCCCCGGGCTAAATCCAGCCCACAGGCCCCCACTCCCGTCTCAGCCCAAGAACCTGAGAACCAGACTGTCCCAGCCTCATTGCAGGTCCAGTATCCCTGAGCCTGCTCTGTGTAATCCCCAGGACCCCAGGCTGCACTCCCCCACCCCCAGGAGGTGTCCCATGGCTTCTCACAACTGGACACATACCTGGAGACAATGCAGGGTGATAGGGCAGACCCGGGACCCCACTTAACCCAACATAAATACTAACATATTACATTAATTTTAATAATGGGTTAGTAAATATGCTGTTTTTCCAGGGGACTCAGGTTTGTTGCCAACATCTATGTGATGGGTCAAAACCTTCTGTAACTCCAGTTCCAGGAGACATGACACCCTCTTCTGGCATCTGCAATTCACATGTAATGAAGAGCAAAGAAATGCCTGCTTCTTAAAATGCCCATCCCTTGATTCATTGCATAGAGCAGGCACTTAAGTTATGAAAATAACCTTCTGTTTCTGAGGAAATCAACATTAGTTGAGGTGAATGCCTGGTCTCCCAATGTTAAGAAGTTTCTTTATTGACTACTAATTAATTATGAATTGTTTGTTCCATATACACTTCTTAGCCCCACCCACAAGAAAATGCCAAACCTAAAGGTAGGTTCCATGTTTTGTCTTTCTATGTCCCATAATATTCAGTTTATAGTCTTTAACATATTTGTTGAATTGAACTGGAAGTAAATATAAATGCTTTTATGGTTAACTCTTTACTTGGTAATGTCTCTGTTTTAAGTTTTCATTGGCTATTCTTGAAAACCATTTTCAAAATTAAAATTAAGTAAAAAGTAAAAACAAAAGCAGAAACTAAGAATCAATAATGAAATATTTTGTTGGGCTCTTACAAAATAAAAAATAATTACTATATTTCTTTTTTTTAAGTGTCACAATCTTGAAGGACAGTGTTTTTCACAAAATTCTGAAAGTAAGAACTGCTGATTATGCTGGAAGTATAAATTAAAACAACTCCACAGAGAGAACTCTGCACTGGCTATTATCAAACCACACTGATTTCTAGTTCCTAAAATGCTAATAGTAGGAGGTTAGTAGACAAATTTTTAAAATTTAAAGAAAAAAGAAAAAGATATATGTCTTAGTTAAGGTTTCCATTGCTGTGAAGAGTCACCAGGACCAAGGCAACTCTTACAAAGGAAAGCATTTAATTGGGGATGGCTTATAGTTCAAAAGCTTAGTCCACTGTCATAATGGAAGCATGGCAGCATGCAGGAAGACATGGTGCTGGACAATCCAAGAGTTCTACATCTTGATCCACAGGCAGCAGAAAGACTCTGTGTCACTGGATGTAGCTTAAGCATAAGATACCTCAAAGCCTACCCTACAGGGACACACTTCCTCCAAGGCAACACCTACTCCAACAGAGCCACACCTCTTAATAGTGCCACTCACCATGGGCCAAGCATTCACATCCATGAGTCTATGGGGGTCACACCTATTCAAACCACCACATTATATATCACAAGTTTGAAGACTATCAAAGTTGCAAACAAAGGTTGAGAATCAGTCTTACACCTCCAACACACATGTTCAAAGGAGCCAAAATTCACTTTCAAGAGTGGGTTGTAATCCAAAAATACATCAGTGTTCCTAAGTTATTATTTATGAGGGGCTTTAATTAATCATCTCTGCCTCTTCAGTAATCACTGCACTTTATATGCTAATAGAAAGAAATAATCCTATCCTGTGATTCTATGACTAACTCATAAGGTGCACTTGACAGAAGATATAACCTGACCCAGGGTTACCCTCAAAGACCTGACCAAAGATGAATGCTTTAGTGTGGAGGACTGTTATTTGTTAGGCAGTTCACTGACTTCTAGTGTACTGACTTCATTCTTGCAGTGCATCTGACATCACTTTTACAGTGTACTTACTTCACTCTTATAGTGCATGACTCCCTCTTCCAGTACACTGACCCTCTCTCTTTCACTGTGCTGACCTCTTCCAACTCACTGACCTCTTCTGCAGTTCATTGACTCCCTCTTCCAGTGCACTGACTCCCTCTTTCACTGCACTGACTTCCTCTTACAGTGCACTGACTTCCTCTTTCACTGCACTGACTCCCTCTTACAGTGCACTGACTTCAGTCTTACAGTGCACTGATTCCCTCTTACAGTGCATTGGTTTTCTTTTTGAGGCTCTTCCTACATTTCCATAATGCTCAACTGGGGTTCCATTTAAGTACTTATGTAGACGAAGGAGCTTTTAAAGACATTACTATATTCTCTACATGCAGATGACAAATGTAGTTTTTCAAATAAACTCTGACTGAGAACTAAGAAGGACTCTTAAACATTGACTAAGATAGTGCATGTCACTATTAAACAGAATGTTGTTTTATATTTTTCTAAGAACTACGCCATTAGTGGGACAGAGTTTTCAGAGAAGGCTCTAAAATAACCTTGTTTCTCTGGTTTAAAAAACCAGAAAATATGGAAGAAGAAGGAAAAACAACAAGAAATTCACTTCAAGAATAAATTTCACCCAGGCAGAGGTCAGGGCCCCATGATGCTGACTCTTCCTACCGCCACTTCAAGAATAAATTCCACCCAGGCAGAGATGGGGGCCCCACGATGCTGACTCTTCCTACCGCCAACCTCCAACACTATTCTACAGCAATCCCCTCCTTAAACATCTGTCACTGTCTCAAAGTTGAGAAATGGGATGAATATGAGATGCTGAACAGGGTCTCAGATCTCTTCAGTTTTTATTTTGGAAACTAGGAAATGATAGAGACAGAACATGCAGGATCACTCAAACGTTGATGTGCCTAAGCTCCTCTGGATATTGATGTGTTCAGCTGATCTTGCTGCATAGCACCTTCTAGGACATACATTTTACTCATCTAGCAGTGCACAGCTGTAAGTTCCACATGGATTGGATAGTCAACAATTCCTGCCATGTGCATCTCTAGTGTTACTTGGAAATGAGTGTTTCTCAGATTCCCAAGAAATTGCTGAGGAATCGAAATGAAGATGAAGTAACTACCAAATGTGCAAAGGCTGGAGTGAAAATACTAGAGAACTGCTTTATTAGGAGGTAAACAACAGTGTTGCTTACCTCCACTTTTCAAATCCAGACAAGTAAGTTACGGAATGGCTCTGACTATGAAAATAGAAAAGATGGCTTCTCTTCTAAGTGCTGACGGGGAAAAGCTGCTGTTACTGGGATTCAGGACAGAAAAATTAATTTCCCCAAAGTGTATAAACTTTTTCTGAGCACCAGGTGTCCTCCATTGTTTTATAACTTTTGTCTTCTAACCTTACTTAAAGTAACATACAAATAGAAACTATGATTGTTATCATTGATTTTTTTTAAAAAAATCTCCTATGCTATAAGAAGAGTACACAAGAAAAAATTTTACTCAACTTAATCTTACTGGAGATGAAGGATACACAATTTCAAAATTCACCAGTTTACTGACCACCCATCCTGTATCATGCACTGTCTGTGACTGGCACTGGAAACAGCAATATACAAGAAGGATTATAGAATCAAATGCAATCATGCTGCAAAAATATACTTATTCCAATAACAATTTATAAGAATAGGGCAGCTCTTCAAAATAAAAGAGTGCCTTCACCTGACCTGGCAACATGTGAGCCAGTTTGGGGAAATTAATAAAAGCCAAGTAGAGAGGGACATGGGATCACAGTATTCAACTAACTTTATCTGTTTTGCTGTGAGCTTCACATGAGCCAGAAGCAACTTGGAGGTCTTCAAAAGATTCGCTTGAGCTGGCCTTTGGAATATAAAGTAATTTGGAAGCAGTAGACACCTAAAGGAGGAAAACAGGTTGTTTCTAGGTTCTTATTCAACTACCTTTCATATATAGTGCAGCCTACCATTTTAGAGCAGTATATTATTTATTCCATGGATTATTAAAGTGACAGATGGTAGCTTGAGATTTTAAGAACTAATAAATAAGTGTGAAATGACACGCTAGGCAGAATAAACAAAACAAGTGAAAAGGCTAAGGAAAAGATAAGGATTTTACGAAAAATTAACAATGGAGAGAGCTTGAGAAGTTTGAGTAGGGACATTCACTAATGTGGATCAAGTCAGAGCAGACTACAAATGGCCTGGGAACAGCCATGCTCCAGGCCCGTGAATTCCAGTCCTACTCTGGGAATGGATGTAACTGGCAACTGGGCATCCAGTAAGCAAAAAGTTAGATAGGAGCCTAATCTGTGGGAAATAGGATAAGAAAAACATGTAGACCTACTCCATTCATCTACTGGGTGGAGCCTTCCCACTGAGCACACAGTGTATCTGCCCTGAAATTTTCTGTGCAGAGCAGAGAAGACCCCCTAACTCATCTGTCACCAACAAAGATGTTCTCAAAAAGAGAGAGAGAGATAAAGTTCATGCAAAAAAAACTATTGGGTTCAAAGAAATAAGATAATTTTCTGTACAGATTTTCTAGTTTTAAGTAAAGGAAAATCCACTCTAAATCCAAAATGTACCAAGTCAAATGAAGAGAAATATGATCTGATAAAAGAGATGTGGGCAGAGATTTACCCCCAGGTCAATCTCAGGATGTCCCTGACAGCTCTGATGAGAGATGTTCTTCTCCTTAGCACTATGCTCCCCACATCTCATTTGCTGTCAGTGTACTAAAGAGTCACAAAGATAAGTAGACAGACCTCACTTCCAACCATTGCAGGACAGAGTCAAGCTCTGTTTACTTAAATTCATTCCCATATTTGTTTCAGAAACCTGTCTTATTGTCCTATTGTTTAAATTAGTGGTTATATTTTTTTCAGGAAATTTTATGGCAGCTTTTCCACTGGCCAGGTTTTGTATTTTGGTCAGCATCTGGCGTCTGATGCTTTTTAATGAAATGAAGATTCCCAAGTTCACTGACAATATCTGTACATCTGTGGATTAACCACCCTGAGTGTACTGTAGGTTGTTTTATGCTATTAGCAGCTGCTATCTCCTTTGTAGAGAAATTCTCTGCAGTTTCACAAATCCATATGGTGACTGAAAAGTCCTTGAAGTTGGATTTTATTCATAAGAATGGCATGTTTTGTTTAGATAAACATTTCGTTCATTTCCACTGTTCCTTTACCCCTCGATCACTATCTGTTAAGTGCATGAAAAGAAAATGATCAACTGCTTATTTAGGTACAAGATGCTTAACCAAATCCCCACCAAGATGCCAGGCCCTGTATTTCTAGATATAAGAAATCATATGTGAATGTCTATTAGGATGCTAATACCCAAGATTTCAGTTGTACCAAATTCAAGCCTCCCTTGCACATCCAAAATTTACTGAACTCTTGCAAACCATGTAACAGGATTTTAGAAGCTTAAGGGTGTTGTTATCTGTTGAAATATAAAAGCATAAATTAGCACTGAATAATGAGTTAAAAATGGCAAAAAGAAAGAAAAAAAAAGAAATATAAACTCCAGAAATTCTCTTAATACAAAAGTGTCAAACCCAATTTTCCCAGAATTCCTTATTTTCTCCACCTTTCTACTGATAAGAGGAACCAATTTTAAGGAAAGCTATCCAATTATTTAAAACCTTAGCAAGCAATCACAAGTGAATTAATCATTAGAAAGCTCATCCAAATCAGCTGGCATGTTTGTGTAAGTAAATCTTGGCTCAGGAATAACAAGTTTTAAGGAATGTCTTCTGATTGATAATTTTATTCCCAATTAGTAGTTAATGCTTGATCAATTTCTGTTGCTAAATTCTGATATATATATAGATAGATAGATAGATATAGATATTTGAAATAAAACTCACATATCACACAAGAATCTATTACAAAGTACATGGCATAAATTTCTGCTCCTTCAACAAACAGCAAATACAAACGGATTATATATGAACAGATTATATACTAACAGATTATATACTAATAGATTATATATGAATGGGTTATATACTAACAATGGATTATATAAGAACGGATTATATATGAACGAGTTATATACTAACGGATTATATACTAATAGATTATGGTAGTTCCTATAAGAATGAGTTAGTTACTTCCAGCACGAGTTGTTACAAAGTAAGCTCAACTGCCTTTGCTCACTGTGTCTTACCCTGTGATCTCTTCCATACCCATCTTTCTTCCTCTTTCCCTTAATTCATGGGACAGCATACAGCCTCCATCACAAACTAAAAACATGAAAGTGCCATAGTCTTAAATATCCAGAAGCATGTGCTAAGCAATCCTCTTTCCCATATAAATTTCTCAGCCTCTGTTAATTTGTCATAGCAACAGAAAAGACTAAAGCACTTATAGGTCTTTACTCTTCTAGTCAACTCTTCTTGCTCTTGAAGATTTAAATCCTAAGACCTTCACTCATCACTTTAGTCAAAAGTGATCTCCTTCCTCTCTGAACTGTGCAAGTACATACTTAGCAGTTATTGTATCATAAGCAAAACAACCTACATTAAAACATGTGATACCCTGTCAGTAACTTCAACCCATGTGAACAAATTGATCTGTGCCCTTGGAAATACATAGTAGGACAGCTGTCTTCCTTTGCTCTTTTCTGACAATATTCAGATTTATGTTCTATCTTTCTACTCACCCATTCCCTCTCTCTTCTCTCTCTTCTCTCTCTTCTCTCTCTTCTCTCTATCCTCTCTCCTATCTCCTTTCTCCTTTCTCCACTCCCTTTTCTCTCTCCTCTCTCCTGCCTATGGATCAGGATGTAAAGCTCTCAGCTACTGCTCAGAACCATGCCTATCTGTTCCCCACCATGATGATAATGACTATCCCTTTGAAACTAGATAATTGGGGTAACAAGCCCCCACTTAAATGTTTTCTTTAACAAGAGATGTCATGATCCTGGTGCCTCCTCACAAGAATAGAACAGTGATAAGATATGCGGTGACTGAATGGTGAGTTCAGGTTTTGAAACCCAGCTACATGCCGGCATTACAGATTGCATAGACTGTACAATCGTGGTTATCATATTAAGATTTGTTCCCCCAAATGATTTTAACTCAGCCTTCTGCTTTTCAACTCTTCATGAGAAAATTTTATAACATTGTAGCGTACACAGCAGATTATGCACCTAATGCCAATGATTAATATCCAAAGAGGTACTTCCTTGCATTGAACTGCACCTAAAGATTTATGAAATCAAATAAAAACACTAACAGTCTGGGAACAGTGTGTAGGGCCAGTGGTGTAACTCGTGAGAAGAATGCTTGCCTCACACGCACATGTCTTATTTCCAAATCTGCCTAAAGAAAAATCAAGGACAATTATCTCTGCTTCTAAATAGTCTAATCCATAAAATTACTAATAATCTTAGTGCAATGGTTTGGGCTTCGAGTGGTCTTCAAAGGCACATATGTGGTTGGTTTGGTCCTCGGCATGGCTCTGGGAGATGCTGAAACCTTCGGGAGGTGGTACCTAGAAGAAGTCATTATCTCACCAGGATACATGCTTCCAAGAAACTGGGCTGCTGACCTCTTCTTCATCTCCTTTTTCCAGACTATGGTGTGAACAGTTTGCTTGCTGTGTACTTCACCCTCTTACCAGAGGCAAAAACTAGTGAGCTCAGCCATGACTTTCGGCTTTTAAGCTAATTGTCACAGGTACTTTATAGTGAAGGAAAGTGGACATAATATGCTACTTATTTACACAGCAGACTAAACTCAGAGATACTCACACACCAGAAGTGACCACTAGCAAGGATGCAACTTCTGAAACATATCTGGTCTACTAAAGATGCCTCAATAGCCAGTCTCAATAAGAAAAGAAGGAGGTGAGAAAGCTTCTTTTTGTACTGAGCAATGGTTAATGCAGCCAATATGGTCCAACATGGTCAGAATAAGCACCTATGAGTGCTCAGCCACAGAAGGGACAGTTACATCAACCCTGCTGCCCCACAAAGCTCAGGCAATACTGCATATAAGAGGGAAAATAATATAACAGCCACCTGATGGAGAAGGTGCTACACAATGCTTTCCTTAGATCTCACGGGGCTGATACACTCATTAACTTGTCGCAGCTGTGGCAACCTGCATAAGACCTACACAAGCTCAAGCCACTTAAGTATTCCAGGATGAAGCAGAACGGGGCCTACAGAGGTGCCTTTACATCTAAGGTGTCCCTGGCAGTTGGTGGCAGATAAGGGAAGAAAAGCTACTTTTCTTTAAGTGTGCAGACACTGGAGGACACCTGTGCCCTGTGCCCCAGTGTGTCACCCCATATCCATACACATATGGGTAGCGTTGATTGGATTCAGGGTATTAAAACATGTCTTTAAAAAATAATTGTTTAAAAGTAAAGAGGAAATTGGGCCTGAGAAATTACAATATATAAAACCAATCCAGACACACAGCAATGGGCAAGCTAAAAGAAGAAGGTTTCCCAAGGGTATATATTCCAGCAGTCATGAAATGAAGACTAGCCATCCTTGTGGAGATGAAAGAACCTGAGGACTGAACTGATCAGAGATTCTCAAAGGCAGCTGTTTGCATCCCAAGTCAGCAGTGTTCCTATGCACAAAGAGCAGTGAAAGCTAACCCTCCACCTTTTCTTTACAGAGGCTCAGGGGACTTCCATTAATTACAGTATAAAGTACGTTGACAAAAATCCACCCAAGGAAAGCCAATGGCTATGGCCAGTAACAGGAAGAAACAACAATAATGTTGTGCTACCTCTCAGGTACAAATAGAAACTGCAAAGGGTAGCAGAAGATGAACTTGTCACAGACTACTTTTAAAAATAACGGGCACAGCCACAAAGTTAGTCAGATAGTACAATACTGTTAGAAACAAGCAGAACTAAACACATACCTGTGAATATTGTGATTAACAAATGGTTTTTCTGAAAAGTGGGGTGACAAATAAATCCATGGATTAAAAAGCAGATTTAAAACAATTAGTCATACCAGAAAACATGTCCAAAATGCTTTATAGTCAATGTGCTATAAAGCATTGGTTTTGTGTAACAGACTGAGGTCTTACATGCTTGCTTTTTTAAGACTTATTTTTACTTTTAATTATTTGTATGCATGTGTGTCTGTGTGAGGGTATGTGCAGGTCTACAGAGACCTAAAAAGCCTAGGTCCCCTTGAACGAGAATTATAGGGAGTTATGAACTGCCTGACTCAAGTGAGAATCTGAACTCTGGTCCTGTGCAAGAGGAACATGCGCTCTTAACTGAGCATGAGCTTAGTGGAGCCATGTCTTCACCCCTTTGTGTGGTTTCTTAAAGAGTTAGATGAGGCAAAAGGGAAATCCCAAGCTCTCTGAAAGTAGTATGTAGCTATAGCTCATAAATCTAAGGAACTACTTAAGTATCATAAATAACTCAAAAAGTTCAAGAAACCACACCAAACAATAATTAGCTCCAATATTAATGTTCCTGAAACATTCAGGTCTCTAAATAGATAGAAAATCTTTATAACTAAAGATATATGAAATATATTATGAAATAAGAAATCAATTTCTTCATTAACTGTTGCTTTTACCTGTTAACATATGAAAGTACAGTTGTGTTCTTAACGACCTGTAACCATGCTAAGAAGATGGATCATGGATTAAGTGTCTGATGCAAGCATGGGGATATGAACACATCTTTAATTCCAATATTACAGGAGCAGAGACAGGTAAATCCCAGGGGCTCCCTAACTGGTTGGAGAATCAGTAAGATACAGATGCAGTGAGAGATTTTATCTTAAAAGAAAAAAAAACAAAGATAGAAAGCAGTAGAGAAAGCCAAAAGCAAGGTCAACCTCCACAGGCATTCACACAACAGGCATGTACACCCACACAACAGGCATGTACACCCACACAACAGGCATGTACACCCACACAACAGGCATGTACACCCACACAACAGGCATGTACAACCACATGCCTTAAGAACGTTTGAGAGTCCTAAAATTGTGTTCAAATTGTGCTATTTTCTCAGCTTGGGACTCATCAGAACACAAAATATCTAGTTCTCAATTTCTGGGAGGCAGGGTAGAAAAAACTAAAAGACAAAAGGAATTTAAGAGTGGAGAAATCAAGACAATAAACAAGGAAGGAGGGAGAAAGAAGAGACAGGAAGTAAGATGGAACAGAGGGAAATAAGTAAGGTAAGGTAGGAATTAAAGATGCTTTCTCTCATTGCGCACACATGTGAACTATTTTTTTAAAAAAGAAGAATAAAAAGAATGTACCCTAATTTTTAATTTGGTCATTGATTGTGGAGGAGGATTTATGTGAATTTAGCTGAAGAGTTTTTTTTTTAAAGCTCACTATTTATATATCAAAGAACAAGATGTCATTTTAAAAATTATCGTGTGTTGGTTCATTCTTTCACATCTACACCAGTGACAGAAACACTCAACAATAGAGAACTGAGAATAATCACTACTCAATTTGTAAAGCCGCCTACTCTAAATCCTTTATAGTCTTCTTTAAAAATGCATCTCACACTAACAAAAAACAACAGAAATTAAAGCACAAAACTAAGTCATTATGGTGTATGCAAATTTTTGATTTGATGCTAAAAATAGTAGCAGTTGGTTAAAGCAGGTGTGACAATAGATGCTCACTGAAAAGGATTACAGTCATTAATTTTAATTAAATTATTCATTTTTAATTAGAACTGCTTTCAATAACTTAAATGAAGTAAAACATAAAGCAAAACAACGTAAGATCTAGAAACTAAATATTCAGACACTAGGAAGAACTTTTAAGTTGTAAGGAACCAGGCTCCAGGTAGACTTTTCTAGCTGAATGAGGATGAGAGATCCTCTCAAAATGAAATCTGTCTAAATCTTCTTTATGAGTGGGAGACACTGATGAAACCAGTGGGAAGAAAGAATGTTTGATTAGGTGAATCTGGTATTACATGTGCATTTTTACTTCTATCTGTGAGTACATATGCACATGCATGTGGGCACCCATGAAGGCCAGAAAACGGAGTCAGATTCCTGGAGCTGGAGTTACAGGTGGTTGTGAACCTCCCTTCATTAGTGCTGGGAACCAAACTTCACTCTCCTTAAAGAGCACCAAGAGCTCCTTGCCTTTGTTCCATCTCTCCAGTTCTTATATTATACATGAATTTATAGCATGAGATGACTCTTATTCATGAGAAATGAAAAGAAATGTGATCAAGGTTTTGTTATACCCACAACTGACCAAAATTCTTAACTAAAACAAAATGTAATTGAGTCCTAAGTCTCTGTTCCCTCAGCTACAGCACTGGAGTAAGGGTAGATTTTCTAGCCCTGTACATCCAGAACATAATCCTATGAGTCTCTATGTATACCCGTGCATATTCAGGTTACAAGTAAAACAGATTATAATAGATGTAGTTACAATAAATAATAACAATTAAATAAACATTTGTTAATTACATAAGGTAGTGCCACATCAGAGCAGGAAAACATTCTATGAAAGGCACCAGCCTAGAACTCAAAGACTAAGCCAGAATCCATCAGATAGTTAAGGTGGGGACCAGTGTGTTAGTCTAAATAAAGAGCATGAACAAATACAAGCAGAGGATAAATAAATGAAATCACATGGGAGAATTGTGGGAGGCAAGCAGCTGGGTATTATAGAATGGGATAAATCAATACAAATATTTGTTACACATCTTAAATATATATAGATATAGCCATGGCATTTGAAATACAGCTATAGAAAACACTAATGTGGTTTAGAACCTCATGAAACTTAAAATCCAGCACAGAAGACCAACACATATCAGCAGTAACACATAGAGGGTATTGACAAGCTTCCTCTGCACTACAGAAAAGAGCTAACATGTATAGAAAACATTCCATGCAAAGCACAGGAATATCACAGAGAAATGTTAGAGATATTAAGGAATATGAGCAGTCTAAACACAAGCCAGCACTTTAAACTGTGTTGAGCAATACTGCCTCAAGAAAGTCAATGTGATGTAACTGTTATAAATTAGGCAGTGCACTGTGATGAATTGGAGTGTAAAAGTAAATGCAGAAAGGACCACCAGAGCCCAAGTAGGCTGAGAGAGAGTATAGATTTTAAGGTGCTCTGCTCAAAAGAAAAGAAAAGGTAGGGGCAGAAATGGCCATGTTAAATGACAGAGAAGTTCCTTTCTTGACTGTAGTAACTGCTACATGAAGGAGAACGATAAGAAAGACAAATGTCACTTGGTCTTTCTTATCTGAGGCTCCTAGTTCCAAATGTTCAGATATGAATACATATCCTGTAGTAACTGAAGAAAGCAACAAAGTGAAAGGGGGCCATTGCAGGATGGAGGAGCAATAGAGAGGAGAAGAGCAAGGTCTGACGGGAGAAAGAGAAAAATAAGCTCTTATTAGGAAATAAATGCAAAAAGGGGAGTGAAATAAAAGTAAGACTGTCTGGAAAGTCACAAAGAACCATACTGTCTACCTAAACATATCTATAATGCACATTAAGTTAAAGTAGAAATATACATACATGGTTAAAATGAAATTTTCCAATCTTACCTGACAATGCTCCCTCCAAGAGCCAAAGACCATCTAACAAAAATCCCAATGCCAGACATGAGAAGCTCTCTTTTGAATTGTTGGTCAGTGTTGTCCAGAAGACTCTCAAAACATCTCAAACTATTTCTATCACACTTGGATGCCCCCAGAGGTGGAAGGTAAATCCTTACTACTGAAGATACCATAAACTCCAGACACAGGGCCCAGAGGCCGCTGAGCTGAGGCCTACCTTCATAACTCCCTAAGGACTACCTTTCATAGTACCAAAAGGCACCATGTAAACTTCCAAACAAGGGAAGCAACCAACAGTCCTACAACCAACAACCACATCAATGACCAACATCACAAATTACCCTAAAAATGCAGTAGTGGCACATATACCTAAGTGGTAACCAACAGCTTTCTAATTGGACTTAAAGCTATTCAACAAAAGGAAAATTGTATCTAGCACTAGAAACCCAGCCAAGTACTGATGGTATCTTGGAGGAGAACCTACAATCACTACTTTATTAAACCACCATAATCCCTAACTACATTTTGAATATTTCTTTTTATACCAACAGATATGTGTAGTTCCTCATCAAGGAAACTTCTCTTTGCAGTAGTTAGAGACCATTACAGAAACCAACAACCAACCAAAGACAGAGTTGTGGATACAAGTCTCAAAACAACTCCTGCGCCTTAGACTCGGGGGATCATTGTAGAAAGGGGGGTGGAAAGATTGTAATATAGAGGTATTACAATTTGTTACAAGAATTGTTACGAGAATTTGTTACGAGATTGTGTATCTTAGTTATGTCAGAAGCTACATCTACATAGTCTCACTAACCTGACTGAGCTAAAAAAGTACAATAGACATGCTAATGGACAGGAGAGGGCAGGAGTCCTCAATCCTACAACAGAATACCTCTCTAACTAAGGAATGCTGAGAACAGGAAAAATAGTCTTCCTCCCCAGAGAATACACCAATTGGTTGTCCAACACCAAATGGTCAATCCTAAAAATATACATACAGGTAATATAATACAGACTGAGCAGGTTATATTCATGTACTTAGGAATATATGTGTTTGTGTGCATGTGTGTGTGTACAGGTGAGTGTGTGTGTGTGTGTGTGTGTGTGTGTATGTGTGTGTTTAAACACATTTAATGAAAAAAAAAGAGACCGTGAACTGGAAAGAAAAGAAGGAGATCTGTTTCCCATATGGGAAGATTTGGAGGCAGGAAAGGGAGGGGGAAATAACATGATTGTATTATAATCTCAAAAGATAAAAGAAATATTTTTTACAAAACACATTGTATCAATCTAAATAAACATAATACTAAACATCATTACCTAAATGAAGTATAAACAAGATTGATAAAATCCATTGTAGTCAGGAAAGAAAATAGATTTGTGAGTTATCAGAGGTAAAGCCATTATATGTCACATGAGTGGATATAGGAGGAAAGGGGAAAGGCTACACAGTCACCAGAGGTCACACTCAAACACGTTCATAACTCAAACTCTAACCAGCTCTGAACACGGGGGAAATGGAGCATTTTATTGCCATGTGCCTTACTCTCTAACCTACCCTTAGCTTCAACACACACTTTACTATGATGAGAGCATAGCTGCCTGTTTTAATTTGCTATGTGCTGTTGGAATAAATACCACGACCAAAAGTAACTTGGGGACGTAGGGGAAGGCTTATTTCATCTCACAAGACAGTCCACCATCCAGGGAAACCAAAGCAAGAACTCAAGGCAGGAACCTGGAGGCAAGAAGTACAGCAGAGCCATGAAGAAGTGGGGCTTACTGGCTTGTTCCCATGGTTTTCTGTCTGCTTTCCTATACAACCCAAACCACCATCTCAGGGGTGGAACCACTCACAATGCTCTGGACCCTCCCAGAAAATACCCCAGAAGTCCTAGAAAATATCCCTCTCAGACATCAAGAAAATATCCCCACATAATTGCCTTCAGACCAATTTATGGAGGCATTTTATCAATTGAAGTTCCCTCTTCCTAGATGATGTATTTTATATCAAATTGATGAAGTTAATCAGCACAGATATTGGTCATCTTAAGCAGTACCACTGAGAAATTTCCAAAATATATATTAATTCATTCAAAACCAATAGATTTATAGCATGTTAAATAATGTAATTATTAAAAATTATATTTTCAAAAATATCTGAGATATCTTTATTTTATATTCCTGAGATTTCTACCTTACTCCAAAACAATTCTGTTCAATCTGCTTCTGCAACACAGCTTTCTGAAGCTCTGTGTACCCTGAAGACAGTTCAAAAGTGAACCAATGGCTTTGAATTGTCATGAAAATGTTTTTAACTTCACCGAATCCCTTGACTAGGTCTAAGGTCTTCCAGGAGGCCTATGAGTGTGTGGGTCTATGTAGGTCTCTGAACTGTGGGCTTCAATAGAACTAGAACATTCAGAGAGCCAAGCCTGTGCCATAATCATTAAAAACACAAATATAAAACTGGCTCTTCAGCCTTTCCTGGTGATCATAGGATTGTACGTACTAGCAGAGAAAAAAACTGCTTTCTTGTGCATGAAGCAGAGATTGTACTGACAAGCCAGCAGTAGAATCTCCTGAAATAACTACATAATCGAGATTGGGTCATGGCTTCAGTTCATCACAATAATTATGAGCTAAGAACACGTGGCTGAGGACAGCTCTCTTTCCTGAAGAACTACAGAAATAAAATGGATATCCATATGTTTGCAAGAAAGTAAAACTGCTTCCTCCAGGAGGCAAAGTCTTTCCAAAGTCTCACTCAGACCTAGGAGCCTCAGAACACTTCTCTCCTATTGAAGGAGACTGAGCATCCAATATTTATTGCTTCACATACATTCCTGCCATGTGTGCAATAGTTGTACATTTTCTCAACTAATAGTTCTCTGTTTTTTCCTCTCCTACTCCTTCTGTTTTCAAAGGCCTTTCAGTCCAGTTTCATCGATTAAATTTACTGACTTACCCATCTCTCCATACACCTGCATGTGAGTTTACATTGTGAGATACAAAAATATGTATATAATGAAGTATGAGGCTGTGTGTTATGATCCTGTACATTTTGGGCAACAGCAATCCAAACTGTGAACATGCTAACCAAATGTGGGAACATGCAATCACATCAAATCACAAAAAAAAAATGAAACAAACAAACAAAAAACAAAAAACACTTACACATGGCTTTGAGAGCAAAAGCACTGTGATGTCATCTCAACACTCCATGGACCACTAACAGCATCATCTACCTATTCATTCTCTCTCTCAATGTTAAGCTGTGGGGAAGTAAAGACAGTGATAATCCTAAATGAGTGCATATGAACCACCTAGTAAAGACAGTGGAAATAACAGTGAGCATAGCATTAAGACAAAGAGGATGACGGTAGATAAGACTTGGTCTTAGGGAAGGAGGGATGCCACGGAATAGAGTTTAACTCTTGTATAATACAGTCCATTAAAGCTTTCTGAATCAGCCAAGGACTGTAGCTAAGCAACACAGTTTTTCCCTGCGCTCCAAACGGGACTGCCGAACATCAGTAGCCAGTTCCTCACTGAGAGCTTTGACAAGTTTCTACCGTGTTTTATGTAAGTGTAGCGAAGGGAGTGCCAGATCAGATCTGATTTGCTGTCATAATGGGATTTTTTTCTCCCACATGAGCTAATGATGCAGAGTTATATTTAACCCCCAGAAGTCACCCTCAGGCACTTGCTGCATACTCTGATTGCTTCTCTTATCTCGATTTAGACAACTAGCAATTTTTCTGCTACAGAATATGACAAAGCAAGGGTTTTATAGGCAGGTTTACCCCTCCCAATTGGCTCCACTATAAATTTAGTTGCATATTCCTAATCTGTTCACTAACTTTAAATTTCCTCCACCGCTTCCTCATCAAATTGAAAAGATTAAGGGAGTCTGGTACTCTGAGTCCATGTCCATTGGTGTGTGTGATTTAATACTCTCACCCAGCCTACACTTGCCTGCCTGCACCAACTGTAGATCTTTATCCATTAAACTCAGCCTCGTCAGGATTTCTAAGCCTTAAAGACTCCTAGCAGCATTTTAGTATTTTATTTTCAACAGAGGAGTCCAACATTTACTTATTTAAATATTCACCTTGGCATTCCTGCTCACGATGAGCTGAGCCTCTCATATTCACTTACATTAATGCATCCTAATTTGTTTTCTAAATCTCTGCCCAGAATGAGTCCCTCCCCTCAATACCAGTCTCTCAGGTGATGCCCAGATAATTATACAAAGTTTTCACCAACCCCTTGGGTTCTGTTTCAAACTGGACATTTTTACAATTCAAAGTGGCAGTCATACATTAAAAACCAAGAGTAGCACATTCAGAAAGAAATTCCCCTTGTCTGTCAATTTAGAGACTCATAATTGATAATAAGGAACTATGAGCACTTTACCCTAAATGAGATGTTTTTATCAGCCTCACAACTACCACCAAGTCTCAGAGAGCATTACATAAGAGGAGGCAGGAAAAATAAGAGCTGAAGGATAAGAGGCCTGCAAATGCTGTCTTCTAGAGGCAACATGGCTGCTGCACCAGTGGTTGTGGTTCTGTGTATAAGATAAAGCCAATCAAGCTTCCAGAAAACATGGGGGAGGTGCTCTCCAGGCCACACTCCTTACCCAGGACCTATTGGCAATCAATAGTCATTGAGAAAGGGAAAATCATTCTTTTCTATTACCCTGGTGGTGCCACTGGTAAGATTATCATGCTCCATTGGATGGCCCCACATCCGTGCACATATGGGCAACTGTGGAGTGATTTTGGGGCTGAGTCTAGAAACTTGGCAGGAGTTTGACATTGGGCCAGGACATGGAAGTAAGCTCTGACAGGAATCTGATTTTGGCCTAGAACAAAGAAGTAGGTTTCAGGCAGAAATTTGACATCGGGCTAGGACAGGGAAGTAGGCTCAGATATCTTGGTCACCCTGATAAGCCCCTAGAAACAGTGATCACAGGACTTTGTTTATTGCCTCACTTGTTCCTTGACTATTTGTGTTTATTGTCTTGCTTGCTCCGGAACCTAGAACTGACCTTGTTATCTGCATGTAATTAAAACGGTATAAAAGCAGACTAAGAAAAAATAAACTTGTTTCAGCCTCGAAACTGGCTGGGGTCATGCCACAGTGTTGTTGAATTGTCTTTTTTTCTTTGTAATCCTAGCTCCCTCCATGGAGAACCGATTGACTGACTGAGCTGGCTTGGCCAGGCAACGCTAGTCAGGTTCAGTAGGTTATCAGGAAGGATAAAAGTGAAGATGAAGAAAACGAAGAGATTTTTAAACCTTACTTTTAAACTCCTTAACCTTCCTTGTATCCCACCACTCACTAGAGGTAGTGGGAAAGACAAGATATGGGGGAAGTGGACCTGTTTAGAAAAGTTCTTTGGAGCAACTCCCATCTGTGTTGTTTAGAAATCGGCAGTTCAGTTCCCAGGTCAGCAGCGGCAGCTTGATCCACTTGCAAACACTTCACAGATACACTAGCAGTCCAGTTTGGTGGAGTCAGGATAGCAAACATGAATCAGCAGTTGTGGCACTACCTAACAGAGACAGCCAGGCTTCAGCCTCGGCATGAGTCAGCAGGAGGGACCAGGAGGAACATCAGGAGAAGTTCTCAGCTGTACCTCTCTCAAGGAAGCAAAGATCAGCGAAGACTTGAGACCCACAAGCATAGCACAGCTAGCTCTCTAAGCAAGCCTAGCTCAGACTCCTGCATTGTCCATTGAGTCCTATTTATACCTCCAAACATCACGTGTCCTCTTCGGGTCTTGCCTCAGCCTGTGCATCCAATCAGCCTGAGTCTTCCGAGTCTGGACAAATGGAGCTTAACTAAGCAATGTAAGATGGACCAATACATGTGTGTTGTTAGCAAAGTATCCTCCATCACGTGTCCTTTCACACGCTTGCTTTAGCAGAACGCCCTCTCTCCTGTGTCTGCTTCAGTGAGATTTTAGCTCAGTGATAGAGCCCATGGATACATGATAGGGTCTGGGATAGATCCCCAGCATTGATGTATGTGTACCTTTACATGTACCACTCACGAATAAGGTTTGGTGAAGTTCTTATTTTTGTAACATTTTAGATATTCCAGAAATAAAAAGCAACTAAAAATAAATCTTAAAGTTATTGTTAGTAATAAGCTTATTTAAGTTTTCTTTCAAAATAATTCTTGAGTTTACAAATAATTTTAGCATTTACTAAAGATGACAGCAATTTCCATGTTAATGAGATCGGCGTGCTTATTTGCTTTTACATAAAGAATTTAAATATTACTGGATCTTTGATACTGCATCTTCAAAGTTATTCAAAATTGATAAATACTTTAATTTCATAATTATCAATACTGAAAACATCTCTAAATAAATATGTAGCACAAAATGGCAGAAATATGTTTAGGGCCATAAATTTAAGGTCTGTCCTTTTCCCATGCAAAAATTCCATTTCATCATTTTTATGAAATTACAACCAGGAAATCAACAGTTTTTAAAAACAAGCATTCTAACACAATATAACTCAGATATGTAGATACAGGTATAGATATAGATATAGATATAGATATAGATATAGATATAGATATAGATAGATATAGATATAGATATATGTGAGAAAATAGTAAAAGTATATGATTTCCATAATTTTACGTTAAGTCTACAACAGCATAAACTCTGAGGCTGGAGAAGGGGCTCAGCAGCTAAGAGTACTTGCTGCTCTTGGAGCAGATCCTGGTGGTCTGACCTGTATGTGCTCAGAAGCAAGGCTGCAGGGCAACCATGAATCCTGGTGGTCTGACCTTTATGTGCTCAGAAGCAAGGTTGCAGGGCAGCCATGAATGCAACAGAGAAACTTGCCTGAAATATCTGGGAGTCATGCCATGTTAGATTTCAATTAATTTTTGCTCTTTACATGTTCAGAAACTTACTGTTGCCACTTTTTTGCATATAAGAAAATAGCCTACAGTAAGACAGTGGGAGTTGGCTTATACAAATCACCCTACATAGATCTCCAAAGTTATGGATTTCAAAACTCAGGATAAAAAGGGCTTTGCAGGTTGGCATTTTTCCAAGCCCCTATCCACCTACTAAATACACTTCAGAAAGACTTCCTCATACCTTCATTGATCTCAATAACCCCTGAATCCTCATGAATTGTTATATCATACTGAAGAACCAGCTTCAGTTACCACTGTATGCCAATGTGTAAAGAATGAAATTCATTTCAAGTAGCAATATAGTATTATATTTTAGCACATCATGATTTATTTGGCCAATTCTGTATTGTGCATTTGTTTCCAAATTTTCAGTGCACCCTACTGTAATTAATTCTGAGGCACACAGATGTGCATAGCAGTTTCAGACAATTTTCTTTGGCAAAGACAAGGAATTGAAAAACTAGTTTTAACCGAGAAATGTGTACTTTTAATTATAGTTGTTTTACCATCTTACCAGAAAGTTCAATCATAGCTGCATTTCTACCAGTTCTGAATGGAAGTATAACATGCCACACAATATAATAATTTGGTTGTTTGGTTTGGTGAGATGAGGTCTTGCTATGTCTCAGATTGGTCTTGAATTCACAATCCTTCTGCCTTGGGTTCGTGAGTGCAGGAACTACTGTTTGCCAGTCTATTAGGCAAAATACTTTCACTTCTAGGAACTATATGAAGTTTAGCTTTTATAATAGAGATTATTTATTTCTGTGTGCCTAAGTTCATACTTTGTATGCTAGTCACTTAATACTATGTCAATTGCATCTTTAAGTTTCCTGGATCTCCCAAGGATGAAGTGATTTACTTAAGTTACGATTACCTTTGTTATTCCATGTTATTTTAGGAATTAGGAATACACTTGGAACATACACCTGTAATACTAGCACTTAGAAGCTGAGATGGGGGTGAGTAATTATTACAACCCTGAGCCTAGCCTGGGTACTAGGCTAGGCAAAACCACTTAGCAAGTCTCTATCACACACCAGTGTGCGCGTGCACGCGGGTGAGCGCGCGCGTGCGCACACACACACACACACACACACCTTTGTAAGATGCATTTGAGTTAATCTATCAAAAAAGTACCCCTTAGAAAATCAAATGTACACATTGTTGATTATTAAATTAACAGTGAAAGTGTGCTCAGCAAAGTTCAAACAGAGAAGGCTAGTATAGCTAATTAAATCCGAGGAAACTAAAGTTAAAGTGGCTTGCGTGAGACAGTATTAGAAGCAGTGTCCTGCCATTTAGCTAGACACAACCCACAACTTGCAATGGTACATAAGAAAAGGTTTGTAGTGTTCTTGTGAAGGAGATGTCTAGATAACCACAAAGCTTTGATGTCTTTTAGCTTCCCACAAAAGATTCCTATTCTCCCTGACCATAAGATGGCAAAGGGTACTGTGTACCCTTGTTTCAGTCGCTAGAAGCATGGAATTGAGAATCAAGTTTTATCTTAGCCAATTTGTATGAATCAAAACTTAGTTTAGAAATTCTCAAGGACCTCCAACAAAACCTCCAGAAAAAAGGCAGCATCTACCAATCTTCACAGAAAAAAAAAAGATTATGTAAGAAATCCAAACAAGTTAATGATTCACAAGTCTGAAAACAAATTAGGGAAATTCATTCCGCTGGGTTTGGGCCTCATTCAGCTCCTCCATAAAGCAAGACTGTCTTACTGAACCACAAGATATTTAACCTAACGGAAAGAGAACTTAATAGTGGCTGAAAATAATCTCCAAATAGCTGAGAAAGGGGTTTCCATTTTTAATTTGGAAGTTCCCGTAGAAGAGAGTAAAAGCAATGTGTAAAGATGAAGGGAGCCATCAATCTAGGGCTGTCTTCAGACTTCTGCTCAGAATCTGGTACCCGTGATGTGCCTCGGAGGACTCGATCACTGCTCTTCCTTCAGATAAGGAAGTGTTACTTCCCTTTAAATTGACACTTTGTGCTAACAGAAGTGAAAAGAAAAGCCATGGCACAGTGTGAGCAGTGTTTAAACATCTGGACAATAGCCAATTTACCGCTTTCCATTTGCTAGAAGATGTTTTTCCATTTCTAGCATGAAATAATGGCATGAAAGGGTGTCTCTTTTTCTGAGGCACTAGGTCTTGCCCTAAGCTCATGATTCTCTTGCCTTGGACTCCTGATGTTCAGGGTTCCAGCATAAGCTGCCCCGCTTGACTCTGGCCTCATTCCATTTCCACTAGGTTAATATGGTAGATCAGGAGAAGATTTCAGTAGCCGATATCCAGTTCAAATTTGTCCTTAATGTCCCTCAGTGAATCAGAAGGCAGCATTACTGATTCAACTGTAAAAACTAAGATATTTGAAAACCTTCAAAACCTGTGTCCCCTAGGCACCATGAGCTAGATTGTCTTCTAGAATTAGCTGGCCACCTGTGTGTCCAATATGGTAGGCATTTGATTACAGGCAACTATAAAATGCTTGAATCAGGTTATGGAGGTCATTTACCTGAATTTTTTCATTTTATTTAAATTTAATTATTATAAATTAACACTAGGAGCTACATATGGCCAGTGCCTCTCTCAATGAACAGCACAATTCTAGAACAATATTTCTAAATATTCCACCGAAAATAAGTGTCATGCACACAAGAACTAATAAACAGCTGCTTCCAATTTTTTCACCAAATCAGAAACTAAGCTGATGATCTCTGAGAGAGCTGGAAACCCTATTATGCTCAAGGGAATAATTTCAAAAGAAGGGTCAAATAATTTCTTTAATTCTTTGTTTAAATTCCTCTTCTCATTATATATATATTACCCATTCTTTCATTTTTAAAGCACATTTTCTAACTAGAATGCAGAACAGACTCATACACAAGACATTTCATTGATATGGAAAAACATGGGGGATGTTATCTGTGACTCTCTGTGTGTGTGTGTGTGTGTGTGTGTGTGTGACATACATGGATATATAAAATCTCCCCATCCCCCAAAGTTACATTTTTTAATTTTTATTTTTAAATTGTGGACATACATGTATGTCTGTATGAGAGTGTAAGCACATTTAAGTGCAGGTGCCTACTGAATCCAGGAGAGGGCACCAAATCCCCTGTAGGTGGATTGATACAGCTGTAAGCCCCTCAGCATGGGTGCTAGGAACCAAACTCTGGTCCCCTGCAATAGCAGCATGCATTCTAACTGCTGAGACAGCTTTCTATCTCCCAAAGTGACATTTTAACAATTCTGAAAAAGTATCTCAAAGTGAGAATAACTGAAAATGTCTATTTCAAAATGTTTCCAGTGTTATGTGAATTTTGTTGCCAAAATCTACAAATGTTCAGAGCCTTGCAATGTAAACTTGAAGATAAAAGTTCCCAATCAATCCCACAAGAAGAGAATAAACTGACTTAAGTTATACATAACACATATACGACATATAACATATATCTGATATATATTTACTATAAATATATATGTGTATGTATGATTATATAGCCATATAATCCTTTAAAATACTAAATGCGCAGGTGTCAGATTAGCTTATAGAGACTAACCCTAAGTAAGATTAAAAAATTGCTGGCTGTATTTTTGCAAAATCCTTTGAAAAACTCATAAATAAAACTGAAAAATAGGCAACATGATTTAGCAAAAAGAGTCAACACCTGCTTCCATTCCTCTGGATTAATATATCCTTGCAAAGTGTATTCATCACAGTGACAGATGTTAAAAGCAGGTATAAAGCCATCTGACCCTAGAGACCTTTGGATCACTAAATTCCCAAGGAATAAACTATTTTAATAATGTTGACAAAGAATTGGTTGTAACATTCTCAATCAAAAAATTTACAAAAAAAAAAAAAATTAAAACTTTACAGAAGTGCAAGTTAACTGCAATACTCATTAAAGATAATTTTGATTTTACAAAATAATACCAACTTCATCAAAGTATTCTATCTTTATGCCAGTCTGATTATGTTTCCTGGTTTATAAAAAGATATATAAATATTATAAAAAAATTGTTTACTCTGTATATTAAAAATTTAGGTAGCACCTAATGTTCAATAAAGCCCCATAACCAAGCAAATTAAAGCAATGGTGTTAGTGATTTCATTTTCAATTTTTCTTTAGTAGAAATACATAAAAGGAGACTTTGAAAATGAAAATCAATTCATTTTGTATTTCTAATTAACTGTATTAACTGTATGATAGAAATTTTTGTGTGCTCAAAGCAGTGGTAGGAAAATCAGCTGAGAATTACATTGATACTGAAAACACGGTCCAGTCAGTTCTGTAGGAATCGGGTCAGTTAAGAAGAGCCACCATGCACTCCATCCTCAGAGGTGGTCTCAGATCCTGTTCTGCTATGTTCCTGGCATGAGGCTATCGAAACTCAGCAGTGTTTCTGTCATTGTCCCACATTAGTCTGCCATTTCCAACATCATCCCTGCTCTATCAATATCTTGTTCCAGGAGCTGAAAAGTCAACATTCCTGGAAAATTACAAAGTAAAATTTGTTCTGCTTAAGACTTGGACATGTATAAGACCCTTTACTATTAACAGGAAGAGAATAATAAACATTAGCAAAATATAGAACTTACCCCAAGTTGTGATGGGTGTCTTGGCTTCTAATGACACATATTCGTAAAGATAAGACCTGCATCATAAAAATGTGACTCCTACCAAGTACTTTCCAATAGATGCCAAATACAGTGACCCTGGAGTTAGAATCACAAGATTGGGACAAAAGAACACCAGAGCAGATGAAAAATCCTCCAAGTAGGAGATTTTTCTTTGTTTTCCCAGTAAGTGAACTCTTCCAGACAAGCTAGGTTCTAATCGCCAATTCACACCAGCAGAGAAGGAACTGAAAGGTCTTCCTAACACCTAGACATCAGGCGCAGTTCCTGCAGCTTTGTGAAGCACCACCACCACCCACCTACAGGAGCTCAGAGAAGTGTGACTAGCTCCATGACAAACAGCCCTTGAGTAAGATATACCTCCCCAGCAAGAGCATCCTGAGGCTGGCCCGGAACCGAAAGCCCTTGCTTTCTTTTTCCTTAACTTCCTGATTCGTTCTTCTCTCACACATTGTATCCGCGTGGCATTTTCCCCTCCCCCTCCTGCCCCATCCACCCCTCCTCCATATCCCTTCAGAAAAGGACAGGCCTCCCATGGATATCAACAAAACATGGCATATCAAGTTGCAGTAAGACTAGGCACCTCCGCTCTTACTAAGGCTGCAGGAGGCAACCCTGGAGGAGGAGGAAAAGAGTCCAAAAGCAGGCAAAGAGTCAGAGACAGCCCTTCACTCCCACAGTAAAGAGTCCAACAAGAAGACCAAAATATAAGACTGTAACCTTTTGGCGGAGGGCCTAAGTCCTGGTTGTTGGTTCAGTCTTTGTGAGGCCCAATGAGCCCTGGCTAGTTGATTCTGGGGGTTATTCTGTGGTATTTCTTATGGTGTCCTTTACCCCTCTGGTTCCTACAATCCTGCTTCTCCTTCTTCCACAAGATTCTCCAAGCTCTGCCTAATGTGTGGCTGTGGGTCTGTGTATCTGTTTCCATCAGCTGCTGGATGAAGCCTCTCAGGAATCACTTAATTGACTTTTTTCCTGTTGAGTTTGGTTCTATCCTAGGTCTCTGAGTTATCCAGCCTCTGAGTCCTGGCCCTCCACACAGGGTCAGGGGTAGGCTCCTTCTCATGGCATTCCTGAGTCTCAAGCTGGACCAGTCACTGGCAAAAATCCCTACTTTCAACTTGAGTACCTGGAAAAGCCACAGAACTGGGAAAGAGCCAGGTTCTAAGGCAAAATATACATTGTCTTTTTTTCTCAAAAAATAGTTTGTTTTATGAGTTTGAGTGTTTTGCCTCGAGTGTGTATGTGTACCAGATGTATGTCTGGAACTGTCAGAGATTAGAATAGGGCCATAGATCTCCTGGACTTGTTACAGGAACTGCTCTGTGTATGCTGGAAACTGAACCCAGGGGCTCTGCTCAGCAGCAAGTGTTGTAGCCATTGAGCCCTCTATCCAGCCCCTCATTTCAGCCTCTTGATATTATTGTACACTGAGCTTCTTACTGTAGTATTTACAAATGAGTCATTGAATTACCAATGGTCCTAAAGAATATTCTTTTCAAAGTTTCGTGATGAATTGAATGAATATGATGCTCCCACATATAACCCTAAAAGCCACATATTTCAACCTTATCTTTGTTCATCAGGATCTAAAACACTGTTGTTCCTTGAAATAACTTATTTGTAAAAATACACAAGACTCAGAAAATTAATATTGCGGATGCAATGAAAACAAACCAGTCTTCTAAACGCAGTTTTTGGTAATGCAACCACCCAGTTAAAAGAATAAATGCTCTAAAGAAACAAATATGACATGAAGATTATTAGGAGCTAAAAAGGGCCTATCTTCCTGTTTCTAGATAACTGTTGAACTCATCACCCCTCACCAAAACAAGACAGCATAGAAAGGGTCACTCTTAGACCAGTAACAGCAGAGGGTTGCCCAGCAAGAAAAATATAACCTATGCTAGCTAAAGACTATGCAAAGTGCCCACATGTAATTGCTATGGGACAATAACTAAGGACAATCACCAATCATCAACTGAATTTTATATGTTTGAAATTGCCAGAATCACCCACCCACTCACCCCCAAAAATTATCCAAAACCATAAGAGGAACAAATATAGACAGAGGATTTTACCTTTCGTGAATTAACAAAGCAAAAAGGTTCACACACATTGTGCAGTCCCAGTCAAGTGTGGGGTTGAGGTAAAAAGCTGAGCTACAGAGGGTTGGCTACATATAGGTATACACATGTGGAAGAGATTTGGGGAATGTGTGAGGAGCCAAGAAAGCCAAGTGGTAACACAGGAACATGATGGAGAGGGGATGGATTTAGAAGAACATGAGAAATTATCGAGGTATCAGGGTACTCAGGGAGGGAGATTTGAGGGATACTGTGAAAAAGCATGGAAGTATATAAATGTATATGTGACAGATAGTGGAGTCAGAGACTTTGGAAGGTTGTTGGGAGTGTGGTGATCTTGGGAGCATCTGAATGATGTATAATTGCATGGTAGTGTTGGTTGTGCATGTGGTGCATATACAAGAAGAATATATCCATATATGTATGTTTTAATCAGGGTCTCTATTCCTGCACAAACACTATGACCAAGAAGCAAGTTGGGGAGGAAAGGGTTTATTCAGCTTACACTTCCACACTGCTGTTCATCACTAAAAGAAATCAGGACTGGAACTCAAACAGGTGAGGAAGCAGAAGCTGATGCAGAGGCCATGGAGGGATGTTTCTTACTGACTTGCTTCTCCTGGCTTGCTCAGCTGGATTTCTTATAAAGCCAAGACTACCAGCCCACAGATGGTACCACTCACAAGGCCCTTCCCCCTTGATCACTAATTAAGAAAATACCTTACTGCTGGATCTCCTGGTGGCATTTTCTCAACTGAAACTCCTTTCTCTGTGATAACTCCAGCTTGTGTCAAGTTGGCACAAAACCAGCCAGTACAATGTACATGCATATACCTGTGTACCTATAACTGCAATGACACAAAGAAATACTTAGTGGCAAACATCCTGCTGGTTTAAAGGCCCTTTCTTTGAAACCATATATATGCACTGCACACAACTGTCATTCACAACTGGAAAATGTTCAAATTGAAGATGTTGGTTGTGACTTTGTAGAAACACTCTCCTATTGAAAACAAACCAAGCCAACTTTCTTTACAAATTTATGGGACATGCCAAGTGTTTAAGATCAGAAAACTGGAACTGTGTTCTTTTTTACAGCATCTTTGCACCTTACACACAGATTAGTGAGAACATATTTAGTATGTCATCATATTTCTTCTCTGAAACTGCAAAAGGCAAGTGACAAAGGTCATTGCTGTTGTTGTTTTCTGGACAAAAATAAAAAAAATGGGTCTTTACAGAAGCATGATCTCTGCTTCTTATCTACCAGAATCCCCACCCAACCAAGCAAGGATGGGGAGAAAAAAGGGAAACACACACAACTCTAACCAGTCCCTCTCCAGCCCCCTACATATAATTTTCTTCTTGTCTTCCAAATTGCCCTGCCATACCTGCTATACAGCCTTTTAGCAGATGGCAATGTGTCTGAACGAATCCCACAAATGTGACAATAAGCTTTACCACACATTAAGACGCTTAATCTGTTTGTTCCCACTGGGACTGTTCTCCCATTCCGTGACTGTTCTACATTTCCTGCTCATCTTGGAAAATAAAATCAGCCTTTAATTAAAGTCACATTTCAGCCATAACCTTGCTTTTAGCCTCATCTTAAGTTCCCGAAACAGTTCATCTGCAAAAATTGACAGAACTGAGATCTGCACAGATTCTTCTCTTCTCAGAAGGATGCACATGGTCATTCGCCCACACAAATAAAACACGTGCGAGAGGCAACGGAGCCGTCACCTCTGATTTCCTTGGATCTTATCCTTGTGTTCTTACCTCTGAGTTGTTAAGGTGACATTTGTGAGTTCCCGAAAACCAGCCATCACTCGAACACTGGTCAATGTCCACTTTCTGAAGGTTTATATCAACTTTCATCACACCCCTAAAAAGAAAAAGATAAACGGAAAAAAATTAAGCCAAGCCTTCAAAATTTCTAACTATGTTCTGCTCTGGGAATCAGACAAACGTAAAGAGTGACTTAAATTATTCACACTACCTTTTCAGATTGAACTCAGGTTTGCTCAGTAAAGAAACATAGAAAGATAAACACAGCAAGTACTTCGTTTGACTTGCAAAGGCAAGGACTTTGTACCTTCACAGTCTTTAGCCCCTTCATGTTGCATCTGGCATACAACAGGTGCTCAGTAAATAGCTGAAGGTTTACTAAACCAGACAATGTCATTGGGAACCTAGCAAAGAACTGGACTCTGAAATAGCACCCTCCAAAAATATCTTCTCCAAATGAATCATAGCCAAGTTTCACTCTCCTTTCTTTCTCTGCGTTGGGAGAGCAGAGAGGTTAGGGTAGCTGGGGGTAGAGGTAACAGAAGAAAACTCTTCTCTTTCCTCCGATTTTCTATAAGTGGCATAAATACATACAGGATAGATAGGTGGGTATTTACAGTGTGGTATAAAATGTATAATAGAGGAATTAGTATTAGCAGCTACGGTCAGGATAAAAGAACCTGTGCATGTTTTGACCAACTAACACGGTATACTCCAAAGCAGCTGGCAAACTACTGCCAACAAAGCCAATGTTATTTATGAACATATTATTCATGGAGTTGTGGGGAAACACAAGCAATATCCATCTGTGTTTTTGACATACTATACATGATAGATAATAAATGATAGTTATAATACATTCTACTGCATGTGCTGGTTGGTTTTTGTTTTGTTTTGTTCTTTGTCAGCTTGATGCAAGCCTAGGTCACCTGGGAAGAAGAATCTGAAAAACCATCAGCAAGCCTGTGGGGCAGTTTCTTAATTAAAGATTTGATGGAAGAGAGCCCAGCCCAATGTGGAAGGTACTACCCTTGGGCAGGTGCTCCTGGGTTGTCCAAGGTTTGCAGTGTAAGCAAACTTTGTGCAAGCCGATAAGTAATGTTCTTCCACGGTCTCTGCTCCAGTTCCTACCTGCAGCTCTTGCCTTGGCTTTCCTCAGTGATGGACTGTGGTCTGCAGCATATGAGCAAAATAGCTCTTTCCCCCCAAACTGTTTTTGGTCATGGTGTTTATCACAACAATGGAAGATAAACGAAAAACAGGACAGGAAACATTACAAAGAAAGAAATATTATGGCAGAGGGAAACAGGTCACCGGGATGAGAGGAAGCCAGGATAAAATTTATGACTGAAATAATTATAGCCCTTCATACCTTTCATTACCAGCATCATGAAGTTTCCCATTGGACTATCATTGGCTACTGCATTTTAGTATTCTCCCTTGAATGGTTCATTATAAAGCATAAATTAATCAAAATATCAATTTGTATGTGTGTCACAATTGTTAGAAATAATGAGTTCTGATTTTCTTCAGCAATTTGCCACACCACCAACGGGAGCTTAGTGCTAAGATAGGACAACTGTCGCAGCTTGCTCAGCATCATGCTTACCAGTGCTATGATTCTGCTCCTTTTGTTTGTTTGTTTGTTTGTTTGTTTTTTGTTTGGTTGGTTTTGGGGAGGGTTGTTTTGTCTTTTTAAGAAAATTGGCTTCAGAAATAAGTAGCTTACTGGTTAAGAACAATCTCCCTTAATTTCAAGTTCATATACAGACACCAAAAAGTCGCCACAGACTTTCAATCCAGCCACAAAGCACTTTGGGTTTGTGCAAAACCACCAGAGGTAATGAGCCGTGTGGCCACCAGATGGGAAGTCAGTGCTGACTCATCTTCATTAGGGCTCCTTGGTGCCTGGAGAGCTACGAAGCTCTAGGGAAGGTGCTGCAGACTTCCGGAGAGGGACGGAGAGGGACGTGGAGTTTGGGGGGACTTGGGGAGAGGGGAAAAGCTCTCATACTGGGGAACAGCAGACAGTTGGAAGGAATGCAGAGACTCAAATGCAGAAGGTCCCTCATCCAGAAGCCTCTCACAGACCCAGCGCGCCTGCGCTTGAGTCCCTAGAACAAGGTCTCAGGGGCGGAGGTTTTATTCTTCCACATCTGGGAAGCTCCACAGGCCGCCAGGAAAAGTCTACCTGTGACCTCCAGAGACTGGAAAACAGCAACCACTACTCCCCTAAGCCCCTTGGTGCTCTTCAGAGCAGTGTGTTTCCTTACTCATTGTCTGAAAAAAAAATTTCTTCCGTTCTTAATAGTTCTAATATTCTGTCACGGTGAATCTGCTTACGTGTCTCCAGCCAAGTTCTGTAAGTTGGGGTCCCTGCACTTTTCCTGTATTTTGACACTTCTGTCCTATAGCCACTGTTACTAACTGGTTTCAATCTTCATATCCAACCCACGTAAGAGCTTTTATTTTAAAGATTTATTTATGTATTTTATGTATGTGAGTACACTGTTGCTCTCCTCAGACACACCAGAAGAGGGCACTGGAATCTGTTACAGATAGTTGTGAGCCACCATGGGGTTGCTGGGAACTCAGGACCTCTGAAAGATCAGCCAGAGCTCTCAACCACTGAGCCATCTCTCCAGTCCCCATGTAACAGCTTTTTAATAATAGCTGTTTGGTTCCATCTGGCATTGTTCCAGGTGGAGGTCCCAGCGTGAGGTTTATAAAGGTCAGAGCTCTTGTTCTGAGTAAACACTAAGTCACTGATACACATTTATAACAGTCCAACCTTTGTCCTGACAGAGTCGTAGTATAACTTTTGATGGCTTCACACACCACAGACGCGAGGAGCATTACCAGAGGCCAATTCTGTCCCCAAGTGGTTATAACAATAACTTAGTGCTTGAATTTGTTTTCCTGTTGCTGTGATAAACAGCATGTCCAGAGAGCAAGCTGGGGGAAGGAAGGGTCCATTTCATCTTATACAATACAGTCTGTCATCGAGGAAAGCCAAGGCAAGAACATAGAGGCACAAACTGAAGAAGAGACAACAGGGGAGCACTGTTTACTGGTTTGGTATCTATGACTTGCTCAACATGCTTTCTTATATAACCCAGAACCAGCTTCCCAGGAGTGGCACCTTATGCAATGAACTGGACCAACCCACATCAATCCGCAATCAAGAAAGTGCCCTACACACTTGCCTACAGGCCAGCCAGGTGAGGCAATGCCTCAGTTGAGTTTCTCTCTTTCCCTGTAACCCTAGTGTGTGTCAAGCTGACCAAAAGGAGCCATCACACTTAGCTCTACCCAATAAGATTGCAGACGACCTTAACATACAGCGTAAGTAATACTGTACTGCCTCTTAGCTAGCTTCAAAAATGCCCAGAGCCTAGTGAAGGATATGTATTATGGTATAAAGAAACCATTGTGACTAAACTGTGTTTCTTCCAAAAATGTTCAAAAGCAGTTGATCAGCACTGTTAGGGTCTACAAGGACCTCAAAGGTTACCATGCAAACAAGTGCTATTAAGTATAAGTATCATACAGTAAAGGTTATATAAACCCTTAAAACATGTAAATATGGCCCTGACCCTTCCCTATTCCACACCAGCATTTTTCTTTTCATGGAGTATAAAACACAAACTTCTTAGCACGCATCTCACAGCTGTAGACGAGAGAGCATCTGGAGAATAGAAAACCGGGCTAGCAAAGAAAGCGTCTGGGGTTTACTGTGTTTCTTAGTCCTATAACCTTGGAATGTATTCTCTGCTCTTTTGCTGGGGATAGAGATGGCAGTAATAGCCCATGGAGTTGGCATTAATGGAAAAGTACGATAAGGTGTGCTCACACTATAAATGGAGAAAGGTAAATACCAACCCGGCCACAGCCCCTGTGATCTACACTGGGGATCTACACTGGGGATCCACCACCTGCCTGTTGGTGCAACCAGGACACACCAGTTGTGGGAGTAACTAAATACTATCTGACTGGGTTTAAGGTCCACTCCATCAAATGAAACCTCATGTCTAACACTGCTCAGGTGGTCAGGAACCTGGGACTAGATAGGCCATGGACCTAGAGGAAAGCCACATACAATTGTCTGCAAGAGCAAGGTAGCAAAATAACACCGTTCTGCTCTCCCTACAGATCTGTGCCTTGCTCAGCCATTGACAGAGAAGCTAAAACCTGCAGTAAGTGGGAATGAATACAGAGACCCACAACTGGACAACAGGCAGAGGTACAAGACCTTGGAACACCTGGTCCTAAGGAAAACGTCTCCTTTGAGGATGTCCCATCAGGACTCAGAGAACTCTGTGCAAGAAGAAGAAAGACGTCAAGATCCAATGGAGATGGAATACAACAAGGAACACTGCCTTCCAGACAGGATAGGAACTCACAGAGACAAGGACAGCATCCCCAGGGCCTGCACAGGTCCAAGCCAAATAAGGTCCTAGCACTGAGAATGGGGAGTAGGCATGATCTCCCATCCCTAACCAAGAAGCTCTCTTCAATCAACAATCACTTGCAAAGGAAAAAACATTTTCTCCAATGGAGTCTTACTGAGTGTACATTTAAGGATGGCCCCATGCCCAGCTATAGTCAGCCAACACAAAATGAACTTAATGGTATATGGGGAGCGTTGTTTTGTTTTGTTTTGTTTTGTTGTCTCACAATGCATTGTCTGGACATTTTTTTTTAAACTTACTAGTCTTTTTCTTATCTATTATGGCCTCCAATTTGGGAATTTTAGGGGTTTTCTCTGTGAGTGAGCACGTGCGCGCGTGTGTGTGTGTGTGTGTGTGTGTGTGTGTGTGTTTCTCATAGTTTTTCTTTGTTTGTTCTACTCTGTTTTGTTTGGTTTTGTTTGTCTGTTTTCTAAAGTAAGAGAAAGAAAACAGGCATGGAGTTGGATGGGTGGGGACGTGGGGAAGATCTGGGAGGTAACGGAGGGAAACCACACTCAGAGTATATTGTATGGAAAAAGCAATTTTTAATAATAAAAAATACATACTGTTGAAAATTACAAAGGGTGTGCTGAAATGAAGAGTTGCTAAAAGCAGGGCCTGGTAGATGAGTTAACAGCTGCACTCAGCCGTCCCCTTCCACCAATAGTTAGCCGGAACTGACTCTGAAGCTGTGGACTAGTGCCATAGCAAACATGTGGCACCAGCTCTGGACTCAGAAAAGGCCTTAGTGATAGTTAACCTGGGATCTGTTGGTGACTTCTAAAAGACAACAAGGAGCCAGGTGGTGCAGTCTCATGCCTTTAATCCCAGCACTTGGGAAGGAGAAGCAGGTGGGTCTCTGAGTTCGAGGCTAACCTATTCTGTAGAGTGGATACTAGGACAGTCAGGGAAACACAGAGAAACCCTGTCTTAAAAGAGAAAGAGAAAGAGAGACAGAGACAGAGACAGAGACAGAATGAGGAAAGTACTAGTTGAAGAAGAACAAGAGTGACCTTTGTCTAAAAACAGAAAGTTTGACAGCACCAGCCTAGTGACCACCTGTGAAAATATGAACTTGTGGATCTGCTGACATGTACTCTAGGCAAATGCACAGGAAGTCAGCTGTCCGATTCCTTCTAGTAGCCAAAGAGACAGCTTTTCACAAAATTTATCAACTTTTAAATATCCAGTTCGGTTATTTTAAGTATTTTCACACTACTGTACAACCAACCTGCAAAACCCTTTCTTTTGCAGAATTAAAGCTATGCTCACTGAGATTCGCCATACCCCCTCCTGCCTAGCTCCAAAAGCAGAACCAGGACTCTGATTTCTGGCTCTTTCCTTTTGCATTTCGAATGGCATTTGTCTTTTAATTGATGGTCCATACCACTTAGTGTAATGCCCAAATTCACACATGTTGCGGCATGTATCAGAAGTTCCTTTCTTTAAAGTTTTATCTATTCCTCATTTTATTTATTTATCTACAGGTGGACACTAGGCATGTGAGCAGTTTCATGGGTTTTTTTTTTTAAGCAACATTTAAATGAAATATTAAAAGCCCTATCTGCAGTATTTGAAAATAAAACTGTTTCTTATCCTTCATGCCTCCTAGTGGCATGGCCAGCACACCCAGTTTTATGAGATGCTCAAGATCAAACCCAGGACTTTATGTACAATGGACAAGTTCAACCACTTAGTTATAAAGTCCTAACCCTAAGTCCTGGGGTTTGTAAAACAAAACAAAGATGTTTGTGTCAAAGAACTCTGAGTGTGGTTTCTTTCTGGTACAATGCAATCTAGTAAGATTCTCTCTCTCTCTCTCTCTCTCTCTCTCTCTCTCTCTCTCTCTCTCACACACACACACACACACACACACACACACACACACCACAGGAGCCATCAGCAAGAAAACTTCTCTTTGTCACAGAGACCATCCCAGAGAACCACAGCTAATTACAATGCAAAGAAGAAGAAATTATAAGATTCCCCAGTCCCAGCTGATACAACACACTGCCAGCAACTAAGGCTCAAGGGTCATTGAGGGAGAAGGAGTGGCAAGATTGTAAGAGCCAGAGGTACAGGAAGTTTGCTGTGAGATTCTGTCTTCCAGAAATGTCATTGAGACTGGACATGTGAAGTCTCACCAGCATGGCAGCTGAAACAAAAGCAGACCAATGGCACCAATGGACATGCTAACAAGGAAGAGGAGATGTTTACTACCAGAAACAAGGGAATTCTGGGAGCAGGAGAACCAGCCTTAAACAAGGGAAGAGAATGCTATTGACTATCCAACCCCAAATGGTCGATCCTGAGATCATATACATATAGGTAACTCTATACAGACAGTGCAGGTTATATTTATATATTTAAGAATGGGGTGTGTGTGTGTGCAAAAACAATTTTAAGAGAGGCCATGAATTTGAGAAAAGTGATGTGCATTGGAGGTTTGAAGGGAGAAAAACAAAAGGAGATAATGTCATTTTAATCTAAAATAATAATAGAAATAACTTAGAAAAGTAAATATCTTATTACTAGTTTCTTAAAAAAAAATACCTATAGCTGTCAGTTCTTGACATAAACAGGAGCACTGGCATCTTGACTGACAGGAAGAGACATAACAATTTAAAGTATATCTCCCAGCCCTTTAAGGTCAACAAGCAGGCTGAGACAGCTATACAGAGTCTCACTTCTTGGGGAAGAAAGGATAATTCAGAAGACAGAAACAAGAGCCCAGAGTGGAAAGCTAAAACCTTTGAAGCATCCTGAGGGGAGGAAACTGGGTTCTAAGAAATGAGCTGGCAACATGTGCTCAAGTAGATTTCAAAATTGCCAGAGGTTGGGGGCTGCTGTTCATATCTTATTCCACGTGGCTTCTGAACTGGAAAGCATACATAGTTACCCTAGCCTTTTACCTCAATTATTTGTTGGTTGGCAGGTGGGGGAACACAAATTTCTTTATTGGTTCTTAACTTTTTTAAGGAGCTACAGGGATGGAACCTCAGCTTCACCTGGACCTAAGAGCCCAGGGTGGAGAGATGTCCTCCTGGAAAGGAGTAAGTATATTTTCATTAAGGAAGCTAGCTAGCAGTCGAAAGTGGCAGTGCAGGCTCATAATCCCCATATTTAGCAGGCTGTGGCAAGGAGATCCAGACCAGCCTGGACTATACAGTGAAGGAAGCTCTGTGTAAAAATCAATAAAAGGCTGAAGTTAAATAATGGTGATACTGGTTTGTAACAAGAAAGCCCATATTCCTAAATACAAGATAAAATAAATGAAGTGCAAAGACAACTTTCTTGCAGAAGAGTTTCAGCGCAAATATACAAGGAAAGGTGGAAACAGGAAATAACTGCCATCAGAACCTTGCAGAGGGGTGAGAGAGCAGCTGAGCAGCACAGTATCACTGCTTAGAATGCACACCTGGATTTGACGTCCATTCCAGACAGGGAAAGAAAGAACAACACAGTAATAATTATTGCAGCTAAGGCCTGCTAAAGGCTCGTAGAAAAAACATCTCTAAGAAAAAGCAGGATATTTAAATAACCTCAAAACACATTGGCCAACATATTCATCACTAGAGTGGATTTAACATACTATCTAAAACTCTTCGGTATACATTATTTCTTCCAGGAAGAGGCAAGTGCTTCATCTCCCTTTAAATGTAGTTCTAGAGTAATGTGTCACTAGAGTGTATTTAAAAGACAAGGAAACACTGAGACACTAAAGACAGAGGAACCTGGTAAAGGAATGCATAATGTGTTCACCTTCTAAGGCTGCTGTACTAAGTACCCCAAGCTAGACAGCTCCAAAAAAACTTGATGTTCTCATAATTCTGTAATGTAGAAATACAATGTAAAGGTGTTGGCATGGTTGGTTTCTTCTGCAGCCTCCCTCCTTGGCTTGTAGGTGATCATCATGGGGCTGTCTGTAGACTTTCCTCTGTGTCTCTTATAAAGACACCAAACATATTGAATTAGCTACTCTAATGACCTCATTTTGACTTAATTACCTGTAAAGAGACTACATGCCAATTCACATTGACATTCACATTCCTAAGATGCTGTAGGTTAGAACATCAACACACATATTTGTTCAAAGCACAGTGCAGCCCATGACATATGATATAGAAAACAGCCCTCAGCACATCAAATCTAAGGAAGTCTGAATGAAGTCTGCACTTTAGCCACCTGCTCCTTACCCTGCTCTTTTTCTGGTGGTTACATAAAATGTATTATTTTGAGAAGCAGAATGAAGTACATGGAGACATTTTGTGGAATCTGGCTTAATCTTCTTAACTTTAAAATTATTTCTAATTAGCTTCTAATTAATTATAAAAATTTATTTATTGAAAAGACAAGCGAAAGAGAAATTATTTTAAAATATCAAAAAACATGAAAATAAATAATACACAAAGTGGGGAGATATATGTAAAAACATAGTTTGGTTAATTATAGTCTAACAAGCTTAAAATTGTGGAGGATATAGATAAACTGATATAAAATATGAAATTTCTATCAAGAGAATAGAAAACTTGATTAGAACATTTGTTTTATTTTTAAAAGATGTAACATTTATTTAATTCATGGTTTCAGAGGGTTCCATGCATGGGCTACAGTAGAGCAAAACATCCTAAACTTAAATCAGGAGGAGAAGGGCAATGTCTCCATCATTTAGATAGGAGATAGAGAAAGAAGAAGGAACCAGGGAGCAGGCACAATAGAGTGGAACTCACTGAACCATGTTGATATCTATAAATGCATGTGCATGAGAGTAAGAAAATCATTACCTGTTATACCAGTGTGTAAACCCCATGTCATATTTTTGTGCAGGATAATTATTGCAATTTTATAGTTGTAAGTTTAAATAGATGAATAAATATTTGTATATTCAAGTTCAATATTGAGTAGAAGTTTAAAATGTGATTATATTATGTGTGTCACTAGAATCAAATGATGATGAAAAACAAAAGAAAAATTAACTAAGCTATTATTGCCTGTCACTGAGGCCGCTCTCATTCTGTTACACTATCCAGCTTGAACAAATTGTTTAGATGACTGAAGAGCTGCTGGAGTCCCTCAAAAGTTCTGCCCTTCTGAAGGAACAAAACTATGCTCATGTCTTGAGGCTAATAAGTGCATTCTCTATTTTTTTTAAATAGCTGAGACATTAATTCCAAAATTAAAATAATGAAATAGAACCCACTAAAATTATTAACCGTATCTTTATGTCTAAAAAAATTAAGAAATATAATAAGATGTATCTCATTTAATTAGAGCAATCAGCAAACAAAATAGCATATACATAATATACTTCCAGCCAGGCAGTGTTGGTGCACACCTTTAATCCTAGCACTTGGGAGGCAGAGACAGGCAGATTTCTGAGTTCAAAGCCAGCCTGGTCTACAGAGTGAGTTCCAGGACAGCCATGGCTACACAGAGAAATCCTGTCTTGAAAAAAAAAAAAAAATATATATATATATATATATATATATATATATATATATATATTTTCCCCCAGTTGGTTGCAAATGACAAGAGAATCACAGAATTTCTTTGAAATGGAAGGGAAATGTCCTTTTTTCTACCATGTAACTATAGGAGAGTTTAGATTCATGTTTCAGTAATTTTAAGTTTTATCTAAATTTATCTTTGGACACATTCCTCACCCAGACCCTTCATTCAAAGAAGTAATTGCTCACAAAACACAGCCTTCATCATCATATAGCTCAAACCTAGACTGAGAGGTTATCCATCCCAAGCAGCAGTCAGCTCTCAACACAAGTACATGTGAGAAACTCCAAATGAACTCAATAGGTCATATCAGTGCATATATATGTATATATGTAACAATACATATCAACATAGTTCACTTTACATTTATCTTTTAATTAATTAATTAGTTAGTTGAGGTAGGGTTGAGCCTCAAACTTATGGCCTCCTTCCTGAGCCTTCAAAATGTATGGATTGCCGGCCTGTACCACCATGCCCGGGGTCAGGTTCCACATTGTATTCATTTCTCTACTGCTGACCATGCAGTGAACAGAGGGCTGTCTTTTAAGGGTTAGCCTATGAGAAGACAGAATCATGTGTAGACCTCCAGGTAGGTAATGTAGTAAGCCAAAAGGTAGAGCTAAGAGCACTGGGAAAGGATTCTCCACAGAATGTACACATTACCTATGAAAGAGTCACCTAAGGGAAATACATACACATTCCCCAAACAACACAAAGGGCCTGAAAGTGGAAGCGAGTGTGGGGTCTACCTGAGGGTTATAGCTTGGGGAGGCTACCGTCTGCTGAGGTGTCCTTGCTGCCAACAGCGTTCTACACAGCGGCAAGGTGCCATCGTCTTTCAGGTTTTGCTTTTAGCTCACGCACGCGCACACAGTGAGAGACAGACACAGAGACAGGGAGGAGGGGAGGGAGGAAGAGAGAGATTCATACAGAACAAACAAGCCTGCTCTAGACACTGGTGTTGCTGATGAGACGGAGGGTAGAAAAGCATCCTGTGTTGATGCAGAAAAGTGCAGGGTACATGGGAGCTGGTTTGCTCGCTTTTTCACAGAAGCATCCTTGATGTGGTCCTTTCTTCTTCGGTTGAGATTGACTTCAGGAGGCCCCCTGCCTTTCCTCCCCTTACAATTATCACATAGTAATTAAGAGTCAGAATTTTTTCCCTTTCAACCTTTTTTTCATTTCTAGTAAAAGCTAATAGAAAAGCAATTTTTTAAATGTAACTTCAGAATCACCAGAGATGCCCAATTGAATGTCACTATTAACTTAGCTTACAGGAAAATGAAAAACCAATTAGAGAAATAATGGTTACTAGGCCTAGCCAAAAAAAAAGGCCTGTGGGTAATGAACAAAGAAAATATGGTTTATAAACAGTGTTTGGTTGAACTGAATACACCAGGTACTAAAGATTATATTTGAAATTTCTGGCAGTTGGGGTAGTGCACTCCTGTGATCCCAATACATGGGGAGCTAATGCAGAAGTACCACCACAAAAGACCAGCCTGGCCTACATAGCGAATTACAGGCAAGTCGAAGCTGCATGGGGAAGCCCTGTCACACATGCAAAATGTAATTAATCCTCATAGCGTTCTTTCCGGATTTCAAAGGGCTGATTAGCTGATCTCATATGTAATCCACTAGTAATGCATACTTGTCTTAGTCACAGCTTAAAGGGGCTAAGTAAGATAACGTCAAAAGTAGCTGACTGAGAAGCTGAGATGATAACTCAGTTGTCAAAGTACTTGCCATGCAAGCATGAGAGTCTGACTTTGTGTAAAGGTCCAGGTATGCTAATACATAACTTTAATCCTGCCAGGGAGGGAAAGATGAGACTGTGCCTGGAGCTTGATGGCCAAGAGCTCCTGAGTTCACTGAGAGACCTTGTCTTAAAATCACTAAGGCAGGAGTGATAGAGGACATCCAACATAGATCTCTGGCCTCCAATGCACATACACAGACATGCACATGTGCACATAGGTGCACACACAAAGTAGCTAATGATGTCCGGAGAACAGAATCAGGAAAGTAAGTTCTCCAACTATCTGAGCCTGTCACAGTCTTGCAGATAAAAATACAACTCCCTCTCAAAACCAAAACCTGCATTTTCTGCCAACCACATGGACCTTTGAGTCTTCAAACAGAATTATATAAAGTCAAGCTATTAGGACTACAACCTCTGTGTTGCAACTCAGCATTAAAAGAGAAATGCCCCAAAGATAATAGTAGGACAACAGTAAGGCTAAAAAATAAAAATAACCTATCGAGAAGTCTAGATGTAGCAATCAAATATTTATATAGCAAAAGAAATGGTGTTAGGAGAAGCCTGGATCTTGCTGGATATGCCCAGAATGCAAGATCCTGACTTCTCCTTTTAGGCCATGTGTAGGGTTATATTCCACAATAAGCAATACTGCGAGATAATGCAATGTCTCATACCAGTTTTCTTCTGCTTATTATAATAGTCCCTAGGCTGAAAATTTACCTGTACAATGGAACCCACTGCATGAGCAGGTGTTTGTCATGGCCCTTTCACCTTATTCTGAGATCTCTTCAGGATTAAGAAGCTTGGATTGACTGATCCTCTCTCTGTTAGCCGTCTGCCATCCTCAGCATTGATAAAACAGTAACAAACTAGCTTATCCACATGCAAGTAAAGTCTAGATAGGATTTGCATAGCACATACAAACTGTTGGCTGCTCTAGCTCCTGTCGAATAACCATAAAAAAAAGCAAATCTGCATTCTTAGTACACCTAAGGTCCGTGTACACAATATGCAGTCATCAACAACAGTGCTGCTTGATATCTGGAAAGTTAAAAATACAAATCCAATCCCTGTACCTGCCATCTAATGTGCATTTTCAGAAAATGAGGATATCTTAGTACATACATGTTGCAACAAAAGATACATGCCAAAATGTATCAGGGATTCTCTCTTACCATTAAGACATGGGTGTTCAGAGTATTTTCCTTTGGTTAAGCACTATTTTCTATAATTTCTAAGTAAGCACATAATTTTTACAATAGAAGGTGGTTTTGACTTAGACTAGACAATAGTCATTTCACTCTATGTGCTCTCTAGATTTATGATGCTCCAAACTCTTTCTTTTTACCCATCATTGTGTTGTTATTTTTATCAACTTGTAAGATCTTGAATATTTGTAAGAATCTGTCTGTGATCCAGAGTGAATCTCTTCCATCTGTTCAACCAAGCCTATTTGGTGAAGGGAAGAGAGGCCAGCAAATCGACTCAGCACCATGATTAAAAGCACATTCAGCATGCGCCCGTAAAACAGACAAGAATGAAGCAAATAATGGCATAATGATAGAAACGGCTTTGTCATTGTGATGCTTAACTTCATCGAAGCTCTCATCAGGACCTGTGTGACCAAACAATCCTGGGTTAATAACAGCACTAATACAGCTGTAGACCATCTAACAGCTCTATACAGCTGCATCCATTGATGGTGAAACTCAACACAAAGGTGAGTATTCATTCTGGATGCTCATTGCGCATCCAGCAGATCTTAAGTTCTTCTCTGCCACCTCCATCTCTACAACAGTTAACACATAATAAGTTCAACACTGCTGCCTCCATCTCTACAACAGTCAACACGTAATTTTTAGGCACATTTGCTTATTTAGAAGATCAAATTTAAGAGCTATTTTAAAGTCACTTTTTTGGAGTTATTGTATAATAATAATAATGATGATGATGATGATGATGATGATGATGATGATAATAATAATAATAATAATAAACAATTATCTTACTCAAGTAAAGTCAGTGTTTAAGTCTGTTTCCCAACAGTGTGACTGCCCATAGTTTCAGTCATGACTTGATACTGTTGTGGAGGCACAATGTGAAAGACTGCTTCCTCCTCAACCTCTAGAAGGATTACACAGCACTCTTTCTCAAAGCAGGAAAGTGTTCTCCTGTCCACAGCACTTTGCAGCAGATATGTGCGGAGCAGTCTGTCAGCACCTTGCACTCACTCCCGATCCGCCTGGCTTTGTGTTCTGGGAAGTCTGTTTGACAATCTGGTCAAGGCTTCCTTGAGCACTTCTGTCCATTTACATAGAAAAGAAAGATGACTTGTTTAATTTTAATGAGAACCAATAAATATAAAATGAAGTAGGGTCAGGTATCAGCAGACATCAAGACTGAATCCACAAATACAATCTGCATTTGGGGACTTCTGTGGGTGACACTCTGAAAGCTAAATGTGGTACATCTTTTAAAATTGCTGTGGTTTACTGTCTGATAATAGATGATTGTCTGCTGAAAAATATATTTTGAGTCTGCTGCCTTTACAGAGGGAGCTGACTAATATTTCTTTCTGTGGTTATTTTCACAGAAATAACTCTGAGCTACAGTTTAACAAAAACACCTACAGCGTTCTTTATAGCATCTCTGGTTATGGCCATTTACTACTCAGTGTGGAGAAGTCACTTGCACTACCTTGTTTAACTCAAGTCGTCCTGTGAGAGAGGACCCTTTTCTCATTTCATAGATGAGGAAATTAAGGTCCTTTTCTCTAAATGTATCCAAAGCTATACTTTTTTTGAGTTGTGCAAAGGAAACAACAGGGAAATGACATAGTGTGTCAGCAAAAACAAATGAAAACACTGTAGTCGATCTTAAAATATGCAGCATCTGTCCCACAACCTGAAATTCCACGGGGATTTAGTCAAACTTGCCATTTTTGTGATTAGCAATACCTGAGGCATATTTTGCTTTCTCATTTGTACTCTCTCTGTCTCTCTCTCTGTCTCTCTCTGTCTCTCTCTCTGTCTCTCTCTCTCTGTCTCTCTGTCTCTCTGTCTCTCTCTCTCTCTTTGTCTCTCTGTCTCTCTATCTCTCTCTCTCTCATTTAGTCATGTGGGTCTTTAAGTCAAATCACATGTACATAATAGCATGTACAGATTTTAAATTCACACACCACTTCTCCATGTCTAGAGGTCAGTTTTACATGGCAACTTTTCACAACAAGAGATGTGGCTCATGTGAATAAACACATCTAGATCCATAAGTAATAATGGAAAGTAAAGCCAACAACAATTATTTCCCAGGAGAGTTTTAAAGTGAGAAGTTTTGGTTAGATGCCCAAATGTACACTGAATGTCTCTTATTTTGAACCCTAAATGTTAAGTTGTTATTTGAATGTGCTTAGTATGCTTTTGACCTCATGCAGGACATAAAGACCTCCTCACTGAAACTTCATTTAATATTGTTTTCCCCAACTTATATTGCAAGATGAGTGACTGACATTATTCTTTCTAAATAGCAGTTGAGAAAGTCAGGTTGTAAAGAAGGGGAAATGGCTTTCCAACAACAGAGCATGTGAACGAACAGAATGTGATACCATATGGGTAGCATGCTGGTCAAAGGGCCAAACTCCAGATCTTGTTCAAGATAATGAACTAAGCCTACATCCCCCTTCTTCATCTAACCATAATGACAATCATTAAGTACAAGATGTAATAGACACAGAGAGAGAGAACGTTAGAGCCCAAGATTGAAAGGTTCTTCCCGGACAATGCCAGTGATGCCTCAAGGGTAGAGGCAGTTAAGCTGAGGAAGCCGGGTAGAAAGTCCTAGTCCAACTGACTTTTCAGAAAAAGTTTTAAGCTCAAAATCACCAGGCATCAAAAGGGAAGTGGAAATTAGGGGGCAAATAAGATCATAAATGAAAGACCATGTGCAAAGGGACATAGGTTGGCACATCCTCCCCGTGTCTGTGCACTGATGCCTCTACTTCCAAACTAAAAATCAAGAACTTCCATACAGATGTTTTTGAAAAGATGGTTTTGAGAAGCTGAAGCCCCTACAATGAATTTTAGTTCTCCCAGAATAAAGGTCCAAACAGAGAGAAATTGCTAACTTGCTCTTCAAAATCCCTAAAGTGAGTGAGCACTGACACTCAAGGGGCAGACACACAGAGGGACATGGCTACCCATCTCCCACAAGAACCCCATGCCATCCAAGTTGATCAGGTTTTGTCATGTATTTAATGACCAGTTAAGGACTATCTTCCAGGAAAATCAGAAATACAAAGAGAAGGAACAGACCAGATCGAGAACACTAAAAGCTGAGAGGAACAGTGATCTTTGGGGATACAGAATTTATAGACATCTTAATTACCAGCCTCAAGGGGATTTAAGAGGATGAACATATAGTTGTTTTAAAAAATTAACAGAAGAAAGTGTTCATAAACACTAAAATGATATGAAAATGGAGATATTGCAACTCAAAAAAATTAAGTCTCACTGATTATAAAGGAGAGGAAATAGAATTGAGAGAGTCATTAAGAAATATAGACACTGGGCTAGAAAAAAATGGCTCAGCACCTGCTGACAAACCTGATGACCTGAAGTCAATGCCCGGGTTATCCTCTGTCCTCTACATGCATGTATACAGATGCACACAAACTAAATAAACAAACGTGCTTCAAAAGTACAGAGATTACGCAGTAGTTTGAGCTTCAGTTTGCTAAGAAGTACCTATCTGATCGCCATAGTGCATGCGAAGTTTACCTCCCCTTGATAGAACATTCTTCATTCATTTTCTCTCTGCCCTTTGGTTTCTTGAGAGTAGTTATTCTGTCAGGGGTGAGAGAGACTCTCAATGTAGTTTTAATTCCTATTTCTAAATATGTGTTGGCGCTTTGTATTTGAGGATGGTCTGTTCAGTACAATTGACCCTCTTGTTGATTGGGAGTTGGGGTGATAGTTAATCCTTGCAGTTCTATATGTATTCTAGATAGTAACCTTTTGCCTGAAAGATAACTAGCAAGCATTTTCTCCCCTTCTATAGACTGCTACTCTGTTGCTAATTTTTCTTATAGTAAGTGTGATAATCCATACTTAGAAACACAATCCTTCCTCTAGCTACCATCTTGTGTCCTCCCCCACCCGCCCGCCCTGTGTATACACTTTATCTCTCAGTTGGTCTGCCTGAAACCTACTGAGCATGAACCTTAGTCCACCCCCATATGGCCCCATTTCCACTTCAACAGGTGAAAGAAGGACACAAACATGAACTTGGAAAAATTCACCAAACTGCAGGCACAAGAGGGCGTTGGTGAGAAAGGAACTGCTAGCAGAAAGAAGGTGACTCACAGAACAGCCACAGCACACAAGAAAAGCTGAAGTTCTCCTTAAAGAAGTTAGGGGTAAACAATATTTCTGCTATTGAAGAGGAGAACATGTTTACAAACCAAGGAACAGCGATCCATTTTAACAACCTTACAGTTCAGAGTCTCTGGCAGCAAGTATCTTCACCATTACAGGCCATGCAGAGAAAGCAGTTGACAGAAATACTTCCCAGCATCCTCAACCAGCTTGGTGCAGACCGTCTGACTAGTTGGAGACTGGCTGAAGCTCTGCCCAAACAATCTGAGTATCCTCAGAGTCATTGTACTTGGCTGGCTTCTTAGCAACACATTTATGTGACCTTGGGGCTCAGAATTGCTACATCTTTAGATGTAGAAAGCCAACTTATATATCCCTAAAAGAATAGGAGACCTTTAATGGCTTGTATGTGTTCTTGCTATAGTGATCTATCTAGTTTTTCTGTGATACTTGATTTAGTGGATGCTTGTTTTTCACCAGGTTTGACTCAAACTAAAACCTCTTATCTTTATTAGTTAGAAATGGGTTTTTCTGATACTTAAAATTTAGAATTGATCAAGCTGGGCATGGTGACTCACACTTATTAACACTTTGAGTGGCTGAACTAGGAAAATTACTAGGTTCAAGACCACCCCGGGCTACAGACATGCTGTTCTAGAAAAAGAAAACTAACATTCCATCTCCTTATTTACAGTCTATGCATTTGGTGGCTTTTTGGACTCTTACATTTTGGACTTTAAAACATAATCAATTATTGTTGATATAGATGATAGCTACCTGTATTCTGGTGTTTCAAATTACAGTTTGATAGAGATTTTGTTTAAGTGTACAACAGGTTATGTTTTGGGTTGATTTCTATTATAATAAATGCCATGACAAAAAGAAAAGAAACACAAATATCATGTTTTCTCTCCTATGTAGATTCTAGCTTCTCATTGGTTAGTATGTACAGATAGAAGTGTATAAATGTGGTCACTATCAGAAGACTAGAAGGGAGTCTGTCTTCTAGTCTAGTTTCATTTCTATAAGGACGAAACTGAGGCAGGGAAGACAATAGAGCACATGAGGCATTAAAGTGGAAAAGGAAAGTTGAATATTGAAAGCAAAGTAGACAAGCACTGGGGGAGAGAAGCAATGGGGGTGGTTGCGAGGAACCAACAGCCCAACTATCGTGAAAATATCTTGAGGAAATGTAAGCTGACTGTAACCTAATTTTAAAAACAAATAAATGAAAATAATACAGGAAATACAGAAATGAATCCAGAAGGCCAAATACACAAGTGATGGGAGTTCCAGGGAAAGGAAACTGATGGCAGATCACACTGTGAGCAGCACCACTGAGTAATGCCCATGAGTATCTGAGCACATTCGAAAGAATATTCTGGTCTCAGGGAAGAGATCTTAAATGTTTTCATGAAGAAAAGTAAGGATTAGCTATAAAGTGCAATCTGTTAAGTTAGTGAGCGCTTTCAGTGAGAGCAGTGGATGTCAAAAGAATCATAACAATGCCTTTAAATTTGGAAGGCAAAGTGACTCTGAACCTATATTTCTATATTCTGTTAATCTTGTGTGCATGAAGACAGCAGCAGTTTCAGGCATGGAAGGACTCAGAAATCTTGCCTTTCACATATCCTTCCTGGGGGAAAATGTGTTTGGGAATATGGAGGGGGAAATACACAAACAATAGACAATTCTAGGTAGAAACCAAAAGGTCAATATTTTGAAAGGATTCCCATGACAATTACTCTGTAGGACATCTAAAGCAAGACTGTCATCAATGCCAACATGAGTTTCCTGTACTAAAAGAAGGACTTGGGAGGCTAGATTCTGTTAGAAATAGTCACATAATTTTTTTTGTCACTTTACTGTGCAAAAGAAGGCAAATTAAGCAATGCCTGGGTTTAGTGTCATGGACTAATAACCCCAGCACTTGGGTGTCTACAGCAGGAAGATCCTGGGGTCAAGACTGGCCAGGGCTGCATGATGCATTTGCAGAGGTGGGAGTCTTGATACAGTTCATATAAACTAAATGTAGCATAGTTTTCAATGCACTGTCTCAGAAATGATGATGCACTAGAACTGAAAAGTTAGAATATTCTTTAAATGAAAGTTTCAGTTCTTAGATGTAACAAAGCGAGGCACTCGATGTTTTACTATAAAAAATAGCAAAAAATTACTTCCCTGTGTTCTCAGCCTTGATCATGGAAGCTCATTTTCTGTGATAAGCAATGGGTAATGCAGACACTCACAACTGGTCAAAATGGAAGGCAAAGTGACTGTTCAGTCCATAGTCCTAAGCAGGACATCTGTGCCCTTTCCCCGAGGTCAGGAAACATGGTGGAGTCCAGGGCAGAAAGACTGTAAAAGCTGAAGAAGAGGAAGACAGCAAAATGCTGTCCTCTGGATATGACACAGCCATCACAATCATGAACACACAACAGTACAAGACCTGTACACACAAAAAGGTACATGAGAGCAGAGCAAATGTCCTTGGGAAGAAGAAGGGAAGGTCAATAGGGGGAGAAGGAGGAGATGTAATGGGGACAAATACAATCATAATACGGTGTGTGTGTGTGTGTGTGTGTGTGTGTAAAATTGTCAAAATTTAAATTGGGAAAATATTTATAAAAGAAGCATGTTAATTACATAAGAATATCAGGATAAATAATAGTAGGAGGGCAAAGGAAGAAAAGCAAACAACAGAGGATTCTATATGCAAAATTCACAATAACCACTTGGAAGTACTTTAAATATATAGCTAATAAAACAGTGGAGAGGGCAAAGGGGAAGTACAAAGAAGCGGACCCAGCTGATCACAACAGAAAAACTAATCATGAGGGTTCACTGCTAAGGCCTACTATTTCAATTTTCTATTATTAATAGTCATTATGTTAGAATAGCAATAAAGTCCAATTAAGGGAAAACTCCTGGTCAAAAGAATAGAATTTCTGCCCCAGGTGGAGACCTAACATTCCAGTTGGACAGGCAACAGGAAGGAACATCCTTAGGAAGGAGTGTGCACTTTAAGCCATGTTAAAGAGATGGGCAGAATAATTATTCCTTTAATATGATATTAGACTTTTCTTTCCCCAAATTACCACTGCCCAACGAAGTCCCTCAAGTCACATAAGGTTTCCATGAGGTGTGTTGCCTGTGCCCATGTTTCTGAGTTCTGACTCAAAAAGATACAAGAATTCTCTTTTCTTTGACCTGCCCCTTTCTCTTGGATGTTGGCTGGAACTTAAATATGCTTGTTTGTGATACTTCAGGCTTCCATGTTTTTTTCTCTAAGACTTCTCCCCACCATGGGGCTGCTTGCTGCCATGTAGTGTAACTCACATAGCATGCGATTGTTGTTGGCTTTTCTTCTCTCTTCTGTTCTCCTCATCCAGGCAGATGTTGAAATTTGCAGCTTGCCTGACCTGAGGGTTTTCTTGTGAGCTCAAATGAAATTGTCCTTGAGCTTCCATTTGAGTTCAGTTAAGTTCAATTGTTTTATCAATGAAACTAAGACCCTCAAGGAGGAACCCTGATTTCACTAGTCAACCATTATAAACATGTCTGCCTATATCCCTGTTCCCATCATGCAGACTCTACCTTCTCCAAATTCATGTTTTAAAGGCTCATGATCTCACTTCAGGGCTCTCTGCATCTTATTGGCTCTTCTACAAGCAGCCTCTGACCTCAGCATCTTAGACTTCACCTCAAACGTCAACCGAATGACCAGACTGGCCAGCTAGAAGAAGGGCAGGAACCTGCATGACATCGTCGCAGCCTGGCCCCGTGTCTCCTTTTATGCTCTTGTTCTGTGTCTGAAAAGAAGTGTTTTGTCTTACAGACTTGAACCTGGAAGCAGCAAATGTGCCAAACAATGTTTTAAAAGTGACTCTAGATTTTTAATCTGTATTCTTCCCCCTACATTTCAAACTGTCTAATGCCCACAATCACAGTCAAGAATAGAGCGCACAGAAGCAGCTTAAATCTCTCGCTGCAATTTTATTGGAGAAAATGGAAAACCCAAGCCTCCGGGTCTAACTATGGTGATGAGCAGAGAGGCCAAAATTGAAAGGGGTCCTCTTTAATGCCAAAATAAAAAAATAAAAAAGGCTCTATACTGAAATCAGAGGTGGGTGGGATGAAAATGCATTCACTATTTCCATGGTAGTAGAGGGACAGAGGGTCTTACACAGGCTTCGCTGGGATCTCAGCAAGTATCACAGTCAGCAGGGAAATGATCCATGTGAGGTAAAGCATGAAACTCTGGTCAATACCACATCAGCAGGCTCAAGTTCAAAACCGTCCAGAGTCTAACCTCACAGATTATCTTTTTCCCATGTTTAAACACAGTAACACTTTGGAGGGAAGTCTACACTTGACAATTATCACAACCAAGTTTCAGGGATGGCTACATTGAAACTCCCTTACAAAGCTCATCTCTTCTATAGTAAAGCACCGGAGACCTTAGCAATAAGAATGATTTCTGTTGACTGATGAACAGTGCTCAGGATAAGTACACGGGATAGAAGATTTGTTACAAGCATGAAGATGGACTGTGTTGATGGAGCATACAAAGCACATGCAACCTCTTTTGAAAGGATGGGCTCTACTCACTGAGAGACAGAGCTCAAGGATTTGGGGGAATTCAGGTGAAAACTGGCTCCATAGACTAGCAAAATATCACCAGGTTTTAGATAACATTGACTCTGGCCTTCTGGGTGGCCAGACATCAGTCATTTCCTTTCCTTGAAGAACAAAGGCTGTTTAATTAACAGTTCTGGATTTTCTAATGCTTTCTGTGAGCTATGCTTTCTACTATACTTCACAGGTCTATGTATCACTACCATACTGTGATCCTTCGTGGAGCAATTTCTATGTACCTTGTGCCATGTTATCCACCTGCCTACAGGCCAGCAACACTGTCCTTCCTTCTCTTCTCTGAGCACTTTCTGCTTAGTCCTGTCTGAGAGCCTTTGCTGTTGATACTCTCCCTCCAAGACTGGCTCCTTGTGGGAAAGTTTTTTCTGAGAAAGGCTGTTAAAGGCTCATCTTTACAGATCCAACTCTCACCCAACCCAAATGTTCCTTGAGATCATTTAGAACTCATTCTGCTCTCATCCTGTATATTCAAGCCGTTCAGATTTAACTGACTTCATTGTAATCAACCTCACTGTGCTTCAGACTCCCAGTGTAGTTCCTGGCTACAAGCACAGCTTTGATTTTACTATGTTTCCTATTTTTTCCTTTGTAGAATCATTCATGACTCTGACAAAGAACAACAGAAGAAGAGAGGGGTGATGACCAAATCTCAGGCCATTCTCTGGAAGAAGCAAGGCATTGAAAGCAATGTCCCTGATCCCCACCCTTGTTAGAAGCAATATACAAGTCTTGAGTTATAAGAGTTATTGTGGCTTTGTACACTGCTCTGAGTCAATAACACCAGAAAATAACTTTCTTGGGAGACTCTTATGAAAGATTGGTTAAGACAAAAGTTCCTCACTCATGTTACCATATTGGCTGTGCCATCCGTATACAAAGAAGATGCTCTGTGTTCAGGACTGTGTCTTAGATTGGACTCTCTTAGATTACAACAGAAGATACCAAAAACTCTTCTGGAGTAGTCAGAACTGCTCTTGGGCAAATGACATTAAGAGTTAGTACTGCTTCTTTTAGACAGCATGGCCGCATCTCCTTCTGCCCTTCACTTCTCAGTTAAGCTCATCTCTTCAACAAGACTTTTTCCTTGCCCTTTTCTCAGGGATCCAACTCTTCAGTGCAGACATTCTTAATCCCATTCACCTATTCATTTCCTTTGGGTCAGGAAGCCAGTGGTACAATGTATGACGTATCCAACTCTGCAGAAGAAGACTGTTTTCCTGTGTCACTTCTTTCCATCAAGAGTTTCTGTTTTAATTTTGTTAATTTGCTATATACCCCCATTCTCAAAATATAAAAGTCAGGATTTGTTTACCGTCATATATTCTCTATAGCTCTAGAAAGTGCATATAATATTATTTGAAATACTATTTTTAAATTAACAGTAATACAAACAAATTCTTAAATGTAGATGATAGAAAGATCATAATTAGATAGATGATAAATAGGTAGATACGATATATGATATGGTATGATATGATATACGAGTGTCCATTCTTAATAACAATAAGGATATCCTACCTCCTACACCTTTTACATAAGGGACTGAACCAAGAGGAGATTGTATAACCTGCCCAATGTCACACAGAAGTGAACTGAAAACTCTTGAATTCAAACCTAGACTTATAATCCTCAATCTTTCCTCCTAAACACGATTCCACGCTGTGTCTCTGAAATATGCAAAGCATCTGTAGGAGGCAGAGGCACAAAGCATCCTCATACTTTTAGGACCCAGGCTATCTGAGCAGTTCCCTTAGGAGGCAAATGATTACAGGAGTATATATTACAGTGCTGGAGGTCAGCATCGGGTCCTTGAACATACAAGGCAACAGCTGTACCTCCAAGCAGCAGCTCCAGCCCAGAATATTTTCTAACTATTTTAAGATATTAATGTTTCTTCGATGAGACAAGTTCTGTGTTAGCCTAATAATAGTTCTAACTTCTTAAAATAAGGTTCTGAAATAAAAGCACGATCAACTTATCTTCATAATAATGAAATCTCCAGGAACTTGATTCCTCAACTACCTTCTAGGGAAGAATAGTTCAATTTCATCCAAATGTAAAATTTCTCAGTCAAACAATGCCCTGGCGTGGCCTGTGCTGATTGTTTTGCATCTGCTTATTCATCTCCAGTCATTTCCTCTCCCTTGCCTTCTCTCTTCCCTTTCCCTCTATGTTCCAGACCTCTGTTCTCCTAAGCACTCATATAAACACACATACTACCCTTTCAAACTACATCTTTTAATGGTAAATGCTGAATATAAAACACATAAGTAGAAAGCAATGCTTAGCAACTGAATCTGCAGGGAATCTTTGAGATAGTCTGAGCCCTGGAATTATATAAGTGTACATTGATACTAAACTGATCATCAAATTTCCCAGTTTCAGTTCATGTTCTTCTATAATTGCATATTCAAATTGGGTAAGTAGAAATGTAGGCTAAAGAAACCTACGTATGCACATATATAGCCATTTACAAATACATGTACACCTGTGTTTATGTGTATATAGATAAAATAAGACTCTTTGACTCATTTAGAAAAATTATAGCCTAGGATGGCATATGTCATCTATATCAGTGGCTTTCAAACAGAGTTTGTCAGCCTAGGGTGTCTGTCCCACAATCCAGAAGGTAGAGACAAGAAGTGCTGCTAAAGACTTAAATTAATAAAACAAGCCCTGTTAAATTGAGTTTTCTGTCCCAAATTTTTAACGGTGCCAGGACTAAGAAATCCTGATCTGCACAGTGAGCTGAGGCATGAGATATTTTTTGGAAAGCTAAACTCTTCATTCTATTCCAGGCAACTGAAAGAACAAAAATAGAGGGAAAATATTCTTCCATACGGGAATAATGGCCAATTATCAATAACCAAAACTCATTCTGTTTTGGTGCAAGAAATGTTTACTTTCATTAAAAAAATGAAGCACTTCAGAAATATGAGATAAGCCTGATTTCTCCCATTGAGTGTCCTGGTGACTATTTGTTCTCCTCAGTGTTCAGGGTATTTCCCATAGTGTGAATGAAATATTTGGCCAGATGGTATGGGAAAGATTTTTATCATACTCTCTTAACTTCTGAAAGCTTCTGAAGCTTCTGGCCCTGTATGTTATGTATTTCATATCTGTGAGGGAGGAAATGTGATTTTCTATTTTAGTGTAAACCACCATTGTTGTTTTTAATTATATGTAAATGTCCAAAGGAGAGTAATGCCCACAGTGGTCAGAAAAGGGTGTTGGAATTATGCTTGGAAATAGTCCCATGCATGAGCAGTATATGCTCTGATACTGAGCCATCTCTGTAACCCTTGGCTCATCTTTTTAAACAAAATTATGATAAAGATACATGGCAGTGTAGTCTGCATAAAAGACTAAGGAAAATCTACATTTCATGTTGCATACATACATCACTTTCTACCAATGATGCTAGAACTTTATCTTTTGAGAAAACTTGGAGTGTATTTTTCTCTTTCCTGGTATCATACTTCATCAAAGGTAAGGTGCCCTTGATTCTAAGATTCGGTATTTTTTAGTGTGTCCAAACAAAGGAAAACGAATAGCAAATGAAAATGATACGCCCCCTAGCTGTAAAATGCATTTTGGTTTAAGAAGCACTAAACAGTGAGAATGGCACATCATAGGAAGGATAGAATATACTTCTTCACTGTCCCCACCGTCTCCTCTCTCAAATAAGAGCCGTGTGTCATGTTGCTGTATGTGGCTCTTTCCATAATGATGTAGCAAAGTATATACATTGCACAAGAGGAATAAATGGTGCAAAAAACTAGGTGAAATTTGTGAAAGTTTAAGTTATGTGTATTCTGTGTTTTAATAATTGGAAAAGATTCAAAATGCACTGCCTTGTTTTACTTATAAATTTAAGGGTGGCAAATTACAGGAGGAATTACGATGATTGTGAATTAGCTGCTTTAGTTTATAGGAAATGGTCTTTCCATTTAATGACAGTGTATGTTAAGGGGTTGTGTGTATGTGTGTGCGTGTGTGCGTGTGTGTGTGCGTGTGTAGTGAGTTAGGGAGAAAGAGCAAGAGAGAGACACAGAGAGACTGCCCCTCCTTGAACAAAAAAAGAGAGATCTTCTAACATTGGAGTTAAATTGTGTATCAGCCAGTCTGTATTTCCCATAAACTCTACTGTAATAAAACTAGAGACATCCTGTGATAGCTTTGAGGCACTACGATAGTCTCAGGTATAAAAAAGCAATTCCTTCACTTTCCCTACACTAGATGTAGCATTTTAGGAAGTAAAGTGAGGACTGGGGAAGACTTTCAGCCTAAAACACTAATTTTCTAACTCAAAAAGGTATTTCATGGATCAACCATCCACCTACATGTTTCTATAGATCAAGGCTTTCCCTATAGGAAAACTCTAGTTCAATGAACAAGTGCCACACCAAAGTAGACATTGTACATGGAAAAGAATTGTTACTAAAAGCTAAAAGACAGATAAGGCTGAAAGACCAACAAAGCAAGCCTCACGACTGCATGTGCTATTATCCCACTGAGGAGAAGCTGAATAACCACTGGCCTCAAACTCTTTGGAGCATAGCCCCAATAACAGTGAGCTTCCTACTTAAGTATAACAACTCTCAAGCTGCCAGTGGTCCCAGCGTTCCATTGTACTGTATTCAGCTCAGATACCCTTTCACACACCAGACAGAACTGAAGAGAGAAAACAGACTGGGCCCTATGCTGCTGACCAACTAGGCACAAAATCACATCAACAACACACCTCTAGGCATGCTGGGACATTAAAATATAACCATACAACACAATGTCATTGAAGACTGGAAAGGAGAGCCTTTAAATCTAGACACCGTCTAGCCCACAGAACTATTCTGAAGTTAAAAATAACACTTGGCTCATGCAGAAGTTAGGGCTGTACAATCAGTGGCATGGCTACTTCCCTCTCTAGTGAGTAGAAAATTATAAAAGCACCACTCTTATAATTTGTTTAGCAGTTAGTCTCACTTCTACATCCATTTTCTAGAAAATGGCAAGGTTCTCTGGGACCACAGGAAATATTTCCTTTAGATTGTTAATAGATAACTATAATGGTAAGTTGAAAGCTTACCATTTTTAGAGAGTAGATATAGATATAGAGCCCCGAGATGTGAAAACATTGTAATCTTCAGGGAGTCTATGTGGGATATACTGAGGCTTTGGGGTTCGAAATCTGTGGAACTCTATCCTGGTTTTGATATAGTTCATGGCTCTTTCAAGAGCATGAAACTCAAACCACACTTTTTCTTATTTTGAAATGACATTTCCTTTCCACTAGTTTACATTCCTAGCATTGTACATATTGATTGGATTTTTCTACGCATTATCTGAGCACATGATTATGGCATAGCAATAACCCTTCTCTGAGGTCCTGAACTTATTTCTATCACCCCAGTTTGGGTATCACTTTGGTTATATCCAGTTTGGATATCTGTCATCCACGTTTGGATAAGCCACTTAGGAACTTTGTCCTAGGTGTGTGGAGGCATGTGAAGATCATCAAACCCACTTCACATCTTAATGATGTTCCCACACAGGTAATGCAGCCCAGCTTAAGAGAAAAGCAGGAACTGAAGCAAAGTACTAACTCTAGTGTAGCAGTCTTCTCATTACATGACATACTTGATTGTATGACTCCCAACAAGAATAAACATATATCACTTATTCATAGCAAACATAGTAACTCCAGAAAAGACTGTCTTCCAAACAAATGATAAAAGAAAAGAAAACTCAGCAACAGGAAATGAAGAGGTTGAGAGCTTTGTGTGTTAACTCAGAGACTGAACAAGCATCCTGGGTGGATGATAGAAACTTGATTTGAGCTCTAACGAGCAGCTCACAGCTTGAATACATTGTTCAACTTTTCTGACATTGTAAGTGGTAAATAGTTCTAAGAAGTAAAGGCAGTAGTTCAGATAGAGCAGCGAACCTACAGTGTAAGTGTCCCGAGGCAGTAGTTCAGATAGAGCAGCGAACCTACAGTGTAAGTGTCCCGCTAGTGACGGCCCAGTTATGCTGATCCTGAACTGCCACGAAAGAGCTATACCACTTCCAGGATGTGTCTTTAGCTCTTGGAGTCCCAATTTCCTCAACTTGAAAAATGAGATAAAACTAAATTAGTCCTGAGTCCCTTTCATGTCATCAGGAAAGGGGAAATTCATTGGACAGGGGTGTGTCTCATTGGTGAAGCACATTACTCAGCCCATGAAAGTCCCTGGGCTTAACATCAACAACATATATATACATACACATATAATATTGAGATTATATTTTTATATCAACAATCTTTTCAATATCTTGCACCAGTCCTAAGTACTGGGCAGTTCTAGGCAGCACCAGAAGGATGTTTACACATTTAGCAAAAGGGATTCCAATTCTATTCTAATTCCAATGCATGGCGCTGCAGAAGCATGCCATAGATCTATGTAATGCCCATCTCTAAAGTCTGAAAGGAAGTCCGTGGCCTTGCTCTGGTACTGCGACAGACAATACGTACGACTTTGGATAGTCACGCCTGTCCACTTCTGTCCCCTTGGGAAACAATAGGTAGAACCACCTGGCCCTTTAATAGTTCTTATCGTTGCCACCGTGAACACCTCTTCTTATCTTTAATACAGGTTTGAAGGCCAGGTGGAGGCCACCTGAGTGACAGGCAGTGTCACAGGGGCATAGATTCAGCTCTCTGTGTATCGACTGAGACAGACTAGGTTCTATAGGCAGCTGGGCACACAACAACTGGCTTTACCTTAGCTAAAACCAGTGGTGAATACAGAAGCATTTAAAGAAACAACCTTTAACTGAGCATAGTCAAGGACTATTCCCTTCTCACAAGCCTAGACTCTTTTGCATCTTCAGTCTTTCACCTTGGATGGATGAAAGAACTGGGTACATTGAAACAACATGTATTTTTGGATCATAAGAGAAGATATTCTAGGGGCTGGTAGTGTGGGTCAATAATAGAACCCTTGACTAATATGTGTTGTGCCAGGTTACATCCCCAACATGTGAGAGAAAGAGGGGGTAGTTGGAAAAACAGGGCAGAGTCAGAGAGAAATAAAAAGATGGACAGAGAGGAGAGAGAGAGAGAGAGAGAGAGAGAGAGAGAGAGAGAGAGAGAGAAACAATTCTAAATCCAAATGGACTTCCTCCCTGTCCCACATCTGGTTCTCAGAAATGATCTCATTCATATGAAATAGCTTCCCAGTTTACCAAGTCACCTTTATGAGACAGCATACTAGTTAAAAGCATAATGTAAGCTTACATCTTGACTCCTTTATTCAATAACGGTGTGATCAGTCATACAATTTAACCTTTCTGTGTTCCAGATCCCCTTACTGAAAAAATATGGAGAACAATAACACTGAACTCAGAAGACTGCTGGGAAAAGTTGCCAAGATAATCATACCAAGCAGTTAACACGGAGCTTAACATCAAGTACACAGCACATAGACAAACATCAAGCAAAAGGTGAGAGAGAGGCAGCCAGGGAAGATGGGGAGCAGGGAGAAGAGAGAGGGAGAGAAAAGGAATAGAGGGAAAGGGGTTGATCCCGAGGCTCTCTAAAGGGGATCCTCTAAAGGCTATGGTTCATTGGCTCTAAGTGGCATCTGCTGAGCCCTCTTCTAAGAAAATGCTGTGGCAAGGATTCAAAGCTGGTCTGAGAGCTTACTAATAAGATCCTGCAAGAGCCAGGGGGAATTGAGATTGTCCTGAAAGTAGGAAAGTTGCTGCAGTTTAAGATAGGATCTTCAAAAGAACCGTAAACCCACGGGGGGGGGGGGTTAATGTAGAAACAAAGAGGAAAGGGGGTCTTCATCTGTGCCTTTTCAAGCTTGCCGGCATTAAAGGCTACAGGATTTTATGGTTGTATAATTCCCTAGAGACAATCTACTTCAATTCTCTCAATTGATAAATAAGCACAGGACCCAAAGAGGTTAAACAACTCATCTGAGGCGGTTCTACAGTAAAAGGCAATGTGTCTGACTTTCCTTTCCAGGATTGCCCATGCATTGCTTGTTCCAGCATATTGGTATCCTGTCTCTGAAACGCTAAAGTTAAAGTAAATAAAATAACACATGGAGGAGGGGGTGGAGAGGGGGGAGACAGAAAGAAAGAGAGAAAGAGAGAGAGAGAGAGAGAGAGAGAGAGAGAGAGAGAGAGAGAGAAAGAGAGACTCACTTCTTCCAAGTCCCAAAAGGGTTAAACAATTTTTTAAAAAATAAAATCAATTCCAACCCGTTCTTTGCAGAGTTTCCCGTCAGGGGCCCCGGGGTAAACTCCATCAACCTCAGTTCTCTCCGCATCCCGCTCTACAGTTTCCACCCCCTCCTTTCTGTTCCTTCTTTGCATCCATTCCTAAAAGGCTTCCTCTAGAAGTTCCTCACCCTGAAACTGAGGGGCAACAGTTCTAATCTGAGAGTGCCGGCTTTCATCTGACTCCATCGGGAGAACTATTGAAGTTTCTTCCCAGTTTTCTGCTTGGGTAAGACTGATTCATCCCTCCCCAACTCTAGTAGAGAACCTTCAGATGTGCCTAACAGAAAACAGGAGGAAGACACCAGGAAGGAAAGCCGATGACTAGATGAAGGGGGAAGCCAATAGGAATACTCTGACCAATCTGCCAGAGTCTGGATCCTGGAGATGGCTCTGCTGGTGTGACTCAGTGCTGAGTGGTCAGAACTGCCCAGGGGATGTCACAGGTTTAATTACATGCTCTGGTAGCTGACTAACAGCAGGGTTGCGCTCCAGACTACACTCACAGGAAGTGGAGTGGGCAGAGGCTACCCCAAAGTGGCAGATTCAAAGAATTCTCACTCCTTGTGGCTCAGTCTCTCCCTCTCTCTCTCTCTCTCTCTCTCTCTCTCTCTCTCTCTCTCTCTCTCTTTCTCTCTCTCACACACACACACACACACACACACACACACACACATCTGTTGTTCTTGATTCTGTCTGACGGGCCCAAAGTTCGGGGACACCACCGTTAACCTTCTCCCCTTGTGCTATGGAAGGATTGGGACCAATTGCTACATCCCCGACCCCCTGCCACCCCACCCCGGTGCCACTTCCGCTGCACACCATGAGTGCCTAAAGCAGACAGACACAGGCACTTCTCACCCCTTCCCACATGAGCTTGCCTCCGCATCCCCTAGCCTGAAGTTATGTTCCAAGGCTGGAGAAAGTCTCACTGGCAGACAAGTGTGCTTCCCCAGAGTGCCCATTTAAAAACCAAAGGATGACTCTGCTTGTGCCCATTCCAACCCTCTCCCTACCTGAATTCTGGGACCAGGTTAGGCTGAAGCCCGTAGAAGGCAGCAGAGAGTGTGACCAGCCACCCAGGCTTGTAACTCCCATTCTCGCACTCCAGATAAGGTGGAGACCACTTGACTTGGCTCCTGTCCCCTCCAAGCCCATCCCTGCGCCGCCAGCTGTGACCCAAGCCCCGTGGCCCCTGATTGGAGCCGCGGCGGTGCAAGTGGGGCCTCCACTTTCGCCGAAGCCCGTGGAACCACTCGGTCTCTAGAGTGGCGTTGGCCAGGTGGTGAGCTGAGGAGGACAGGTCCTGCAGCAGGACGCGACTCTCCTCGCGGGTGGCCTGAAGGAAGACCTGCGGGGCGGGCGTGGACAGCGACTCGGTGCTGAAGGTGATGGCTGCCCGGGAGATGCTGGGCTCACCCTCCAGGAGACTTCGCACCAGAGCCTGATACCACTGCAGGTCATCCTGCACGGTCTGCTCCCGAGACTTATTGCTCTGCAACATCATGTTGAGGAAGTTGGTGGCGTGTGTCAGAGTGTCCAGCGCCCCGTGCAAGGAAGGATGGGAGCTGGCTAGGGACGGTGACTTCCCCGGCAGGCCCGCCAACTCGTAGCGGCCTGAGCAGTTGGCTCTCTTCAGCTGGTGGAAGTCCCCAGTGTAGAGGTAAGAGGCCACGTCCATGGGCACCTCCTCGGCTAGTTTTTGTGCCAAGACTGTGCCGTCGGTGGCGCGGCTCCAGGGAATAGAAGGGTCCGAGGCAGAGGTTAGAGGCAGCTGCTGACTGTGCTGCTTCCCCTTCGGGGTCCTCTCTCCAGGGGAATCTGGCCGTCCCGGAGGGTCGAGGCTGGCACCAACCTCTCTCAATCCCAGATGAGCAAGCAGGAGGCAGAAGAGTAAAGAGCAAGCCATGGCTCCCATCTGTCTAGCACAGAAGAGAGGAGATAACCGGAGGAGTCACTTTGTAAATCTTGGTCCTCAATTTATCACCAGTAAGACTTTTAGGGGAGAGGCTTCCTTCTTCTCCAGGTGGCGCCCAGTCCAGATGGACTTTAAAATAAGAATGTTCTGAAATTGGCCCAGCTGGCTCAGCTGCTGTCACAGACCAAATCACCTGTAGCAATGCTGGCTGTGCCCGGCTCCACAATGGGTCGGCTCGGGATTACGCACCTCGCAGCCTTGAGCCAAACAGGTTACATCCCCGGCAGCTATAGTTAGCCCGCTTACGTCTTTCTGCTCAGCCGCTTCCACAGCCGCTCTCATTGAGATGTGTTCAAGAGCTGATGCTGATGCTGCTGATGCTGCTGATGCTGCCACCGCGGCCGCCAAAGACGCTGCTCCATCATCTCACCCTTGGCAGGTCGTTCCCGCCTCCCGGCTCTGGCCCCTCCTCGACCCCTTCGCCCCGAGATGGAAACAAGCACACAGACCCACGCCGCGAGCTCAGCGGCGAGTCCCAAGGAACCAAGGTTTTCTTTGAAGACGTTCGTGTCTCTGGAGTCCAGACAGCCAGGCAGCTGGTTAACTGGAGCCTTTAGGCTTGGCCACAAACCACACCGCTGCCTCTCCCTGCTCTCAGATGAAACCAGTTTAAAGAGACAGCTTGGCCGCAACCAAACCCTTGTAGGGCGGCTTCAAGTCGTCTTGTGCCCTGTTTGGTCGGCGCCTCTGTCAATCAGCTGACTGCCATTTGTTGGCTGGGGCGGGAGCTGTCCAGTGCTGAACCCGAGGAGAACTGAGGAGGCGGAGGAGGAGGCGGCGGCGCTGCTTTCACCCACTAGTGTTCCCTGATGACTCGGAAACCTGCAGGGGTGGAGAGGAGTGGGCGGGAAAGAGGGGAGAAGCGGCGCTTTTGGTGACTGAGAGCGAAGGAAACTTGAACTACTGAGGAGGAGGAGGCTGTTGGCATCTTGCTTGCTTAGTTAAATCAGCCCTTTCTTTTTTGCCTGGAAAAGAGGGAGAAGAGAGTAGTTTTCATTTCTACTGAAACTGGGGAGGAGGGAACGTAGGATGGAAACGTGTCCTTCTTAGCATCTGCTCATTTTTTTAGGCAAATTATCAAATTCTCTTCCTTGTTGTTGGTTAAGGAAATGATTAAACCTGGCTTGCCAAAGATGGTCTTAGCTGTGAGAGAGTAATGGAGACATCTACTGGCTGAGCGTCAAAGAAAAACAAATGTCATATTTAAGGAATCTCGTCTTCGGGGCTAGGATGGAAGGGGAGCTCTGACAATAAAGATGTGTGGAGAGGGACACAAACAAGAATTGAATGTTGTAGACTGTGACGGAATGAGGATGAGAAAGAATGAATCTGTGGTGTGTGGGATACAAAGTCACTGTCAATGAGTTACTGGAATTGAAAAACAGCTCAGACTTCAAGGGAGGGCTCCTCCCTTGAAGAAATGTGTCAGCTCCTTAAAGAATTGGGAAGGCCCCTAACCCACCTGGCTGTATCCCTCGAAGCTTCCCCTGGCATTTCCCTGTTGCATCTGCACTTTCTAAATGCACCTCCACTTACCAATTCCTCACGAAGACGCAAGTAGAAAATCCCAGGTTTATTTTAGTTCCCAGCTAACAAAAAATGTCACTCATGCCAGTCCAAGATAGACTTACTGTACTATGTTGTTTTGTTCTTAGGCTATTCTGTGTTTCTATCATTATATACTGATGGATAGAAAAATGTTTAGCTCTTAGTTTTGCACAGTGGGTGTCCAGGATCAGGCAGTCCCTGATTTGGACGACTGGAGATAGCCTTCTGGAGAACATGGAAGACAATATGATGCTCATTAATATATTGAAGAGGGAGAAAGAAGCCAATTGGCATGATGGTAAACTTCAAGAGAAGAGCTAGCAGGGTTTACCACAGTCTAGTCACACAAAGCCCACTAACTCTCAGCACTAGTGAGAGCAGAGTCTCCACAAACCAATTGCCTTTCACTAGGTCCCCCTGCTTAACGTTTTACCATATCAACACCTCCACACTGAGGCCAAAGCTTCTAATGAAGGAACATTGGGAGTACTATCCACCAAATAATAGCAACTTCTAAGTACTGGGATGTAAGAGACAAAACATCTTCTCCACCACAATCATGGCAGTACATTGAATATCTAGAACACTGCTGGCACATAGTAGGCTCTCATTATTTGCTTGGTAATTAGTGAATGAATGAGAGGATGATGAATCTAATTATCCTTTCTCCATGAGATGAGTTCTGCTCAGTAATCCAGAGGTGAAGGCTTTTGGAATAGGACTTAGCAACCAATTTTCTCAGCTGTTGTACATGGTTTCCAAGTAAACTTTTGTAACTTTATGAAAATAATAGTTATTTGATTTGTATTTACTTCTAAGTAGCTTCTGTGTTCATATATGTCCTAGTTAGGGTTACTTTTGCTATGATGAAACGCCATGACCAAAAGCAAGTTTTGGAGGACATAGATTATTTGGCTTACACTTCTACATCATAATCCATCATCAAAGAAAGACAGGAAGGAACTGAAACAGGGCAGGAACCTGATGCAGGAGCTGATGCAGAGGCCATGGAAGGATGCTGTTTACTGGCTTCCTCTTCTTGGCTTACTTAGCCTGCTTTCTTATGGAACCCATGACTATCTATCTTCCCAGGGATGGCACCACCACAATGTTCTGGGCATACTCATATCAATCACTAGTTAAGGAAATGCCAGCTTGCCTATAGCCTAATATTACAGAAGTACTTTCTCTTTTGAGGTTCCCTCTTCTCTGATGATTCTAGTCTGTGGGAAGTTGACATCAAACTAGCCAGCATAATATCTGACTCTTTACTTTGCAACTTATGCTCTTATGCTAAGTAGAAGTATTTTCAGTTTATTAGTCTGTTATATCAGATGTGGCAATAATTACAGATGAAATTTCTCTTGAATATATTGTGGTATTCTCTGTTTTTGCATTTATTTAACTATCTAAAAGCTTAAGTGTAGTTTCCTCAGTGACTATTTCAGAAAACCTATAAAACTTATTTAAAATTCTCTAAAGTTCTTCCTATCTAATTTAAAAGAAAGGTATTTATCATCAGTTGCTCCTTTATACAATTAATTTAGTTCCACAGAATAATCAAAAGACCTGAGCATTGGCTCTATCATTGTTTTAAAGAAATATATGTGGAGGTGAAGAGATGCTTCTTCAGTTAAGAGCACTGGGTACTATTTCAAAAGACCCAGTGTCAGACAGCAGAGTAGTGCTGGCCCTGGTCAAGGGGGAGTAGGTGAGCCATCAAGGGAGAGATAGCCCCTCTACCTCTGCTGTGAGGTTACCTGGGGATGGGGGGAGATGCCCTCTTCCCCCTCACCCCTCACTACCTGAGGCAGTTGGGAGATTGGGTGACCTGGCCCTGCCCCTCAATGGCTGCAGCACTCAGGAGAAGGGACCCTGCACCTTGCCTGGCCAGCAGAGTAGGCTAACCTTCATGGAGGGGGCACAGGTGAGCCAACCTCAAGAGAGATAACATGAGCGAGATGGCCCAGTCACTCATCAAGCATGAGGTAGCATGAGTGTGGGGTTGATGCCCTTCCCCATACCCCCTTGGCACCTGCAGCAGCCAGGAGAGCTGGCCCTGAACTCATGAGAGCATAAGAGCTATCCCTCCCCCTTTATTGGCTGTAGCACTCAGGAGAGTAGGCCCTG
>JADRCH010000277.1:1694408-1716274 GCA_019843965.1 Rhynchomys soricoides
TATCCCTCCCCCTTTATTGGCTGTAGCACTCAGGAGAGTAGGCCCTGCTCCTTGCCTGAGCAACAAAGTGGAGCTGGTCCTGATGGTGAAGACACAGGTAGGCTAGACCTAAAGGAGTGAGAGTGGGAGGGTTAGCCCAATCCCTCATAGGCTGCAGCACTTGGGAGAGTGAGCCCCACACCTTGACTGGGAAGCACAGTGAATCTTGATCTGTAAGCATGGGTATGAGAGAGCCAGCCCCAAGGGCATGAGAACAGGAAAGCTGAGCCTGCCACCTGCCTATGGTAGTATTGGGTGGCCTAGCCAGAGCAGTGCTGGAGAGCTCTCTAGTGGGGCAGACAAAGAAGAGCTGGCACACCGACCATCTCAGCTACCACCCAGGCCCAGATATAGGGCTCTGAGTTGGCCCATCCCAAAATTTATATAATCTATGAACAGTTGGAATGCATAAAAGGGACAGTCCTGCTGCTCCAAAGCTGCAGGATCTCCATGACACAGGGCAACAACAGGATAACAAGGAGGAGTCCTAATGAGAATGTAATGTTGATGGTGTTACTATAACTTATACTTTTCAAAACTTTACTTTAAAAGGTGTACTTAAATGCTTTACCCTCCCTTCCATCCCACCACCCACCAAAGGTAGTGGAAAGGAAAGGTTAGAAGGGCAAAGGAGAATGTGGACCTGTTTAGAAATAGTTCTTTGTAGTGAATCCAATCTGTGTTGTCAGGATATCCGCAGTTCAGGCACACAAATCAGCAATGGTAGTTCAATCCAGAAGAAACCATGAGGCTCTGCTAATCACCCAAGTCCATAGAAGCAGCAAGAAACTGACAGAACACCACCAGAAGTTCTTGAGTGGTGTTTCTCTCTATGAAGTTACAACAAGCAATGACCAGCATAGGGTTGCAAGGCGAACCAATATCACAAAGCAATACCAGCAAAGACCAGCATCAGCAAAGCCCAATGATGACCAGCATAGAGCAGCAAGGCGAACCAATGCCACACAGCATCATCCACTGTCTGTTGGGTTATACTTATACTCTTTCCAAACATCACATGTTCTCTCAAGCATCTGCTCTAGCAAAACATCACAGTCCCTTTTTCCAGGCTGCTTTCTGAAAAACACCACATGTCTATTCTCAGCAAAACATCCTCCCACATGTTGGCTTCAGAAAAAAAAAAAAATCTTCTCATATGTCAATTTCCAGAAAATCATCACATGACACAACTGAGTCTCAAGAGAAACCAGAAATTTCTGCTTCAAGTCACAGAAGTCAAAGATCTCAAACCAAAGCAATGACTCATTGCAAGGAACATTTGCAAGTGAAGATGTGTAGACAGAGAGATATACTGTGGGACACACTGTGACACCTGACAGCTTTCACAATAAGATACTGTCTATACTTTATTTCTGTTATTACTGTTGTGTGTGTGTGTGTGTGTGTGTGTGTGTTATTTTGGGGGATAGGTTGCAAAGAAAAGGACAGATATGAGAGGACAAGGAGATGAGCAGGACTGGACTGCATGATGTGAAACTCATAAAGAATCAGTAAAAAGAAAAAAAGAACCAGCTTCATTTCCCAGCACCTATATGGTGGTTCACAACAATCTGTAACATTTAGGGGATCTGGCATTCTTTACTGGCCTTTGCCAGTACCAGGCATGCACAAGATGCACATACATACATGCAGATAAAATATTTAGGCTCATAATATAAAGTAATCTAAAAGAAATTTATAAATATAATAATATTTCATATAATAATGATAATATAATAATAACGCAATTTGGCTTGGTTCAGGGATGCATGCCTATAAATAATCTTAGCTTCAAGCAAGAGTATCACATGCTTCAGACCAGTATGGGCTCTACAGAAAACCTTTATCTCAAAAACCCAGTGGCTGGGGATATGGTTAAGTCTTTGCCTCACATGCCCAAGGCTCTAGATTTGATTATAGCACAGAAAAAAAAAAAAAGAGCTTAAGAGAAAATGTGAAATTATTGTCAATGATACATTTGATTTTGTCCCATATATTGACATCATTTTTTATCATTTAAATAAGTACACAATATAAAATTATTTACAATCTATATAGCAGTCTCATTAAGTCTTCAATATCATGTGTATTTTATGTTCACAGAACCTGGTATCTCACACTAGCCTCAATGAGCCTCCTGTCACTAGAAACTACCATGAAGCACAGATCTAGAAAACAGTATTGTAATTCAGAACATTGTAGAAAAATCTAGGTCCCATCAAGATAAGACTGTTCAGATCCACATGCTGTAGAATGGTCCATTCAATAGACCAATAGTAAAGGTGACTGAATAGAACAGTGCTACATTTCAGAGTCCATCAGTGGAGGAAATAATTTCCCCAAAGCTCTCATTCGAAAACATGATTTTAAAACCACTAAAAGCAGATAAAAAAACTCCTACCAACTCACAGAAGGTACAAAATTACTTTAGTTCAGTAAACATTTAGTGAACCTCTACTAATTATCAAGCCTGGTACTGAATTAAAGCAGGTGCAACACCTGCCTTCCTGGCCATCATGCTCAGGTGGATGCACAGAGGCAAATAAACAAGGCAATTCCACACTGTGATGAGGACAGTGAAGAAATACACACTGTGAAGTGATAAAGAGCAGGAAGTATGGACACAGGTAGCTTCTTGTATGAAGAGATAAACAGAAACAATGAGCCAGAAGAGATGACACTGAAGAGTAGGGAGACTAACTAGACAGTTGTAAATGAAGTGGGAGAGGAGAAAACTTACCTTGCTAGAAAGTGGGTATGAAGGCACTAAGACTACGAACACTCTCTCCTTACTTAACAAGATTAAGACATGGAAGACAATCCCTGCAATTGGCTGAAGTTCATGTAAGTATAAAATCTCTCAGCAATACAGACAAAAGGAAAATCACTTTATAAGATATTTAAGACAATAAATGAGTGTAATATGAATGTATCCCACCCCCAACCCAGTTATATGCACATAATTTATAAATGTAACTATCCCTGTGCCCACCTCAAAATTAAGAATTAAGTTGTCTAAACACACATTAATACTAGGTGGGAGTTTTTGAACAATAGATACCAGACTTGGAGGCACAGTGTGAAAAGGCCCAAGTCTTTTATGTCACAGCCTGAAAGGCCAATCTAACTGTTTAAGAACAAGTTTTCAGTGACGAGACAACAATATATAATGGAATTCCAAGTTAGTCATTGTCTGTTCATGATTCGTCACTACTTTTAGAAGGAAGAAGGGCCTAGAAGCACAGCTCAGAGGTTAAGAGCACTTGCTACTCATCCAGAGGACCAGAGTTTGGTTACCAGCACCCATGTCAGGTGGCTCACAACCACATCAAACTCCAGTTCCAGAGGACCCAATATCCTCTTCTGATATTCATAAGTGCCTGGACATACGTGACATGCACGAGCACACGTGCATGCACACACACACACACACACACACACACACACACTCACACTCACTCACAGGAATAAAATTAATAACAAAGGAAATCCTGGAAAGAAAGGTGTAAACTTAGTGTGTCTTTTGATAAAAAATTGAAGGGAGGTTAAAACGGAATAATGTCAGATTTTACCGGAGCAGGAGAGGTAGGTATGTGTCTTAAGGTTTTACTGATGTGAGCAGACACCATGACCAAGGCAACTCTTATAAGGACAACAATTAATTGGGGCTGGCTTACAGATTGGGAGGTTCAGTCCATTATCATCAAGGTGGGGGCATGGCAACATCCAGGCAGGCATGATGCAGGAGGAGCTGAGAGTTCTACATCTTCATCTGAAGGCTGCTAGTGGAAAACTGACTTTTAGGCTGTTAGAATGAGGGTCTTAAAGCCCACACCCACAGTGACGCACCTACTCCAACAAGGCCACACCAACTCCAAAAGGGCCACACCTTCTAATAGTGCCACTCCCTGGGCCGAGCATATACAAACCATCACAGTATGTTTTTAAATGCTTGAACCCTGTCTTAAGTTGTTCTTAAAAGCAAGAATTAGAAAGTCAGGTATAACAAAGAAGTTATTAGATTGACAGTTGGGACACCCAGTTCTGATTGATCTTTCCTTTATCTAACCATGTGACCTTCACAATTTACTCAAGCTCTCTGGGAGCTTTGCCTCTTCTGTAAAGAAGGAGTGATGTAGCAGATACATTTCTACAGCTGAACAGTTGCATCTGAATGAGAAACAGCATGGATATATTTTCCAGGAATTCATGGTTTTTAACAACCCTGTATTTACAAGGTAGATGTTACTTTTAATTAAATAATGCTGAAACTTAGTAAATAAAGTGGCATGACCCCAATAAAATTTTCAGAATAGGCACATAAAACTACAGAGACACAGCAGTCTCTGAATATAACACAAACTGAGAAACGGGCTGCCTCTGCCTGGTCTTGCTGAGAGTCTCTGCTTCCCTAAGTGTATCTATCCTATGCTTGGGTCTCATTTGCTCATTTGCAAAATGATGATTGCAGCCTTTGTGATCTAAGACTGGTGGTTTTGAAATTTCTGCATGAAAAAGTGTCTCTAGAGAACTCTGATCTTGTGAGTCTGGCAGGACTTGAGAACCTGCATTTTAATAATGTAAGTGGTTCTAACATAAATGCTCCACTGAGCACATGTTGAGGAATACTGCCTTGAGCCTTGGAAAAATCATCCTAAGATTCAGGAAGGAGGATCTGGGAAACACAAAGCCTTGGTACAGAACTGAGACTAAAATGAAACCAGCCCAGAATATTGTCTTGTTATAGTCATGGGGTGCTCACTGTAGCCAAGCATTATCCTGAGGATTTTACATAATTTAGCCCAGTTAATCTTCATTACAACAATATGAATTTGGGGCTGCTACATTTTACAAGCAGGAAACAATAACAACAACAATACAATGAATTGCCCAAAGTAATACAGCCATCTGGCTCCAAATGTCAGGCTTTTAATCATGAGACCAGTGGCTCTTAATTGACAATAAGCGCAGGGCTCACCTGAAATGTTTTTAAAAACACACTGCCCAGATGGCTGGTTGGTGGACCTGGAGTGGAGCCTGAGAGCCAGTAAGTACTCCTAGCACTTTCCTAAGTCACTCTGGTACTGCCAGTCCAAGGGCCACATTGTGGGAGCAACTGTCTTACACCACGCTTATCGCCGATATAAACTCTACGTTCTGTGTTCCTTTCCCTCCACTCCAACAAGCATGATTTATAAACAACTTAAAGGAGGAACGTTCTATTTTGGCTTATGGTTTCAGAAAGGTCAGTCTGTCACAGTAGGGGAGGCATGGTGTAATAGATCAATCCTTGTCATAGCAGCCAGGAAACAGAGATGGGTATACAAAAGTGAGTCAGGGCAAGATGCTCCTCCCCATGATCTAGCCACTTTCTATAACTGGGCCTCATCCCCAGCCTTTTTCCCCCTTTCAAAACTTACATATTATGAAGTGCTCGATCCATCCAATAGGCCACACTCCTAATTACCTACTGCCCCCCTGAAACACCCTCAGAGTAGCCTAGAAGTGTGCTTATCAGACCCCTTAGGCATTTCTTGATGTGTTCAAGTTAATAGGGAAGAGTAACTATTAGGTGTACACACAGTGTTCTGTGCATTCTCACACAGAAAGAGCAGGAAGTCAACACCAATGGGTATAAAGATGCTAGAAACCTAAGGGGAGGAAAATCCGGTCTATTTTCAATTTAGGAAGCTTACTGTGGATGCTTATGGTTTTGCTTCACAGTTTGTTCTCCTCTGCCTCCAGCTTGCCCTTCCATCTCTGCCTCCAGTCAACCTCCTCCTACCATGTTGTCTTCTCTGCTTTTCACTGTGAAGAGCAAGAGCTTCTCACACTCCCATAAAGTGTAGTTTTAAACCAAGGAAGAAAGAAAGAAACAGTACTAAGTACAGCTAACTGCAGAGTCACTCCAGCCACTGACACCAGTTCCTCCTAAGCTATGCCCTGCCTCTAACAGGTCTGCAACCCTCACAGCCCTTAAAGACCTTCCCAAGCACAGAAGTCACCATGGCATGGTATTTAGGTAGAAAAATCCTGAACACACTAAGGCCAAGCATTTATCAGATTTTACCAGTGTCATGACCCATGACACTGACTTGATACTCAACAGTACAGGAAAAGGTTAGATAGATAGATAGATAGATAGATAGATAGATAGATAGATAGACATTGACTGACTCCATTTCTCATCAGGAGTGAGAATGGCTCCAAAAAAATTTAAAATAATATTTACAAAATAAGTAATTTGTAAAAGGTGAGAGGGGTTTGTGGATAGTGAGAGATGAAAGAAGTGGATTATTGTTTCTTTGCTCAATTTTGTCTGCTTCAGCTGATGAGGGAGGCAGCTCTTCCAAATGTCTCTTCAATCAGAGTTCAGTGTTGCCTCCACCAGCATATCACCTTGAACATGGGCATAATCGATTACATTGTGGTCAGGTGGGATGTGGTTTTCTGTCTTAAACACAGGAAAGTTGATGTGTTAGTACAAAGTAGATGATATAAATAATGTTTTTTTTAAAAGATTCATCTTGACCCATTGCTTGAGAGGTTTCAGTTGTAGTCACTGGATTCCATGTCTGTAGGCCCGTAGTATCATCATTGTACTGGAAGCATATGGAAGACATTACTGACCTTGAGCAGGGGTAGATGCCAAAAGGCAGAAGGCAAGTTACATCATTCATGATCCCAGGTGCCTAATAGTCTCCAACTATGCCTCAACTGCTCACCATGTTCTAACAATACCACCACATTTTATGATTTCATCATGGGATTAATCCATTGATTCAGACAAAACACCTAGGATCTAATCACATCCCCCAATTCCATCATCTGACAACAAAGACCCCTCTGTATGTGAGTCTGTGAGGGATTATTTCATATTTAATAATAGTGGATAAGAATGGCCTACATGATATATGTGTGTCATCTTCATACAATGACAAAGACAATCTCTCAGCCATGAAGAGCAGACATTTAAGAGGCAGCATGAATAAGTCTGGAGGATTTTTTGTAGGAAGCATGGAAAGACAAATACCACATGGTCTCACATTCAATGGTGTTTGCAGAACATGCCTTTGGGACCTCATTAGGATCAAAATGAAGTTATGGGGTGGAAGCCTTCTTGACTGATGTCTTTATAGGAAGACAAAGAGAGACTCAGGCTAACATCCTCATTCTATGTCTTCATGTAATACCCTGAAACACCTTAGGACTGTAGGTTCCTACCAGCAAGCCAGACCTCACTTCACATAGTCACCCCATCTTGGACTACCAGTCTTCACAACTACTCACTGGATAAACCTTTATTTTTAATAGATTTTCCCACCTTCAGTAGTCAGTTATAGCAGCAGAAAACATTCTAAAACACCAAAACGGTATTTCCTAATCCCAGTCTCCCTTGGCTAACAATCTTTTTTATAAGAATTTTTCACCCTACCACTTCACCATTACCTCCTAAGAGTCTCCAGAGCTAACCAAGTTATTCTAACAAAGCTGACCTGATTGCATTGTTAGTAGCTAATTCCATCTACTGGAGAAAACATCTGTAAGCAATGCGTCCTCTCTTAAAACATTTCAACACTATCAACTCTCCAGCACCTTTCCATATGTGATAGAATGACTCTGTGCATGGAAAGATACTCTGCCTCATTAGCCACAGTGAGATTTCACTTCATACTTGCAGGGAGAACCTCAACAAACAAGGCAGATGCTAGAAAATGCTAGTGACGGGATGGAGCATCAGGGGCCTTCATATATCTGAAGGGAACATAAGGAGGTACAACCTAACTATCTAGAAAACAGCCATAGCTCAGAATGTTAAACAAAAACTACCAGATGACCCAGATGTGGAAAAGGGATGCATAAGTAAGCTCCAGAAGATAAAGTTCATGGAAGAAGACATTGCCTATCCAGGCCATAGAAAAGATGAGGCTTAGTCTGTCTAGGAACAGCAAAGTGAGCATGTTAGTGTAGACCAGGTAATGAGGGATAGAAAAAGATAGCAAAGATCTAGTGCTGTACTGACTTGTGGGAAGGCACTGGGGGATTTACACAGGACTGATAAAAGTTCTGGGCTGCTACTAAAGTAAAGAAGTACCAGGGCCAAGTAGTGCTCAGCAAAGCATGATGGGTATTTTTCTGGAGGCACCATGATGGTTTGCAGCAGGCAGTGTAGTTGAGAATTGCACAACAGGACTGTCATTTTCTGGTAATGAATGTTGCCCATCAATGCCCAGTGTGTATTAGAGACAAGTAAGGTTGCCTTGCTACAGGGATAATATTAATATAGGAAGCAATTTCTGCAATTCTATCTAGAAATAGAATCCTAATTGAAAAGGTTTTCATATCTTTTTAAAATAACCATTGCTACATAGTTATATAAAACATTCCTATACCAATTGAAAAATGAACAGAATACACTAATAAACTTTAAGCAAAAGCATGTGTGAACAATAAGCAATAAGCAAGTGACAGAGTGTTCATCTTCGTTACTAAGTAGAAACACAAGTTAAAAGCACAGTGAGGTACAAGTTTGGTGATTGGTAAGAATCTGAAAGCTGAATATTGCCACGTTGCCAGCACTAGCTGTGAGAGAGATGGAAAAGATGCCTATGCCCAATGTCTCCTTAGTGTTGCCAGTAGGACACAGCATTAGCGTGGTTATTTTGGAAACTAGGTTAGCATTATCTTACAGCACCAAGCATCCACCTTCTCTATTGCTGGTCACTTCCATTTTTGACATGTATACAAAAGAAACTCACACATTCCTTTGATGAGTGCAAGAGTATCAACTGCACCAGCTCTAGAAATAAAATCTAGAAGCAACATAACCATGTATCAAGAAGGAACGCTTAAACTGTAGTGTATGCAGCAGAACAGAAGATTGGGAGCCAGGGAGATGCTAAACCTGTTGGGTAGAATGAGGTCTGATGCTGGCACAAATATGACCATGAACAGGATAAAAATGTCAGACATGTCCTAAGTTTTAGTGCCAGGCGGTGGACTTACAAGTGTTCATTTAAAACAAATAAATACATAAATAGCTCAGATCATGAACTGAGAAGGGAAGAAATTTCTGGCAATTTTTTTCCCAATGGCTCTGACACCAGACACAATTTGCATTCACTGTGTGACAGGTCTTCACCTCTTGCATGGAGCCTGGCCTCACAGCCCAGCAATACATCTGTGGAAGGTGCTGTGCTCTGACAAGGCTCTAGGGAGGTGTTGAGATCGTGAAAGGTTTTGCTTCTGTGCCCTCTTTAAACATTAACGATAGCTGTCAATCATCATCAATGTGCCTAAGACTTTGCTGAGTCCCCAACACTGGTCCACTTCAGGCCAAAAGCTTAAATTTGTTTTCTCGGGCTGAACTCCTTCCCTTTCTCGCCTGTGTCTAAACTTGGGTAGTCTATCTCCAGAGCACTATTTCTGGGCCTCCACGTGTCTCCTCCAGGACCGTCTGGCTGACCCACTTTCCCAATGGAGCAACACGGTCCTCTATCTGATGCTCAGGCAGTGAACAGAAGGCCGAGGAAATGAGAAGCTGTGTCCCCACTGAGGACAGCTAAGCTCCCCGCATGGGGCACACAGCAAGATCACAGAGGCCCTGCAGAATTCTCCAGAAAGCCAGTTCTGATCAATGACAGAGCAGCACGGTCCCAGAAGAAACATTCCTAGGGTATTTTTTAGCACAAATAAACAGTAATATGGAAATGAGAGAAAACCACAGATTTAATCTAGTGTACATAGCAATTACATTATGATGGTTACAGTATCTGAAAACTGGGTAAAAACAGTAAAATAGTAAGGATTTACATATTTGACAATAGCGCTTTATTGCTTTCCTCAAGGGAAAAAAACTAAGAACGAAGTTTCTGTGTGTATTCTCTCCCTTTAGGGCAGTCACTGGTCTGTCCTCTGCTGACAAGGACTTAAGATGTGAACTCAGACAGGGTCACTTCCCACTGTCACTAAAAGAAGATAGATGCTCCCAGAGATGTGAATTTCAGTGCTCCTTGGAAGTGAAAGCTGCCTGGTCAGACCTCTGATATCAAGAGCAACTCTCCCAGCAGGGTTTTTCTTTAACATACTCAGGAACTGTGGGGCTGGAGGTGTGCCTCAGTGCACAGGTTTGATCCCCAGTGCTTCAAAATAAAAAGAGAGAAACTGTGCACACCAGTGGTCACCCTGGGAAAGAAGCACAGCCAGATATTCAGTCTAGAAAGCCAGCCATGAGAATAAAATCATTCTAGATCTTTGCCCGATGTGAAGCTTCTTCTGCCCTGATTATTAAATACAGAGTAAAACTTAAAAGTGAGAAGCAGACAATCTCTAATACACAGAGAGATAGAATTCAGACAGCAGTTCTGTGACTGCCATAAGTTAGTCTCTGAAATCAAGCTGGAAGTAATAGAACAAGTAAATCTTGGGAGAAAATAAAGATTAGAGCAATAGAAATATTGATAGACACGCTAGGTAAAGGGGGGTGTCTCACAGGGTCCTAGCTCTAGACAGACTGCAGGCAATTAATGGCTGCTGGGAGAGAAAAATGAGCAACTCCTCCTAAGAATAAGACCCCTGACTGGTTACCCAATGCAAAGTGGTCACTCCTCTAACCAAATGTACACACACCCGCAACAAATGCATTGTGTGTCTGTGTGTGTCTTTGTGTGTCTGTGATAATAAAAGAGGCTATTGTGTGCTGCAAATATATATTAATTTAAAAATGTATTTTTTTAGGGCCAGGAAATTCTTCCCCCCCACCCCCACCTCCAAAGACAGGATTTCTCTGTGTAGCGCTGGCTATCCTGGAACTCACTCTGTAGACCAGGCTGGCCTCAAACTCAGAAATCCATCTGCCTTTGCCTCCCAAGTGCTGGGATTAAAGGTGTATACCACCACTGCCCGGAAGGAAATTCTTAATGACATTGCCTGATGATTTCTGAATTACTATTACTAAAAGTCACTGCGGAGTTCTCTGCAAATTATGATTAAGCTGTTTTATGTCTAGTTTGTTGGTCTTGTATTACAGTGTCTAGGGAGGAAGGTGGGTTTGGAGCCATCACCAGGCAGATCACTGGGCCACAGCACTGTAAAGGAGGAGTTTGGTATTAAAAGGGGACTTCGATCTGGATGGAAAGTGAATAAATAAATTAATTATTGGGGCAAAAGTTAAGAAGACATATCTTAAAATAGAAATAAATAAAATGATGAATCAAAATGGACATACCCGCCTGGGCATAATACACCCACTGACAATGCATCCACCTACCTGTATATAGTATACCTACTAAGTACTGCACCTACTGAATGCCTCTTTTAGAATTGTTTTCCAGTCTTTAAACTCTTCGTCTGAGCAGCTGAAATAAAATTGTGGGTCATGGATCCATTTCCTCCTCAGAAAAGGACCTCCCGTACTCTTTCCTCTCTGAACCAAGGTAAAAATCCTCCAGAAAACGCAAAGGAAAAACAAGGAACTAGAAGAAGGCAGCCCCGGGGAGGTGGTCCAGCGTCATCGACATCCAAGACCTTCCTCCTGACAGCCTTCAGCTGTCTGTCTAGTTTGGTTTAGTTTGGTGGGGCAGATTCTTGCTATAAGAGTGATCGGGCGTTAAGTGCCAATCTCAGAGGAAATAGCTGGGAAAATAATTGAGCGATTGCACACTGTGTGCCATGCCAACCTGTGGTCCAGCTGCATAGGAGCAAGACCAGAAGCTCTTATGTAATAGTCTCTGAATGTAACTTGGGGCCTGTTTTCATACACGCTGTGCAGGTGGGCTGAATTTACAGGTGATAGTTGTGGCCACACGTCTCATCATCCAGACCGACTGGTTCTTCTCATTGCTGTTACAGCTACTGAGGTGATGTGTCAGAGTGCAGCATGTGACTAGTTAGGGTAAGTCTGCCAAGATCACACCCTGTGTATCTAAGCTTCATATCGCTCATTCCAAGCACTGGGGAGCAGAACCGGTGGTTGAATTGGGAAAAGCTGGAAGAAGCTGAGGAGGAGCGTGACCCCATAGGAAGACCAGCAATCTCAACCAACCTGGACCCCCAAGATCTCTCAGACACTGAGCCACTAACCAGGCAGCATACACTAGCTGATATGAGGTCCTCCACACATATACAGCAGAGAACTGCCTAGTCTGGGTTCAGTCAAAGATGCACTTAATTTGTTTTCTTAGTCAGGGCCCAAGCTAGACTCAAATGTGAGACCCCAACCCCAAATGCTGAATTAAAGGTGTGGTCACCTCTTCTACCTTGGGTTTTAGTTTTGAATTATCATGAATAAAAACCTCCACAAAGAATGTGGCTTTTAAATATCCTAGAAGCCAAAATAAACTTACTTTAGTATTTCATCTCAATCAATTAAGGGACTAAGCCTCATCCATTCTGGAAGGCACCTAATTGATCTCAGTTGCTGGAGCCTCACAGAGCTATCAGGCTTGGAGAGACAGTCTTCAGAATCTGTCCATACTGTTCACTACTGAGCAAGCACTGGCCCCAGTGCAGACTCAAATCCAGGTCTCTGGTGAGTACCAGGTCAAGCCCACTCCACAGGAATCACAGCCTCATCCAAAGCTGAATTCCGATGTGCCCTGTAATTTAATATCTTAAAATTTAGTATTAAAAAAACAACAACAACAAAAAGTTAACTTTTAAATGCAATATTGAGCAGTGATAATACTAATTTTTAAAATATATTGCTTGCGTAGATTATTCCAATTCAAATCTAATTGAACACCCTGTGATTTTTAACTGACAACTCTGCAAAGATCTCGCCTGCCTAGATCTTCCTCTCTGAGACCTTGTTATCTCCTAGGATACCACAAGTAATCAGGACCCCATTACTTATCAGACCACGGGAACTCTTTTCTAGGGGAATCATCAGTCTCCCTGAGAGTCAATTTATGAAAAGGAGCCAGGAAGATTCTCCAGAGGGTTCCCACCTGCCCTGCTCCTATACTGAGACTGTGAACTTGAAATGGAGGAAGTAGGGTCTCCTGGCCTTTATCTTTTCCATGTGTTTATTTCACACTCTTTCTTCCTCCCCTTCTCTGTTTTCCATTTCAAGAGAAAGTAGTTGAAACAATGTTCCAGCAGAACAGGGCCCTCTGAGATTGCAGAGAAGTTTGTAAGAATACAGTAAGACTGTTGGAGTCACGAGAGGCGACTGTTAATCCCCTCTTGCATCGGATCCCTCTTTTTCCTATATTTACATTTCAAAACTACAGAATTTAGAGTCTATCATAACTTTAAAGAGAAGTTACTAAAAAAATGTGGTTTTGTCTGACAGCTACAGATGCTTGTTTTAAATGTTTAGTTTACTTTACATGTGTGTAGGTGACTGAAATATTCAAAAAAAACCCTCTAAGTTCACATGCAAAAGAATGATTGGCAGAAGTGTACAAAAGCAGTCATGAAAAGGGATGTTCATTGTAGTATTGTTTATGAGAAAGGGACTGGACCAATTTAGTTGTCCTTAAGTCAAATATTGGCTAGATAAATTGAGCTATAATTACCTAACATAGCAACTCATAATTGACCATCAATGTAACATTGTTCCTATAGTATATGTCTTTAACTCCAGTTCCAGGGGATCCGACACCCTCATACAGACATACACACAGGCAAAACACCAATGCACATAAAATAAAAATAAATAAATAAATAACTGAAAAAATAAAGAAGCCGGGCAGTGGTGGCGCACGCCTTTAATCCCAGCACTTGGGAGGCAGAGGCAGGCGGATTTCTGAGTTTGAGGCCAGCCTGATCTACAGAGTGAGTTCCAGGACAGCCAGGGCTATACAGAGAAACCCTGTCTCGAAAAACCAAAAAAAAAAAAAAAAGAAAGAAAAAAAAAGAAAAAAGAAAGAAGAAAAAAAGAACTATAAAAATATGCAAAGAAAGCAAAGTAGGGGAAATAACAACACTACTGAAATAATTTGTGGCTACTGCAAAAAAATGCCAATTTTTCTCTAATTATATCTGTAGATTCAACTTAAGCACATTAATAGAAGTGCATGGGACAAAGCAGAGTCATGATGATCTTAACACACAAAGTGTCCTTAAACTCCCAGACAGCAATAGAATGATAAAGCTATAGACACCATGCTGTGGGGCCCAAGGACTGACAAAAGAAGAAAGAAAAGGAAGAGGGTTAGAGTCTGTGACTTATACAACCTGCCGAGCTCCAGGTCTGGGGTGACTCAGGTGGAGATCCCACCTTCCTTCAGGACAGCAGTTCTGGGAACACTGGATGCCAACAGCTCTAAGCTACTTTCTTCTCAGAATTTCCCTTAGAGGAGGAAGGCCACTTCATCCCCCAGAGTGCCCACTCTCTGAGGGCAGCCCAGATCTGCTAAGTGGTAAGTACAGGGTTTCCCCGGCCAGGTCTCTTACCTAGACTGGCCTCTGAAGGGCTGTCTAGCTACAGCTCTCTCCTTGGATTGGTTTGGGCTGCTCATCCTGCCAATGTACCTTAATACCTTCCTACATTCAGTCCTGAGTTTTCAGTTCCCTCTCAATTTCTGCTTGAGCATTTTCCTACACAGAATCTCAATGTCTTCGGTTCTATTCATAAAAACTAAATTTGGAATGTGTCAGAAAAATTTGGTCTTGACACCAGCTCATACAATCAGCTCCAAGTCATTTGTCTAAATAAGAACAGTAAAATCTAATCTTTTGGAATCTTCAAGACTATAGAGAAGAAAACAACTTCTTAAACACATGGTGTGCTTACAAACAGAGGCCTATCATGACTGCCCTCCGAAAGGCCCAACAAGCAGCTGAAAGAGTCAGATGCTGATATTTACACCTAACCAATGGGCAGAAGCTGGTGACCCCTGTGGTTGAATTAGGGAAAAGCTGGAAGGAGCTGAGGAGGAGGGCAACCCCATGAGAGAACCAGCAATCTCAACTAACCTGGACCCCCAAGATCTCTCAGACACTGAGCCACCAACCTGGCAGCATACATCAGCTGATATGAGGCCCCCAACACATACACAGCAGAGGACTGCCAGGACTGGACTCAGTCAGAGAAGATGCACCTAACCCTTGAAAGACTTGGGGCCCCAGGGAGTGGGGAGGTCTAGTGGGGTGAGGTAGGGATGGGGACATCCTCTTGGAGCAGGGGGCTGGAAAGGAAGGGGTTATGAGGTGTGGAACAGTCAGAGGGTGGATCGGGAGGGGGATAAAGTCTAGACGGTAAAAAAAGATTAAAGAATAAATTTTAAAAATAAATAGATAAAAATACAAGATGAAAAAAGAACACTATGAGAGAAAATATGGATAAATTCAACATTAAAATTAAGGACTTTGTTTATCAAAGAATCCCACTGATTATGAGGAAGTAAGTCGTATACAGTATCTATAATCTACAAAGAACTTGTATCTGAGTACATAAAGCAAAAAAATAGTAAATAATAAAGTAGACAAACAAGGCAAAAGGCAAAAGACTTGATCACACATCCTCTCTCCAAAAAAGACTCACAATGTCTGTATAAAGACTTGATCACTCATCCTCTCTCCAAAAAAACCTCACAATGTCTATATAAAGGGGATTAGTACTCAAAAGAATGCAAATTCAAGCCATGTCAAATGCTTATTTCTAGAAAAAATGCAATGAAGAGACTGAGAAGATAAAGTATAGTTACAGGCACAGAACAATGTCAATGTCATATGCTTGGAAATGATTTGACACAGGCTTGGGGTGTACCTCCATGTAGTTCAGTCCTGGCTCTACAACAACAGCAAGAAGCTTATTGAGAGCCAGATAAAGCTAAGCACCTGCTTTGGCCCACTTTGAATGTGTGGGATACTACAAAACGGAATGTGTCATTCACATAATTATACCAGGAGGTAGGAGATCTTTGGAGCGGTGATAAGTCATAAATGAAGAACCACAGAAAGACAAAAATGGTGTGTATTCACTTGTATGTGGATATTAGATATTAACAACGATATACCCCATAGAACCACAGAGGTTAGGTATAGAATAATAGACTAAGGGAGACTGGCCGCCCTAGAAAAGGGTAATAGAATACAGAGCTATGCACAGATGGTGGCAGTGGAAAAGGAAGGAATATGGAAAGAAACAGCTAAAACTGTGGGCTATTTGATGAGAAACCTAATGAAATAGAAACTACACACACACACAAACACACTCACACACACATACACACACACACATACACACACACACACAAACACACACACACAAACACACACACACACAAACACACTCACACACACACATACATATGCAGGAAATCTAAGTGAAATTCCCAAATAATGGGGAGATAGCCCCAACTGAGCATCTCATGTCACCAAATGAAGCTTCCAGTACCAAGAAAGGGTTGCATCTAATTGAGTTGCTGGTCAAAGGGGTCCCATGGGAACCCCCAAACAACCAGGCTGTTGCTTAGACTGAAGAATGCTTCCTGCAAACTGACAAGGCCTAATTCCTGAAGACAACATCTACACAACTCACTGAACTGAGTCTTCGAGCCTGTGCCTACACACATAAAGCCTTCATACCTAGTGCTAGTTACTCCTGTGAGAGTAACCAACCAATACCTGATTTGGCTTAAGGTCCACTCCACAAGATGGAGCTCATGCCCAGTACTGATTAGGTGACCAAAAACTTGAGATTAGATAACCCAGGGACCTAGGTTCAAACCAAGTTCTACTAAAATAACATAACAATACAATTCTAAGGACATTCCTTTATACTCACAGTTGAATGCCTTATAATCATAGAGCAGTGCCTTGTTCGGCCATCGTCAGAGGAGCTTCCTCCTGCAGTAGATGGGAACAAATACAGAGACCCACAGCCAGACTATACGCAGAGATTTAAGAAGACCTTGGAATACTCAGTCATAAATGAATGTCTCCATCTAATTCCTCCTCTCCGGGTTCAGGGAACCCTGCAGAAGAGGGCACAGAAGGAATGTGAGGACCAGAGGATTTGGGGATACCAAGGTAAAAATGCCCTCTAAATAAACAACATTGACCCACATATGAGTTCCCAGAAACTGTAGCAGTTTCCACAGGGCCTGACTGAGTCTGCAGCCTATGTAAAACTGAAAGAGAAGTGGACACATGCCTCCATCCTAACCAAGTTATCTCCAGTTGATAACCACATGCGAATGAAAATTTAGTTCTCTCCAAGGAAGTCTCATTAGGGAAACAAACTATTAATGGTAGGCTGCACGCCCAGCAGTGGATGGTGAATTGAAAATGAACTGACAGCGACTTTGGAGGATTTTTGTTTCATAATACGGTGTCGGGGCCTTTTTATCTATTTTTATTTTATTTTATTTTTCTCTCTTTTTACCCGACAGTCTATTTGCAAATATATTAGGTCTCCCAGTTTAAGTGTTTTTATAAGATTCCTGAGTGTGCTAACTAGTGGGTCTTTGTATCTATATTTCTTCTGCCTTATCTTGGGCTTTTTTCCTTCTGTTTTTTGGGGGGTTTTGTTTGTTGTTGAGGGGAAGGCGGGTTGTCCTATTCTGATGGATTAGTTTTTGTTTTATCTTATTATACTATGTTTTAATTTTTTTAACCCTTAGAAAACTATTTGTTTTCTAATGAGAGATAGAAAGGAGGTGGATTTGAAATGGAAGGACATAGGGAGGAACCGGGAGGAGTAGAAGGCAGGGAGGCTGTAGTCAGGATACATGATGTGAGAGAAAAATCTATTTTCAATTTAAATAAAAGGAGGCTCCAAAGGGCTCACTTACCTCTTCCACCACATGATGCCAGAGAGAGATAGCATGAACTAGGAAGCAGGCCCTCACCAGACACCAGCTAAGGAGCTGACTTGATCTTGGGCTTTCCACCCTTAATACATAAGGAATAACTGCAATTGGATCATGCTGAGGCAGAGTATCTAGAAACTGGGAGAGCCTTGGCTGGGGCAGCTCTGGGAGAATAAAGCTTGATGTGTGGGATCTCAAGGAATGAAGATAGAACTAGGGGAGTAGGGAAGTAGCTCAGTGGTGAGAACTCGCCCACATGCATGAGGCTCTGAGCTCAATCCCCTGCTCCATATGCACAGTAAAAGCACTACTACTTGATGGCTATTATGAGTCAATACACTCTACCTGTTTTCTCTAACTACAGTGACTAGTAAGCTGTGGTTTCCTGTCATGCTATGGGCATGTTCTGACACTTGAGCCTCCTCCACGCTGGCTTGCCCACCTTTAATTATCCCCTGGCATTACAGTTTCCTTTCATGTATTTAATTATTTCCTCCCATTCATTCAATATAATATACCTCTTACATGATATGGTGGCACACACTTGGGATGTTGAAACAGGGAAAAAGAGTTTCAAGGCCATCCTGGTGAGGACATATCTCTAAGGAAAGAAGGAAAGAAAGGCCAGGCAGTGGTGGCACACTCCTTTAATCCCAGCACTTGGGAGACAGAAGCAGGCGGATTTCTGAGTTCGAGGCCAGCCTGGTCTACAGAGTGAGTTCCAGGACAGCCAGGGCTACACAGAGAACCCTGTCTCAAAAAAAAAAAAAAAAAAGAAAGAAAGGAAGGAAGGAAGGAAGGAAGGAAGGAAGGAAGAGAGATTAAAGAACAAGCCTTGGTCTCCAGTTTGCTCTGCTCTTGACCCCAACATTGGTCTCCGGTCTTGCACTCCTGAATGAGAAGGGTCCAGATGGGATGCAACAACAAATCACGTAGAACAAACATGGAGGCAATAATACATTTTCCCATTAATTTATTTATTCATTTTACATCCCAATCACTGCCCCACCTCCCAGTCCCTCCCTCACACAGCCCCTCCATCCATCCCTCATTCTCTTCTCCGAGATTCTTATGGAAGAACACATTATTTAGAGAAAGCATCCAGGCAAAGCAGCAACCGTCCTGATCCTCGAGAACATGGTGCTTATGCCTTTCTCCTTTATATTGCTCCCTCCCTTGTGTCTCTTCCATGGTGGGCACTTCTAGAAAAGAAGTAAGTTTTTCTTATAAGCCTATTATATCCAAAAATTTATTCAGTCTAAGTCAGTGTATAAGACGTGCAAATATGGACAAGAGCATAAGCACCCTAAAGATGAGTTTACTAAAAGAAAGGGCAGCAGCTTTTACCACGCACTGCCTGTAAAGAAAGCCTTAAAGCTGCTTTAACCTAACATCTTCTCCATATTTCGGGGACTCTGAACTGGCATATCTGGAATGGACCATGGCTGTCATCTTGACACTCTGTTCAGAAGTCTTGAGCTAGCGTACCCATTGTTCTTAAAGTCCTATCTTTGGAAAAAGGTTGGTGAGTACCTTCTCAAGGTAACCTCCTGCCTAATAAAGTCTCCTTGTTTGTGTTTTTAAGAGAAACAAACTCGCTGAAGTCTTCTCTGCTCTTGAACAGGACTAGTAATCTGTGGTCTCAGATTCTAGTCCCACCAACCTCTAAAAATCCTTCCTAGCACGGTCTGATTCACCACCTGAGCAGTATCTGTCTTAGAGTCATTTAGAAGGCTTAGAGAAATGAATTGGCTTCTGGGGATTCTGAGCCAAAGATCTGGGTAAGTGCTTTCAAGTTCACTTGGAGACCCTTGCACTGCTTTAGTACTTAAGTTCCTGTGCCTGACTCTTCTGTCTTTTATAAATAGTACCTCTTCTGAAGGCTAAGACGCAGAATTGAATGAGGGCTTTCTCACAGGGTGCTGCTGGAGAGTCACTAAGAATAGATAGAAGCCACACCCAAATCTTGTGGTGATGAGTGTGGCATAAAGCACTGAGAAGTAGCTAGTAAAAGACTTGCATGGAATGAAGGCACAAAAGTCAACAGCAAGTGCCACGTGAGCCAAGAAACTGTAGCACTATTGGCGGGTCCCTCAATTATTCCTGAAGTCAATTCAGAGATCATGTCCAGAACTTGGTCTCAGAGTAGCACAAATGCAGATCCAATGGTCTGAATGTGAATGCCCCCAACAGGCTAATATGTTTGAACTCATGGTACTAAGGTGGTGATACCAGTTTAGGATTCTGTGGCTCCCCTAAGATGTGGGTCTGAGCTGTAGGTAGTATGACTCGGGCCTTGAAGGTTATAGCTACTTATGGTTCTAGCCTGCTCTCTGCTTTCGAGTCAGCTCTCAAGATGTGGCTATCTGCTCCACATCCTACAAAGATGGGCTCCTGTGTCTTCCCCACCACAATGGGCTGAAATCCCTGAAACCAAAAACTGAAAGAAATCTTTCTTCCTTAAGTTCCTTCTGGGGCGTATTTTGTCACACTGGCAAGCAAAGAAACCAATATGCTAGCCATGCCTGTCTTTCCATTTTGCACCCCAAGTGTTTCTCCCACCTTTTCTGAGTCCTAATTCTGCTATGGATCTCAAGAGAGAGGTTCATCTTCACTGAGTGCTGGCAACACTTCCCTGCATGGGTTTTTTTTTCTGCTACCAGAGGCCATTTGGCCTGCTTGCCTGGCAGGTCTGAAGTGCTTTGAAAGCTGATGTCCCTAGCACAATGCACAGTCACTCAGACACCCGATAATGGTGGCGTGGTGCCATGAGATGCCAACACAAAGTGGCAGAGCAATAAGAGCAGAGATAGGACCAAAATTCGGGAACTGATGCCAGTCAAGGGCTAGGGCTAGGAAGAGAAGCAGGGCAGTAGAAGAACCAGCATGGTTTGTGATGCCCAAATGAAGGAAAGCATGGGACTCTGCCTCAAGAAACCTCCAGGCCACTGAGTAAAACAGAATTCACACTTGAAACATTCTGACACCAAACTCCAAGTGAGGGTTGAGGACAGAGTGTGGCAAGTGGAAATAAGTGGGGATTGGCCTTGATGTGACCAGTGTGAGCATCCGTTTTCCCATTAAAAAGTGTGCATTGGCAAGCACTATTGATTGAATGGGGGTTTGAGTGAGGGGAAAAACGTCAGATCATTAAAGTGCTTGGTTCAGTTTCTGGATTACAGTAACAGCCCTGCACACTGTTGGTTTTATCTTAATTTCCATCCTTACAGTGCTGCTATTGCTGAATGCTGGAACTGAGTGAGATTGTGCAGACCTGATGAATGATGGGAAATTGACCACAGTGTGCAGGAGACTACATGATGTTCAGAGACAAGACAACTGAACAAAGAGCAAGTTCCATAGCCAAGAATTGGACAAGTCAGGGCATAAGTTTTGAAGGCACAGTTTGAGTTGTGAGTGTACACAGTGCCAGGCTGGGTATTTAGGCATAAGAAATATGGACGTGGCTCAAGAATTAATCTAGAAGTACTGAAGATCTATGTTAGAAGATAACTGTTGCAGCTTGAATGACAAAGGTTGCGTGAGCTCATGTATTTGAACATCTAACTCCGGTTGGTGATCCCAGTGTTTAGAGAGGTTATCAACTTTTAGGTGGTGGAATGTTATGTCACTGGGGGGTGGGGAGGTCTAACCTCACCCCATTCCTTGTTTTCTCTTTCTCTGCTTCCTGGGAGTGGATAAAAACTTATCCAGCCAGGTTTATGCTCCCACCCACATGCCATGCCTTCAATCATGGACCCTTTCCCTCTGGAAGCTTGAGCCAAAATCAACTCTTTCTTCATTAAATTGCCTTAGGTCTTGGTATCTTCTCATAGCAGTCAAAGAGTAGCTAATACAATAAGATAAACAAAAGCAAGCTGAAAGTGAGATTAATCTACAAACTGAAAGAAGGAAGAGTAGGAAAAAGTGTGCCAGATAGCTCTGGATCCCAGATGTGAGATTCCAGATGCCAGAAGAAAGGAAAGAAAGACCATGCAAACTATTTTAAAGGAGGAGGAGGAGGAGGAGGAGGAGGAGGAGGAGGAGGAGGAGGAGGAGGAGGAG